>JAVGVS010000422.1:0-52500 GCA_032718565.1 Distichodus sexfasciatus | reverse complement strand
TATGCTGCGTTCACAATGACAAATAATCACTCACCGCTACGGTACCAAACAGCGCAAACAGGTTTTAAGCACAAAATTCAGATGTTCAAATCCTGGACACCGACGCCCATCGCCTCGTCAGGGACGCTCTGCAAGGTACAGGTGGGCACTACAGCAACCGAGGAGCAGTAGCGCGGGGATGGTACCTTTATCACGAGTAGTACCTCAGTGGTACCCTTACCGGTCTGGGACTTGAACTGACTGTGTTGTGTGTGTGTGTGTTAGTGTGTGTGTGTTGTGTTTGTGTGTTGTGTGTGTTGTGTGTTAGTGTGTGTGTTGTGTGTTAGTGTGTGTGTGTGTTGTGTGTGTTGTGTGTGTGTGTTGTGTAAAAGGTGTGTGTTGTGAGTGTGTGTGTGTTGTGTGTGTGTTGTGTGTGTTGTGTGTTGTATGTGTGTGTGTGTTGTGTGTACAGAGGTGTGTGTTGTGTGTTGTGTGTGTGTTGTGTGTGTGTTGTGTGTGTGTGTGTGTGTGTGAGGTCCAGCTGCACATGAGCAGGGTTTCATAGGAGCTCTAAAACAGGACATACCAGAGTTCTGACTCAACGAGTCGTGAAATCACACCAAAGGAGCAGCGCAATAGGAGGGAGAGCTGGAATTCCACACTCTTATCAGCGCCAACGCTCCACTACCTATCACCCCACTCTCTCTCCACCACTTATCACCCCATCACTCCCTCTCCACTGTTTCAAGAATTCCTCCTCTCTCTCTCCACCCTCTACCACCCCCATCACCCCATCACCCCCTCTCTCCACCCCCACCCCCATCACCCCCATCACCTCCACCACTCTATCACCCTCCATCACCCTCCTCTCTCTCTCTCTCCACCCCCACCCTCATCACCCCCATCGACCCTCCATCACTCTCCACCCCCACCTCCACCACTCCTCCCATCACCCCCTCCACCACTTCATCACCTCTATCACCCTCCTCTCCACCACCCTCTCCCCATCACCCTCCATCACTCCTCCTCTCTCTCTCCACCACTCCTCCCATCACTCCCTCCATCACTCCTCTCTCTCTCCGACCACTCCTCCTCCCATCACCCTCTATCACCTCTCTCCACCTCCATCACCCCCATCACCCTCCACTACCTCCTCTATCACCCTCTCTCCACTACTCCCTCTATCACCCCTCTATCACCCTCTCCACTACCTCCCATCACCTCTATTCACCCTCTCTCTCTCTCTCTCCCACTCACCCTCCCCATCACCTCTATCACCCTCTCTCTCCACTACCTCTCCCCCATCACCCTCCATCACTCTCTCTCCACCACTCTATCACCCCCATCACCCTCCACCACCTCTATCACCTCTATCACCTCTCTCTCCACTCACCTCTATCACCTCTATCACCTCTCTCCACTACCCTCCTCTATCGAATTTATCAATCTCTCTCCACTACTCCCCCACCACCCTCTATCACCCCCCTCCACCACCCCCATCACCCCCTCTCCACCACCCTCCTCTATCACCCCATCAATTCTCTCTCTCCACCACCTCCCATCACTCCTCCCATCACCTCTCTCCACCATCCTCCCCATCACTCTCCACTACTCCCTCCCCATCACCCCCTCTCACTGCTCCCACTCTCTCTCTCCCTCTGCTCTTCAATCTCTTCTTCCCCAAGTCTTTTTCTCTCCCTCTCTGTGTATCTATTCTCTCTCTCCACTTTCCTCTCTCTTCCTCTCTACTGCTCCCACTCTCTCTCTCCCCTCTTGCTCTCTTTCAATCTCTTCTTCTCCTCTCCCTCTCTGTGTATCTTTTCTCTCTCTCCATTCTCTCTCCCTCACTCTCTTCATCTCTCTGCCTCCCCTTCCATCTTTCTCTCTCATCTTGCTTCTTCCTTCGCTTTCTTGCTCTCTTCTGTCTTGTCCTTTCCCTCACTCCCCCATCTCATCTCTGCCTCCTCCTCTCCATCTTCTCCTCTCCCTCCGCCTCCCTCTCCCTGTCTTCTCCTCCGCCTCTTCTCCTCCTCTTCCATCTTCTCTCTCTCCCTCTCCTCCATCTCCCTCTCCCCGTCTTCTCCTCTCTCTCCTTCCTTCTCCTCTCTCCCTCTCCATCTCTCCTCCTCCATCTCCCACCTTCTCCTCCGCCTCTTCCTCCTCTCCCTCTCTCCTCCCCTTACCCTCCATCTCTTCTTCTCCCGCCTCTCTCCGCCTCTCTCCCTCCCTCTCCCTCCCTTCCGTCTCTCTCTTCCTCTTTTTTCTCCTTCCATCCTTCTTGCCCCCATCCATCCTCCTTCATCTCCTTTCTTTCTCTCCTGCAGGAGCGCCTCACTCAATCTCCTCACACAAACAAAACCACTTTCTCACAGTGTGTGTGTGTGTATGTGTGTGTGTGTATGTGTGTGTGTGTATGTATGTATGTGTGTGTGTATGTGTGTGTGTATGTGTGTGTTTAAGTGTGTGTGTGTGTAAGTGTGTATGTGTGTGTGTAAGTGTGTGTGTGTAAGTGTATGTGTGTAAGTGTGTGTGTGTGTATGTGTGTGTTTATGTGTGTGTGTGTAAGTGTGTGTGTATGTGTGTGTGTGTGTATGTGTGTGTGTATGTGTGTGTTTATGTGTGTATGTGTGTGTATGTGTGTGTGTATGTGTGTATGTGTGTGTGTATGTGTGTGTATGTGTGTGTATGTGTGTGTGTATGTGTGTGTATGTGTGTGTAGTGTGTGTGTGTATGTGTGTGTAAGTGTGTGTGTGTGTGTGTGTGTGTATGTGTGTGTGTAAGTGTGTATGTGTGTGTGTAAGTGTGTGTGTATGTGTGTGTGTGTATGTGTGTGTGTGTGTGTGTGTAAGTGTGTGTGTGTAAGTGTGTGTGTGTGTATGTGTGTGTGTGTGTGTGTGTGTGTGTGTGTGTATGTGTGTATGTGTGTGTGTATGTGTGTGTGTGTGTGTGTGTGTGTGTGTGTGTATGTGTGTGTGTGTGTGTGTGTGTATGTGTGTGTGTGTGTGTGTATGTGTGTGTGTATGTGTGTGTGTGTGTGTAAGTGTGTGTGTGTGTGTGTGTGTGTATGTTAGATAACAGCTGGCAGTGTGATTAAGACTGGACACCTCCACACAGCGCTCACACTCGAGGCAGGGGGACGGACGTCTGTTTCACGTAACGGACCTGGCGCAGGGCGGCTTATCAGGGCTGCGTCCCTCATTGCCGACTGGCTTTAACTTCTGAGAATACAGTCTGTCTCTAACTGCGGATTTATTCTCTCTGAGACTCCACAACTCGTGTGATACCTGAACAGTTCTGGAACAGATCCGATGCCACTGCCCACAGCAAGCTCCTGGCTTCAGTCAGACCACAGGGCTGGACGACACAAGCTCAAAATGACACCACGGTACTTCACCAAACGCAGCGATGAAAAGATCCATCACAAACCAAACGCCCACGTTCCAACCTTCTTTACTAATCAGAGACGCGACGTGTGGATCTAGTGCCACAAGACGCAGCAGCAGCAGCAGCAGCAGCAGGGGTTCTGCAAACAGTGCTTTTAAGTCACTAAACAGACAAGTACTGATATGCGTGTACAGAAACGTCTCTATCAATATCACTATTGATAAAATCCTAACCCTGAGAGCTGGGAAACTGGCCCACAGGTTGGAGTATTCTAAATCAAGCAGCAGCAGCAGCAGGTGGTGATGATGATGATGAAGGGAATGCTGCTCAGCCAAGAGCCTCCATCAAATGTACTGCTGGTGTGGGCCAGCCAATCAGGAGAGCTGCTAGTCGAGAGCAAACGGCACAGAGAGAAGAGACGCAGGGAGCCACAGTAGCGTCACCTTGTAGTTACTTCATATCAGTGATGGACAAAATTAAACACCGATACTGATGATCAATATCGACGCCCGATAATCAGCTGACCGTTAGAATTGACATTCCACCTCTCAACCACCTTCCACCTTCTTCAGAACCGAGGAAGCCTTTAAGATCAGAGATGGAACGTCTACAACGATCCCAATTACCTCTGATTAAACCTGCTCCTGGAGCAGTAAGCCTCTAAAGCATAGTAATAACGACGCTAATGCTAGCTGCCACGTACACTATGTTAGTGGCTAATGTACACTATGTTAGTGGCTAATGTACACTATGTTAGTTGCTAATGTACACTAAGTTAGTGGCTAATGTACACTATGTTAGTAGCTAATGTACACTATGTTAGTTGCTAATGTACACTGTTAGTGGCTACGTACACTCATGTTAGCGTGCCACGTAATAATTCATGTTAGTGGCTAATGTACACTCATATGTTAGTTGCTAATGCACACTATGTTAAGTTGCTAATGTACACTATGTTAGTGGCTAATGCATATCATGTTAGGCTAATGCACACTATGTTAGCTAATGCACACTATGTTAGTTGCTAATGTACACCATGTTAGTGGCTACGTACACTATGTTAGTTGCTAATGTACACCTGGTGTTAGCTGCTACACGCTAATTATGTTAGTTGCTAATGTACAATTATGTTAGCTGCCAATGTACACTATGTTAGTGGCTAATGCACACTATGTTAGTGGCTAATGTACACTATGTTAGTGGCTAATGTACACTATGTTAGTGGCTAATGTACAATTATGTTAGTGGCTACACGTAATAATTGGCGTTAGTTGTTAATGCACACTATGTTAGTGGCTAATGCAATACCATGTTGCTGCTAATGCACACTATGTTAGTGGCTAATGCACTATGTTAGTGGCTAATGCACGCCACGTTAGTTAAGCATGTCAATCACGTTAGTTGCTAATGTACACCACGTTAGTGGCTAATGCACACTAATGTTAGTGGCTAATGCACACCATGTTAGTGGCTAATGCAATAATTGCTAGGTGGCTAATGCACACCATACAGGCCAATGTACACTATGTTAGTACACGTACACCATGTTAGGTGGCTAATGCACACTATGTTAGTGGCCAATGTAACACCTATGTTAGTGGCTAATACAATTATGTTAGTGGTTGGCACACATCATGTTAGTGATAATGCACACCATGTTAGTGGCCAGGCACTATGCAAAAGGTCGTACACCAAACAGGGCCACGTACACTATGTTAGTGGCTACGTACGCTTATGTTAGCTGCTAATGTACACCATGTTAGTTGCTAATGTACACTAATATGTTAGGCGACTCAATGCACGCTTATGTTAGGCTGCTAATGTACAATTATGTTAGTGGCCACGTACACTATGTTAGGGGCGTAATAATGCACACTATGTTAGTTGCCAATGCACACACTATGTTAGTAGCTAATGTACACTATGTTAGTGCCAATGTACACTATGTTAGTTGCTAATGTACACTATGTTAGTTGCTAATGTACACCATATAGCTAATGCACACTATGTTAGTGGCCAATGCACACTATGTTAGTGGCTAATGCACACTATGTTAGTGGCTAATGCACATTATGTTAGTGGCTAATGCACACTATGTTAGGTGGCCACGTTCACTATGTTACGGCTAATGTACACTATTTTAGTGGCTAATGTACACTATGTTAGATGCTAATGCATGTTAGTGGCTAATGTACACTATGTTAGTGGCTAATGCAATAACTATGTTAGTGGCTAATGTACACTATGTTAGCTGCCAATGCACACTATGTTAGTGGCTAATGCAATAATCTATGTTAATGGCTAATGCACACTATGTTAGCTGCTAATGCACACTATGTTAGTGGCTAATGTACACCATGTTAATGGCTAATGTACACCACGCTAGTGGCTAATGCACACTATGTTAGTTCATAATGCACACTATGTTAGTGGCTAATGTACACTATGTTAGTGGCTAATGCACACTATGTTAGCGGCTAATGTACACTATGCTAGTTAGTGGCTAATGTACACTATACTAGTTGTTAATGTACACTATGTTAGTGGCTAATGTACACTATGTTAGTGCTAATGTACACTATGTTAGTTGAGCACGTACACTATGTTAGTGCTAATGTACACTATGTTAGTTGCTAATGTACACTAAGTTAGTGGCTAATGTACACCTGGTAAGTTATGGCTAATGTACACCATGTTAGCTAAGTAATGTGTACACTATGTTAGGTGACTACTGCGCTTGTTAGCTAATGCACACTATGGTTAGTGGCTAATGCACAATTATGTTAGCGGCTAATGCACACTATGTTAGCTGCTAATGTACACCATAGGCTAATGTTCACTATGTTATGCTAAATACTATGTTAGTGGCTAATGTAACACTATGTTATACAATGTACACTGTGTTAATACATGTACACTTATGTTGTATAATGTACACTGGTGTTAGTAATAATGTACACTATGTTAGTGGCAATGCATGTCATACACAATGTACACTATGTTAGTGGCTAATGCACACCATTTCAGTGGCTAATGTAACACCATATGTTAGGGGATGCTGGATGCACACTATGTTAGGTGGGCTAATGTAATATCATGTTAGTGGCTAATGCACACTATGTTAGTGGCTAATGCACACTATGTTAGCCAAGGTTAGCTGCAATAATTATGTTAGTTGCTAATGTACACTATGTTAATGGCTAATGTACACTATGTTAGCTGCTAATGTACACTATGTTAGTGGCTAATGTACACTATGTTAATGGCTAATGTACACTACGTTAGTGGCTACTGTACACTATGTTAATGGCTAATGTACACTATGTTAGTGGCTAATGTACACTATGTTAGTGGCTAATGTACACTATGTTAGCGGCTAATGTACACTATGTTAGCGGCTAATGTACACTATGTTAGTGGCTAATGTTGGAGTTGAGCTGTGAGAGTCGAGAGCTGAGCTGTAAGAGTCGAGAGCTGAGCTGTAAGAGTCGAGAGCTGAGCTGTGAGAGTCGAGAGCTGAGCTGTGAGAGTCGAGAGCTGAGCTGTATGAGTCGAGAGCTGAGCTGTATGAGTCGAGAGCTGAGCTGTATGAGTCGAGAGCTGAGCTGTAAGAGTGTAAACTGCATTTCTTCACAGCAGCTTGTGGAGCGGATAATGCCTTTAACATTACAGGCTGGTGCTGTGTTCAGGGGAAGCGCGGCTAACCAGCTGCACACAGGCCCGGCTAATCAAAATTCCAGATTCTGCCTCCTCATGGAGCAGGTCCAGGACGCAAGGTCAATAATCGCCTTGGCTTCCCATGGGGGGGGCGGCCGCTCGGCTGACATAGGAAGCCATAAATTAGGGGGGAAAACGCGCCGGCATGCCATGCGTCATCCGGCCCAGAGAGGCCTGTTTTATCAGCCGAGTCGCGAGGATGCCACCTCCTCCGTCCACTCCGGCCTGACCACATGGGAGTCCGGCGTCTGAACCCTGACAGCCTCAAACACTCACTCTTCATATATCACCCAGCGCTGCTGGTGGTGGGGGGATGAGTTAAAACAGCGCTCCCCCACCCCAAAAAACACTCCCTCTCCACCATCACACAGCAGAAACACAGCGGAGCACAAGCACAGGAACTGAACACAGCTCACCAGGAGCGTAAAAATTCAATCGATAACGGTACGACGTCTGTTGAGTTAATAAACTCTGCTACGATACGATATCCAACTCATTCCACCAGTGATGGATATGAGACGATATACTGATTCAACACCGTCACCGCTCATATCAAATCACAAATCAACTCAAATATCATCTGACCATTCATTTCTGATATTCCAACAAAAATCACCCTTCTCTTCTAACAAGAACAGATCTATAATCAGAATGCAGTGATGGTACAACATGTACGATGTCTGATCGATGTTTTGATTTTGGATCAATGCTGTGGGACCGCTGATCATTAATCAATATGTCGATGCAGACTGATGTATCGTTACACCACAAGTGAAGACATGTAAGAGTGCACGCTACAACACATCACGAACCTACTGTCTCACCTTCCTGGAGACCGCTGTACAGTAGATATAACTACATAATGTATATAAATAACGTACAGACATGTGCAGTGGTCACAACGATGTTTTTGAGCTTGCCGTTCGAACTGAATCTTGGAAGACGAACCGAGCGCTGCGTCGCGTTTTATACAGGAAACTGCAGAGCTACACAGAGCACAATATTTCCAACCAGGTCCACTGGCGTCTCTATCCTGTTCCTCCAGGACTTCACGGGCCTTTTTTGAGAACGCTGTGGAATAAAATGCCTGGTTTTGCGGCAGCTTTTCTGTAAATTAGTGATGAAAGTTGCGGTGTTTTTAGGCGTTTTGTTGCAATAAGGAGTCAAAGTTGCGGAAAAATGTGCGATTTTGTCCCCATTTATAATGATTCTTTAACAATGAATTAAAATGAAGCAACAAAACCACTGTTATCTTTATTAACCATTAATCATTTAGTTATTGATGAAGGTAAATGCAAGGTTTTTATCACGTTTCTTGCGTCTTCTAAACGTAACGTGAGTTCATGGCTCAACGTTCTGCAGGAAATGACAATGATTGGTCTAAAATTTAGGACAAGTCGCGGTAATTGATCAGAATTGCACGCTAGTAATGAATTTGTGGGGCTTGGCTGAATTTGCGTTAATAGTTTTGATGACAGCATTGTGAAATCCTGGAGGGTCTGTCTATCTGGTCATCACAAAGTTGCTTTGTCATTTCACACGTATGTCGTGTTTTTATACCAAAAAATTGCACGGAGCACACCATTTCCAACACAATCCAACAATCCAGCACTCAAACAGGATTTATGATCAAACGTCAGGATTAAATCATTTATTTCGTACTTAGACCAGCTGATAAACCAAGCTCCCGTGTGTAGAACCATCGCGTTGTTGGTGTATTTTTGGAGGCTAGGAACCGATTACTGTTTTACATCGATTCTTATGGAGAAAATCAACTTGGAACTCCAGTTTTTTGGAATTTGAACCTCACTGAGGTTCCCACTGTGTGTGTGTGTGTATTGTTTTCTTCTTTCAGCTGAGTTGATAGGAATCGTGATGTTCTGCAGGCCTGACGTCCTGGCTCTCGTTCAGCTGCGTTATCAGGTGCTGGAGTTCCACCGTGAGCGTGATGAAGTGCTGAGCTGGAGACGTGTGAGGAAAACTTCCACCGCTAACATCGGGCGAGTTCCAGCAGGTCCCAGTTGTGCAGGAGTTCCGCACCGTGGTGAGGAAACGCAGGGTAATTAAACAAGACTTCCAACGTCGTTATCAGCAGCGTCACTTTCCATAAAGAGCACAAGAGCGGAGGATTCCCTTCTGTCCCACCCTGAAGCGTCTCCGCCTCACGCTCACACACGAGCGCAGAGAGGGCCTGGGGCAGGACGGAAAGTGGTGGGTGGAAACCGTGCTCCGGGCCGAGTGCCGAGCTGCCAGCGCCGGGGCTCTCCCTCTGCTTCTTCCTCCTCCTCTTCTGACCGCCGGCAGGTAGGAGCGGCGGAGAGATAATCCCGCGCAGGGGAAACGCCCCTCCGGCCCCGATAAGCGCCGATTCAAATAGGGAGGGCGTCTTATCGGAACGCGACTGTCACGTCGCTGCCGGAGAGGAGCTTTAAATCAGGGGCAGAGTGGTGGCAGGAAGCGGGGGCCAATCACTTCCTGTCATTTGCATGAGTAATAAAGCCGGGGGCGGGCGGGGGGAGGGGCCGGGCGCTATCACGGAAGACGCAGCTTTCCCTCCGCTCCTTATCTCTTATTAAAGGAGGAATCCCACCTCACCGAGAGTTTTATTATACACACACGCGGCTGTCCCCATCCCACACACAGCACACAGGTCGGTTTACACCGCTGCAGGGCGTGTGTGTGTGTGAGAAGGTTTTACAGGTAACCGAATCCCTTAAACTGGAGAAGGCCAGCAGTCAGACAGCGTTTTACACTCTGTCTGGAAGCGTTCCTCTCTCTCTGTGAGGAGTAATCACACACTCAAGCTGCGAGCAGGACGTACAGGACGATGAAGTCAACCTCCTTCCTGAACCGTGCTGCGGCAGCACTGTGTGTGTGTGTGGTGTCGAGTAGCAAAAACCGCCAACACTTTCCAGCATCTTCATGTCAGGGATGCACGATACGGGACGCTGATATCCGACACTGTTTCCGCTCGTATCTTGCCGATGTCGATAAATGAGGGAGTCGGAGTTGAGCGCGTAACGACGAGACGTTCCACTCCGTACTCAGAATTCTGGCACAAAAACAACACGGTAATTCTGACATTTCTAACACAGCACCAGGTCGAGTGAGCGTGAAAGCAGAGTGTGCTCCGGTGTTTAGGGTGAACTGTGGCAGCTTTGCGTGTGAGGGTGTGGAGTGTTCGGAGTGTGTGTGTAATCAGAGTTGAACACACACAGACACCCGGTTTAAGACACAAATATAACAGCACAGTATTCTCTGTGTCTACATCCACGTGTTGCCGTGGTGGCTACTGCAAACCCTCATCCAAACCATCAACACGTGGCTTTCATTTCATCATCCGAGACGTTTCCTCATATCACAGGTTGAGGGTGTTACTCAGGAACCCCGTGGTGATAGTGCTGGAGGTAGGACTAAAACCCACGACCTGTTGAGTACCCTAACCACGAGAGCACCACCACCATCCCTACTGTTCACACAGGATGAGATATGGAGGAACTGCACAGGAGGTAAAGCATGTACACCTTCAAGCTGATGTAGCCGAATTTTAAGCCGATGTTGATGAGGGTGAGGGTGAGGATGAGGGAACACAGATGGGTTACAAACTACAGTTTTTTACTAGTGCAGAATGTTGGCCCAAATGCTTATAATGTGTAAAAGTTCACACCCCTCTTCACTGATTAACTCCACCAGCGCAGTCAGGCACGTTTGATCCAAACTGACGTTGATGTCCATCCGACTGTTCAGACTTGAAGCTTCTGACCTGCGTGGAGTTTAGGACCACATAGGGTCAGATTCAGTGTGGCTTACTCTCTTCACACTGTCACAGAACAATCAGAAGTGTGTCAAACAGAACATCAAGACTGGGACACTTCATGCTGGCATCGTGAAGGAAGCTTCTGTGGCTGAATGATCTTCCAGCTGCATGACTGAAGAACCATTTAAAAACACTGCGGACTGCTCACTTGTGTTATAAAACCATCTGTAGAAGTCCTGAAGCCAAATTTCCCCCTCAACTCCGTCAGAGCCCTGAGGAGCTTCTTCACCTGGATCGTCCTGAGTCTGGTCCTGCGCTACAGCGTTAAAACCCACTTCAGCAGTCAACAAAGACAACAGTTGTCTAACAGGGTTGGATCTGCTGTGAGCTTCAGTCCAGACTGAGGGGAGAAACCTGCCGGACGTAGCTCTGTCCACTCGGCAGCACCGCGAGCGCCGGGCCGTCGTTTCACACCCCTGCGCTAGCGGCTCGCTCCGAGCGTTAAGCTTCTGATTGCGTGTTTGTGAGTTTACAGCTCGGCTCACACGTTTTTACAACACGGCAAACAAGACAGTAAACGCCAGGCCTTAGCACGTGATTAGGACGGAGCTCATTAGAGTGTGGACAGTAAAACCCTGCGGGGAGTCGTAAAGCCGAGCGAAGAGGGACGGACGGACATGTGGAACGGAGTCTGAAGGCTTCACAGCTGGAGCCCACGAACAAAAAGAAAAGAGGAGAAGAGAAAAGAGCCTGTCCGGTGTGATGCGGTCCGGCCGTATCAGAGGTCAGGGTGCTAATGGCCCTCACGGCCTCCAAAAACATTCCCTGACTGCCTGTCGTCGTATAAATCACCCGCCGTCGCTCATCGCCGTCTCCACACGGCGCTCGCGTCCACGCGGCAGGGAGAGAGAGACGAGGAATGAAGAGATTTAACAAACTACTACGCATCTGAGAAGGTTCTCAGCCAAGTGGCCATCTTTTAGGTTCTTGAAGAAGGAAACTGGAACCTTCTTGAAGGCTTCATCAAATACCTAAAAGAAGTCTAGCTTCTTGGATCCAAGCTCTCAAGACCACAAACCTCTACACAAGTCTGAGTCTTCATTACCCTAAAAGTCCAGGTACACACTACACAAGTCCTTGTCTTCGAGAAACCTAAACGAGGTGCAGATCCTTTAAACTGGAGATCTCAAGATCACAAATCTCGACATTAATCAGAGACTTTATTAGCCTACAGGAAGTCCAGCTGGATTCTACAAAGGTGTTGGGAAGAACCTAAAATTCCAGTTGCATTCTACAGACGTCTTGGTCATCAAGCACCTAAAGAAGTCCAGCTGCCTTCCACTCAAGCTCTCACCACCACAAACCTCCACACGGCCCGGAGCAAACCTGCAGGACCACAGCCGTGTCCAACACACAATTTTTAACAGATATTTATCTGCACTTGAAGCCGCGGAGTGCCGCACGTGGAGCGATGAGGGAAATGCAGAGTGTAACTCCGTAATCACACATACACCGAGCACGAGGGTCTCTAGTGAGATGAGGGAATACGGGGGGAAAGAGCCCTAATGGGCTGCACAGGAAACTGCATCTGCTGCGTGCAGTGACCCTGTAGTCGCTGACATTTGCTGAGTAAATCCGCAGCAAGCTCAGAACTGACCAGCAGCCCAAGAACTTACATCTGAAGAAGAGACGGCTAATAGAGGCTCATCGTGCTCCGTTACAGCTCCATTAACTCACACAACATCTGCTCTCCAGCAACACACGGCACGTCATGTGGTACGAAAACACAACACGTACTACAATTAACTTAGACAAGCCACGCACACACACACACACACACGGCAGAAGAGAGCGAGTGTGTGCCAACGTGGCCGTAGCGCATGTTAACCTGCTGCTGCTCTGCTCGGTCACGCCGCTTCATCACGCCTGCTGCTGCTGACACGTGAGAACACCTTCAACAGCCAGACGAGACGAGCTGAGACACACACAACAACACTCTCACATTTCTCCTCCCTCATAAACCCCTCACACACACACAGTCCGCAGCGTCTGATATTCCGGCTGTTCTTCAGCACACTGCAGCTAACGGGGCTGTAATGTAGACGGAGTGGCTCTTAATCACGCCTCGTCACAATGAAATAAACATCAGGGTGAAATGAATAAAAGCGTGAGTGTGTGTGTGTGTGTGTGTGTGAGAGGAGTGTGTGTGAGTGTGTGTGTGAGAGGAGTGTGTGTGAGAGGAGTGTGTGTGGTGTTGTAACCTGCACTTCATGGTTAATAAAGTGGCAGATTCTCCCTCTCGCGTGTCACTACAATTACGGGCTGAAAGAGCTTTTTGTTAGTGAAGAGCCACTCGGAGGTGATTAATGTTGAAAAGCTCTTAACCATAAAACGTCTGCAGCACACACACACACACACTCTCGCAAAGTGCTGAACGCAGCTCAGAAGAAGCAGCATACATTTGAAACTCCGATGTTTTGATAAAACTGTATTTTTGCTGAATAAAGACCTTGATTTGTCTTAATGAATAACGTCATCAGCACCATAAGTAATGACGGAGAGCCCGTATAAAAATATATATCTGAAGTGAATAAGGAGGTGTCTGCTTTGCGGTTTTGGAACCACCCCCACATGCGAGAAGTTCCCAACGTGGCCACTTTTTAACGCATTTCATAGCATTTGGGGAGAACCGAGCGGGACGGTGGGACTGTTTTATTCATTTTTAAAATCATCAAGTTTTATTTGATTTAGATTTTATTAATTTCCTTTTAGCATTTTTCATTTCATTTTTTCAGCACTTCAGCTGGCAATGCCTTAACAGAGCTCGAGCGATACTGGTTTTTCAGGGTCATTATTGATTAGGGTTCGGTTCAAAAAAAAAGAAAAAAAATCGATTCACCGATTCATATTGATTCTCGTTCGAAAACTACGATATCGATTCAAAAATCCACGGATCCATCTTTTCCTGCAGCTATGCACTACTTCTCACGACCGCACAAGGAGAGCTATAAAAAGGTGAGAGCGGCGAAACCCAAACCAAACAGAGCCATGGCTGAAGCTGCTCCGCTCAAATCACCGTCTGGACTAAAGGCCGATGTTTGGCAACACTTCGGTTTTAACACAAGTTATTTTATAACCAAGCAAAACTAGTATTGACACAAAGAAATCTCTAAATAAATCGATAACGAATCGAATGGAGAATTGAATCGGATCATGACCATGTGAATCGGAATCAAATCGATTCAGGAAATCAGCAACGATACCCAGCCCTAATATTGATACAGATTATTACTAGTTAACAGGTGTGATAACTGATATTTGGAACCGATATACAAAATGTAGAATTTTACAAACACCAAGCTCACGTGAAACTCTCCTCCTCGGAGCTTCACGCTGCGCTTGTGTGTGAATGACCAGGCTACTACTGGTGTGACATACAGCCAATCAGAGACCGGTGTGGGCAGCAAGTCGAGAGCGAACACCACTGAGAAAAGAGCCACAGCAGCGCACCTTAAAATGACTTAATATTGGAGACGGTCCAAATTAAACACAGATAATCGGTCGACCCTTAATATATAAATAACGTTTATTAATTACTTACTTACTACCACTCTGAAAAGATGCAGTAATTACCTTAGTTTGCCTTTAAGTCTATATACGTATATATTCTGGTCTGTTTATAGTATAAATCTATATTAATATTTTTCTATATGTTCAATATTTCTATTCTTTTTTTTTAGCACAGATTACTAATTACAGTTACTGTCTACATTTTTATGTTTTCATTCTTACTCTTTTGTCCATTTTAAGATTTTTAACCTGTTGTACTTTTTTAACTGTGTATGCGACAAACAGAATTATTTCATTTTAATTCTGATCTTAGACGCAATCGTGGTATAAATATGAATGTGACAATCTCGAAAATGGCTTTTTTATCTGGCTGTGCGGTCCTTATCGTATGGTTGAATTACTGAATTAGGGGTCATATAATATAATCATACAATCGATGCATCGCGATGTAGGCGTGGGCGATTCTCCGTCAGTGCAGTGGCAGAACATAACGGATTATAACGGAGATTTTCAACAGGCGGTCTGCTGCCTCCTAGTGGCCGGCGGCGGCACTGCAGGTGAACCGTGACGTGCAATACAGTTTCACTGCTGAAATCACCTTCCAAAAATATTGCTATTCTTCATTTTTCAAAACATTTTCAGATGATTTGGGAATCTTTAAGAATAATCAAATTAATGTGAATATCTAACAAATAATACAACAGAACCCCACTCCCTCCCACACCCATACTGCCTGGTGGTGGTGGTGGTCCCTGGGACAGAAGCTGTTGAAAACCTCTCAAGTATATCATAATGACACTGCTTAGTGATTTCCTGGCTACGGCATAAGTAATGTAGAAAAATTGATGTGATGCATCGTATTGTATATCGTATCGAATCGAAGACCTGATAATCATCATCGAATCGTGACGCCAGTGAAGGTTCACACCTCAAATGGTAATAAACTTCACTTTGACGTAATCCAGAGCAGAATGAGATTTCAGCTGAAGATAAAACCAAACCCCCTGAAATAACACCACACAGCACCAAAGGGCCAACTTCAACATCGTCGACATCATCACACACACACACACACACACACACACACACAGCAGTGCGAGCAAACAGTTAATTTCCACACCTCCTGTAATAAGGCTAATGAACGTGTCGGGTCACGTTAGCACCTCAGTGTTAATGAATTTAACACTCCACAGCGTGTGTGTGTGTGTGTGTGTGTGTGTGTGTGGAAAAACACTTGATAATGGAAGGGAATCTGCTATCACTCCACCACTCATGCATTAAACAGCAGACAAAACCAACATTTGTTCTCAAGCGGCTTCACTTTGTCATCTCCAGCCGAAGCCGCAGAAACAACAGGAGGTTCTCAGCACGGCACTGACGCTGCTCCGGTCGGGAACGCGGCAGCGCGGGGGCGGAATGCAAAGCGGAACCCAAAACCTCGTCCTCGTGTTACGGCCGTTTTCCCCGAGTCAGGGACGCCAGGCTGTCAGGCTCAGGGCTGCATAAATGTTTACGATGAATCTTTAACACCAACTGTTTATCCGCTGCAGATGGTAACGTAACACGTAGTTGGTCGCTGGTTCAAGTCCCGGACCGGTAGAAGGTACCACTGAGGTACTCATGAGCAAGGTACCGTCCCCAAGCACTGCTCCCCGGCACTAGTCGCTAGCGTTATCAGTGGTGAAGTAGAAGTGAAGCTCCTTTTAAAACGGCGCAGCTTCTCCAGTAACTGTTTTTCTCTCTTCAGGAGGGATGAGTAACAACATCTGGTACTAAAACTGGTCCCACGGTTACATGTTTGAAGAGTCGAGTACAGACTCTCTCAGGAGGTCATTCACTAAAGCGTCCAGTTCGGTCAAATCTTCACATTTATTACAAACAAACTCATTTATAGCTGATAAACACCGACCACCAGCGTTCTACTCACAAGACAGACATTTACTCTCACGTAAATGACGCGACTCTCATGTGGAACGCCGTCTTGCACAAAAATATACCGTAGTTCTCTCCCAGAAATGAGTCAAAAATGAGTTATGGGCCAAAAAGAGTCCAAAGTGGATAAAAATGGACAAAACTTCTATATTTCTTCATTTCCAATTAATCAGAAAATATTTTTTCCATTTTATAATGTTAGAGAGTAACCCCTCCCCTTTTCATCCGATTAATAATCGACTAATCGAAAAAAATCACTGGGCAGATTAATCGATTAACAAATCAACCGTCAGTCGCAACCCTATTAAGCTCTGACGTTAACGGCGTTGGAGAAATGAATAAGTCAGATTTGTAGTTTCTACATTAAAGTCATTCTCCGAGATGATCTGAGCAGCTTGTTCTTCAAAAAGTATCGGTAAAGTACCGCACCGATAAGCAGTACCGCTAAGAGTAGCAGTTAAGATCTTAACCAATCCCACCACAACTCTTTACAAAAACGTGACTTTCCAACTAGGGGGTGTTTGTGACTGGTGTTACAGTCGCGTCACAGTGCGCTCTCGTCAGCTGCCAGATGGAGTTGGAAGATGAATGTAAGAAAACGTGTCTGTATTTATCAAAGTGTACGACTCTGAAAAGCCAAACGGACAGGACTTACACACGAGTGCGACTCCAAAACCACACGGTGATATGACGTTACGTACTAGAGGTTGACCGATATTGGCTTCTCAGGGCTGACATCGATTATTACTCGTAAATTGAGATGATTTTTGGAACCCAGATGCAAAACCTGTCGAAATGTAGAACTGAACACGAAGTTCAGCTGAAACTCCCCTCGGGACTTCACGCCGCGCTCGTATGGCAAGCCGTTTTAACATTTAATAGCCCGACTGGATATGTACGTCAGATATCCGTGATTCAGTTCTTCCCCATCAAAAACTTAAAAAGACTCTTCTATATAAGACTCATCTATAATGTCATTTTGAATATCTAAAATTGCATTTTGACTAGTAAAAATGCCAATACATATTTCTGTTACTGACATTATTACTTGTTAAAATAACATTTCAGACATCTTTAATTAGAATAATGCCTGGCAACAACGCAATTTTAGATATTCAAAATTACATTATACATATCTGAAGAGTCTTTTTAAGTTTTCGTTATCTGAAATGAGAATTATGACCAGTAACAACTGTATTGAAGATATCTGAAGTGAAGTTTCTCCTAGTAAGAACTGTATTTCAGATATCTTTAATGTTCATTGTAGATAGGAACAACGTGGTTTTGGATATCTGTAATGTTTATTTTGACTGGGAGGAACTGAATTACGGATATATGACGTACATGTCCAGTCTAGCTATTATATGTTAAAATGGCCCCTTAAGTTTATTAAAGGTTTTTAGATATCTTAAAGTTAGTTCTTCTAGTACAAAGCTAATGTTGTATATCTTAAAATTCAGTTTGTACTAGTAAGAATGTGATTGAGGATATGTGGAAAAAAACATTTTGACTAGGAAAATTGTCATTTTAACGGGGAAAAACTGAATTACGGATATCTGACGTACATATCCAGTCGGGCTATTAAATGTTAAAACGGCTTGCCATACGCTCGTGTGTGAGTGACAACAAGGCTTCAGTGCTGATTGGCTACTACTGGTGTGACATGTAGCCAATCAGAGAGTGTTGTGGGCGGGACATGGAACATTATTACTTAATATCAGTGATGGACAAAGTTAAACATCGATACTGATAATCGGCAAAACGTTAATATCAGCCCCCGATAATCGGCCGGCGCTTTGGGTTTATAATGATAAATTTTGATATTATGTAAATCTTATGTTGCAGGTGTTTAAATGTCATTTGCATTAAGAGCATCCTACAGATTACAGGACGTAAGAGCTTGTGTTACCTCTGCAGTGTGTAGTGGAGCTTATATACTGTTAATCACTAGCAGCTGCCGTTTAAAACTCCTTTCCACAACACCGGTTAAAAGTGACCAGTTAACCCAGTGTTGTTATAGCAGTCTCTTTGTGTTCAGCCATCATCATCATCATCATCCCCGTCAACGCACAAGTTCATGTTTACATTGTGGACCTCGCTGGACGTCCACGCCGTCTCCCCCACGATCGCAACCCGTTTGAAGCTCACACTTTGAAAAGTGAAGCAGGTGATGGACGTCTTCATTGACCAACCGCTCTAACGAAGACATCTGCTCTGAAAACACATCATTTCCACTAAAGATTCACTGTGCGGAGCATCACGTGTTGTTATCCGATGTTAATTCCACACACTTGTTCTGAGCGCTGCTCCTCCTCCTCCTCCTACAGTGTCTGTTCTAGAAACTTGGTTCCAACTCTAAAAGGTGTGTCTATAAATGGACAGAACTCACCGAGCGCATGAATCAAAAACGTGGTTACAAGCAACACGCACCGCTTGCTCGTAAGCGTGTTTTTGATGCGTGCACTTATTGGTGAGTTCTGTCAATTTTTTCGTCCGTTTTTTCCCCTCACAGACCAACACGGAGCTGAAATTTCTATGTTTTACTGCACGTTCTTCACCAAGACACCAAATTCCAAAGTCCAGCGTCCATGTGACTCTTCACACATCTGTAGCCATTGTGACCCACACTCGTCTTTTACCTGCTGAAATCATCCCTCCTTCTTTCACCATTCACTTCAGCGCATTTTACTTCAAGTCTTTCTACTCGGACAGTTTTCATGTCTCGGCTACAGAACATTTGACCATTTGAGGCAGTTGGTAGCAGTGTAACGGTTAGGGAGTTGGTCCCGTGACCGGAAGGTTGGTGGTTCAAGTCCCGACCCGGTAAAGTTCCTCATGAGCGAGGTACCGTCTCCAAGCACTGCCAAAAAGCTGCCCACTGCTCCTTCACTTTAATTCTTTAATAAAAAGAAGAGAAGCTACAACCTACTGGTCACTTTTACACACATATTATCGCAGGCTTTTCTTCTATTCTGCAGTTCAACCACATTACACTATTTCAACTTTCTGTCACACGTCAGCTGCCTCACTAAAGACACGCTGTTCAAAGCGGGAAGCGGGAGCTTCAAACGAGGGTGGCTTTGATGGATTGGACGAGTCCGGCTCCGTGTTTACCCCCGAGCCCGCGGTCGCCGTGCCGACGGGGAGCGTTGGAGACGAGGCCTCTTCAAAGGCCGGCTAATGGCTTCTCGCCGCGGTGATGGAGAGGCTGACAAATGCGCGCAGTGCCCAGCTCCGGCTCCCATCGCGTCCGTCAACGCAGCGTTCAACCCCCCCCCACCCCCTCCCCCACGTGTCCACTGTGACGGACGAGGACGAGCGCTCACACCGAAATCCTACACGTACGGATCGGAACCATCCCGATACCTGACTTCTTAAAGAGTTCTACTGGTGCTTTCAGCTGAGTGTAGCCTATTTATTAGGGCTGGGCGATATATCGAGTTTTTAAAATATATCGATATATTTTCATACGAGATACAGGATTACACAATATCGTTTATATCGATATGGTTTATTTTGCGGTAAAATTCAACTAAATCGTAAGCGCAAATGTGAAACTCGAGAGCACAAAATTAAGAGTTGAGTGCGTGGTTGTGATATTACTACGTGCAAACTGTATTTTTCCTCTGTAGAATGTCTTTTTTCCTCTAGATGTGTTAAATGGCCCCGCGCGCAAAGTAGATTACCGAAGATGACGGAGGAACAGCGGCAGGTCGGTTAAACGCAAGTTATAGTTTATCGACCTTATAATAATAATTTAATAGTTAGGTCTTACACGTTTAATAAGCACGCAATCAATGGCTCCCCTTGACCACTCGTCTGTCCCCAAACTGCCAAAACCAGCCCCTTTCAAACTGCGAGCGAAAAAATCTCGCTCGAGAAAAAAAGCCGCTCGTTGGTAATCTACTTTGCGCGCGAGGCCATTTAACACATCGAGAGGAAAAAAGTCATTCGCGAGAGGAAAAATACAGCTTGCGCGCAATATTATCACAACCGCGCACTCGATTCTTAGTTTTGTGCTCTTGAGTTTCACATTTACGCCCGCGAATTTTTTGCGCAAGCCATTTTGCACGCTCTAGTTTTGGCATCGATGCGACGCCATACAGGTAGGCACTGTTATGAAAAAATTTCCCATCCCTTGCTGCCACTGGGGGGAAAAAATCCCTACCGTCCCGTGAACTCAACTGACAGCCAGCTTTTTTTTTTCTTAGGACCCAGCTTGTTATTTATTTTCTCAATATTTAACTTGTTATTTGAGAATTGCACAGGATACACTGACCAGGAGTTGAACAGTTTTATTCAGTCAGTTTTGTTGTTTGTACAGGTTATTGTAAAAGAGGAAGCACTTTCACACTCGTCCTTTTTGCTCTGTATCTGTTATATTTACATTTTATTTTTTAATCAGAGAGCATTTTTATTCAATATATATTTTAGTTTGTTTTTAATAAAAGTGCCCCTGTGACAGTTGGTACATGTGGCTTTGACCCAGAATTGTTTTTTGTTTTTTGTATTACTTCACCCCCAAAAATATCGAGATATATATCATATATCGCCATTTACCAAAAAATATCGAGATATGATTTTTGGTGCATATCGCCCAGCCCTACCATTTAACCATACCGTAGGGCTGTAACGATACATCGGTTCACAATGATATATTGATTCACTGATATATCGATTTGATCAAAGCGAGCATCAAGAGAGCACGGATCTGAAATCAACACATCGTCAACGCACTGTAAGGTTCCTCACAATCAAGTATATAGCGAAACCCTTTGGCCGACTGAACAGGAGTCTGTCAGACCTCAGAGACCAAAAATGGCCCACGTCCGCCTATAGGTGGCGCTATTACAAACCAACATACCAACATAGTGAATCTAATGGATATTGCCCCGACCATCTCCGTCTGCCAAATTTCCCAGTATTTTGTGAAAACTCAAATTTAAAGTACAATGAACTCCTCCGACACCGTTTGTCTGACTCTTGTAAACTTGGCGTACCTCATCTAGGCTGTGTCTAGGTAAAAAAGTTGTGTACAGAACTGTGACAGGACAAAGCACTGCGATGTTATGCGTCAATTTATATTCTACGTGTGGCCCATAATTACTGTAAAGCCTGTATTTTCCTCAGAAAAACACCCAAACACCACCAAACTTGGTAGACGTCATGTACACTCCGAGCTTTGCACACCAGCCAAAGAGGGTGCATTCTGATCACTAGGGGCGCGATAACAGAAACGTGTTAGTATCTCACCAACCGCTCAAGATAAAAATCTGAAACTTGGTAGATTTCATTTCTCATTTACCTTTTAGCTCATATCTCCAGGGCCACATGGAACGGTGCTGCGCCAGTGCTTGGACCCCGTTGATAACTGTTCGCATTGATTTATTCTCGGAAGCAAAAATTCTTAAAATGAGCGTTATATTTGATCAATTGATGCCCGGATTAGCTTGTGTTAACTGTAACAGATTTAAGAAGAGTCTTGACTCTAACCTTTACATTCACAGCATTTATCACAAACTGCGGTCAAAGGTCTTGGTCAGGGACCCGATCATGGTAGTGCCCACAACGTCCTGGTCCAGAAGCTGGGACAACCACACTAACCACAATCACCCCCGCCCAAACTTTATTTTACAGATTAAAGGAGTACGCCGCTGTTGTACAGAGAGAGTACAGTCAGGCAGCTGTGTGGCCGAGTGACCCGTAGTGACCGCTGAGAGAGATGACCTGCTGTCCCAGCGTTTCCCCACTCAGCCCCAAGCAGACTTCAAACAGCGCCGCACCCCGCAGGAGGCCGCCACCTTCCCACAACGCCACCAAACACGCTCCACGGGGGTCCAGACCGAGCCGATTCTCACCGTCCCACGGGGGTCCAGACCGAGCCGATTCTCACCGTCCGGCACCACGAGAGGGAACTTTACTGACCACGGGAACTGAAGTGTAAATCATCTCATTACATCATCAGATTGTACATTATCACATCAACATCTGGATTAAAACACGTTATAGGCGTAATCCCTGCAGCATCACCAGATTTAGGAACGTTAACAGATACTAGAGGTCGACCGATATTGGTTTTTCAGGGTTGATATCGATACTGATTACTGCTAGTTAACAAAGTCGATAACCGATATTTGGAGCCGATAAATCAGGGAAAATGTAGAATTGTAACAACACCAAGCTCAGCTGGAACTCTCCTCTTCTCCTCTCCTCCTCGAAGCTTCACGCTGCGCTCGTGACAACAAGGCTTCAGTGCTGATTGGCTATTACTGGTGTGACATGTAGCCAATCAGAGAGTGTTGTGGGAGGGACATTGAATGAAGCAGTGAGTCGAGAGCAAACGGCACAGAGAGAAGAGACGGCAGTGGAGCCACAGTAGTAATTACTTAACATCAGTGATGGTCAAAATTTAACATGGATACCGATAATCGACAAAATGAATAATATCAGCCCCGATAATCGGTCGACCACATCACACCCAACACTGTTGCTGCTTCTGCTGTCGTACTGGAAACGTGTGTTACTGTTCACTAGATCAACCTAGAACCATATTACACACCTGACTGGAGACCAGATCAGCCAATCAGCTTCCTCCAAGCCTGTGACTGGCTGCTGTTTTACCACATTTATCCAGGCAGAGCTGGCGTGAAGCTGGAGTTGAGCGCGTGCGGATTTTGCAGATGTTGCTGCTGAAAGTTTCACTGCGTGTTCAGAATTTTGCCACAAGTCTCACCCTCCTCATCCCATCTAACAGTTTTATGAAGCCAGATGCTTGAGGTTTGATCTGGATGTACGGCAGACGCATAAACACCGAGTTGCGACGCTTCACTGGTGATATATTCCTATCTGAACGTTACGAGCAGGACCAGCTCCACAGCGTGTAATCGGCCTGTCAAACTCTAAACAGCACACAAAGCTTTTGGAACGCGGTGATTATTTTGACAGTAACGCCGATGCTCTCGTGGGCTTATCGCTCAGGGACCGCGGCGCTCAGTTCCGGGAAACCTTTATCACCTGCTCCATCACATCCCCACCAGATACTTTAACCTCGTCTAATTACAGAGATAAGCGGCTCTATCTGAGCGCCTTCAGCACACATGGCTCCACTCACGTGCTCCATCTCCACCTCCATCTCCTGTTTGTGTTTCTGTCAGCACCAACCGCACCACTGTCCCTCTCCACTGACCCGAGGCCAGACGCACCTGAGCACCTTCACGCCGCAGCTGGACATGGGCCTGAACTGGAGCGGAAACCAATGCTGTTACACCATCTTCTGGCCCAGGTTTGGTAGGGTCCAGTTATCAAGTACCCCTTATATATAATAGTGGTGGAACGGTTCAAATCACTTTGGTTTCAGTTTCACTGTTTTCGGGTCAGTTCGCTTCAATGAATTTATCCTATCACACCATCAAAGCCGACTCAGAATCAATATTTTAAACTTACTTTACCTAATGGACGCACACAAATCCCAATAACAACCGATGCGTGGCAACCAAGCCCTGAAATAAATACGGTAACGAACTTCCAGTCCCAGCACAACAACCTTAACCAAAACCACCTCCTATCTAAGAAATACTTCACGTCGCGAGCAACAGCACGTTTACATCACGAAGAATGTTCTGAGAGGCAGAGAAGCCGAACTCAAAACTGACGTACATGCTGTGTGTTGAACATTAACGTGAGGATTTGTACTCGATATAGTCATTTACTACACCGCACATGGAACAAGGCCAACAATCCAAATAACCGACATGGGCACGATTACATAGATTAGAGGTTCTGGATATCAGTTTTGATTGATTTCTGATTAATTGCCCAGCTCTAATTAATTAATTAATTAAAATGGGTGATTATTGGTCATTGTGAACACACCACAGCACACAACCAAATGTGAGCTCTGCATTTGACGCGTCCGTGAACAAGCAGTGGGCAGGTTTTTTGGCAGAAAAAAGGTACCTCGCTCATGAGTACCTCAGTAGTACCGTTACCGGTCCGGGACTTGAACCGGCGAACAGTCAGTAGTGTAATGATTGGGGAGTTGGCCCCGTGATCAGAAAATTGCCCGTTCAAGTTCAAGTTGGGGCAGTTGGTGGCGTAACGGTGGGGTGATCAGAAGGTCGCAGGTTCGAATCCGGGGTGGGTAAAGTTACCACTGAGGTACTCATGAGCAAGGTACCGTTCCCAAGCACTGCTCCCCGGGCACTTGTTAGCTGCCCACTACTCCTTCACGGATGGGTCAAATGCAGAGGTCACATTTGGTTGTGGTGCACTGTGTGCTGTGGTGTGTTCACAATGACAAATCATCACTCACACTATAAGTCTCAGACCAGTAAAGGTATTAGAGATGCACGACACGGGAATTATAGAATTATCGTGCTCAGAATTTTGGCCCAAAATAACAGAAGGTGCAGGACATGCCTGACACAAGCGCTACCTTTCCCACGCACACAATTACCGTCTGATTCCGATACGATTCTGAGGTACTCATGAGCAAGGTACCGTCCCCAGATCCCCAAGCACTGCTCTCCAGGCGCTGTCCACTGCTCCTTCACGGACGGGTCAAATGCAGAGATGTGCTGTGTTCACAATGCAAATAATCACTCACTCAATTCCAATCACGGTTCAACTTCCTGACCGTTATGTGACTACTGGTGCTGGTGGGCGCTGCTCGGAAGCTTTACAGCAGGACCAGCTTTGAAGGGCAGAACAAAAGGCGTCGTGGTGGTGGTGGTGGTGTTTAGATTAGGTAACATAAGCGGCGAGTTTTCTGCTCCAGTGCTCCAGCACAATACGCCACCTCCTGAATACCGGCCCAGAAACAACCCTGCCGTCCCGCACCGACGCTGCTCTGCTCGTTACTCGGGGGAAAAAGAAAGAGAGACGGGGAAAGAAAGACAGCGTAAGAGAGCAGGGCCTGACCACACTGCACCCTCGCGCAAAAACTCCACCGCAATTTACAATAATCTGCTGCAGTTAAATATAATCCGCCGGCGAGGCTGGGAGTCGGCAGCAAACGTGGAGAGAGAGAAAAACGCTGTGTACGGTCGTCGGGTAACCACGGCAACCGTGAAACAAACAGCGCAGGAAAATCTCAAGACGGAAAACAAAGAGGGTTGATTCTAATCAGCTAAAACACAAGGTTGGCCTGCGCTCTCCTGCTGATTTATAACATACACTTTACTCTTCATTACGCAGCTCTCGAGGAAATAAATAAACACATAAACAAACCCGTGTAACGAGCTCCACGAGGAACATAAGAGATGACCTTGAGAACTGACCACTCGAATAAGAGCTGGACATCAACCACACGCCAAAACACCAGTCCTGTTAGGACACTATGCTGGGCAGGAGGAGGACGGAGGTGCGCGTGTACCTGGTCATGACTGGCTTGTATGGAGCTCCCGATGCCGTGGAAGGTCATCTGCACTGGAGACAGCGTGAGACACGTCATGAAGTCCTTATCCGTCTGTCCATCTACATACTGCACCTACACAGAGAGAGAGACACACGTTACACATCCACACACACACCTGCTCGGGGGATTTTAGGAGACAGTTTTGGTTTTGATTGCAGCAGGAAGTGAGGAATCCTGTTTATTCAGCTCCTTTCCAGCTCCTTTTCCAATACATCAACAGCCAGAGCAGTCAAAAACAAGTTGACCAAACTCCACTAGCTGAGGTTTCAACATGTCCGCCGATTTAACCAACCGCATCTCCACAAGAAGACCGGACTAGAGCCTGGTGCCAGCAAACACAACGGACCGGAGCCGGGAGCAGCTGGGACGGGGCTGCGGCGTTACCAGGGGAAACTCAAGCAGCCCGGGTCAGTACATGCGGTCAGGGCTTCTGAGGACATGTCACAGTCCACTCAGCAACACCACCACCCTGGCCGTTCTCACTGGAAGCACCATTCAATCATTTCATGCCTGACCTAAATACACCTTAATCAGACCGAACGAGAGCGAGAACAAGAGCAAGAATGAGAGAGGGAGAGACAGTTATCTGTCAACTGACAACTGTGTAGAAAGAACTTTGTAATTAAATTCGACTGTAGTGACCACAGAGCAGCTGCTACAGGGCAGCAGGTATAGAGCGGTGGGCACAGAGAGGCCGGCAAAGAGCAGTTAGTATCCTGCCGTCACTACTGGGAAGCTGGTGTAGAGCGGTTAGTGCTGAGAGGTTAGTACACAGCAGCAGGTGTAGTGGTCAGTCCAGAGATGCTGGTACAGAGTGGTCAGTAAAGAGTAGTTGGCAAAAAGTGGTCAGTACAGAGCAGCCGGTATCGTGGTCAGCGTAGAGAGGCCAGAACAGAATGGTTGGTACAGAGTGATCTGTATAGATCAGCTGGTACAGAGCGGTCAATACGTGTGGTAATTACATAGTGGCTGGTAGAGGGCAAGCAGTACGTGTGGTCAGTGTAGAGCAGCAGGTACGCAGTAGTCCATACAGAGCAGCTAACGTACAGCAGTCTGCAATGTTGCGAGCAGAGAGGTGCTGGTGTGTGTGTGTGTGCCTGTGTTTCAGCAGCTG
This sequence comes from Distichodus sexfasciatus, assembly GCA_032718565.1. NCBI lineage: Eukaryota > Metazoa > Chordata > Actinopteri > Characiformes > Distichodontidae > Distichodus > Distichodus sexfasciatus. The sequence goes on along the minus strand of JAVGVS010000422.1, from coordinate 25,632 downwards.
GGGGCCGCTCAGTGCCGTCCTGTCTGACCCCCACATTGCAGTACAGAATGGAGATCTTCCTCTCTGTCCCCGGCTGCAGATCGATCACCGCAGCGCAGTTAGAGCTGGACACAGTGCCGTGAGTTATTACACAACCACCGTGTCCCAGAACCACATGCCGGACAGTTGAGGTTCTGCTTCATTAGCTCCGGGCCCGGCTCACCCTCCCACCCCCACCGCTGCACAACATGTGGCACAGCGCCGCCCCGTCACTGCATCATGGGAAATGGGGGCTCCCTGACACGCCATACATCAGCACCGCCGGAGGGGCCACGGGTCAGCCGGCAGTAACCAGCAGCACCAAAAACAACGTCCAGCTCACCGGCCGAGCGACGGCTCATACGGCAGATTTACTGCCCAAACCCACTCGCATCCCGCTGCACGCGTCCAACTGAGGCATCCACTACAACCCGGGATAACCAGCAGAACTAACGCATACGTAAAATATGGACGACTAATCAAAGATTACTTAAAACCAATCAGGATGCAACGTTGAATTAATCGTGAAGTGAGGTCATATCGTCCAGCCGTACTAGCACAAACCTTCACTCTGAAGACACGTCTGAAAAGGAAAATACGATTGTAATTCCGAGCGGCTGAGGTAAGATGTTGGAGAAGCTGGCAGAGCAGGCGGCACTCGTGTGGAAGTTTGTGGTGTTAAATAAACAGAGTTGCAACACACACACTTCTCCAGTGAGAAGGATCGGCCGGTTTCAGCCTGGCTGCCAGAGCGTGGGCGCTGGAGTGTGTTAGTGCTCCAGTTATCTGAACGATGAATGAAACCATCTGACTGCACGCTTACAGGAAGCCGAGTGTCACACTAAATTTAGGGACTGACGTGAAATCCAGCAGACGTGCCACAAGCTCCATGACGACCGCATCACGTGATGTTAATCCAAAGTCTGCTGTGATACTGTTTTTAAAGGGCAGTGGTAGCGTAGCGATTAGGGACTTCATTAGGCCCTGCGATTGGAGGAACGCTGCTTCAAATCTCGGAAACGGTAAAGCTACTCTTGAGCAAGGTACCGTTCATGCATGGGTCAAACGCAGAGCTGACATTTGGTTGTGACTTATGTCACTTACGCCCCTAACTGGGACACCGCAGGTCTGTGTGTTTGTAGGGAGGAGCTGGTAGGTGTTAAAGAGTGAGACGGCCGGTTCGGACGCTCTGCCACCTGTGCCGTGCCCACCTCCTCACCAAACTCCACCCAGCTGGACGCCATCTAACCCAGCCAGGCGCTCAAGGTTTGGTGTTGTACCGAATTCTGTGACCCATCAAATTCTGTGACTACCTACACCTACCCCTACACCTAACCCCAACCGAAAATGACGCTGTGAACCTGTCTTTCAGGGCAGAGCGCCCTCTATGGTCACAGAATTCGGTACAACACCGGCACGCCCGCGTGAGCGTAAATCCTAGTGGGAGTAAAGGCGGCGGTCCGGGGAGGGACGTGGTGTTAGCGGAGAGCGAGGCGAGGCGTACGCGGCGGTGGGACTTGAAGTGGTTTTCACACCGACGAGAAGAGGAAGAGCAGAGAGAGACGCCGTGCATGAGAGAGACGGAGAAATGTGTTAGAGTGCAGATGTCAAACGCACATCACACGCTCCGCCGTCCTGCCAGCACTGTGGGATTTTCAACAGCGCTACGAGGAGAACACACACACACTGGACACAAGGAGAAAGTGGTCATCAGCATTAGAGCCAGAGTGCAGGACTGGATCATCATGGATGTGAGTTATTATGAGGTTTAAGCAGCAGAACAGCCTCTTATCTTCTCCTTCCTGACCTCTGATGAAGCCCTCGTGCATCATCTGTTCACTCTTGTAAGCTGACAGTGATATTACATATTTATTTTACAGATTTGACATATATTAATAAAATAAGTGTGCATGGAACATACGCACACAAAAAGACAACACAACACACCATGAAGGTGAAGATGGTCTAGAGGTTAGGGTACTTGCCTCTGGACCAAGAGGTCGTGGGTACATCCAGCACTACCCCCACTCGGAACTCCAAGTTGCTGCAGGGAAACTGTCCCTGTAATCTGGGGAGTTGATGGTGTAACGGTAAGGGAGTTCAAATCCTGGAGTGGTAAAGGTACCACTGAGGTACTCATGGGCATGGTACTGATGAACCAGTGACCCTCTGATTACACGGCTAACTTAGGGAAGTTGACAGCGTAAGGGTTAGGGTGTTTGCGCTGAAGGTCACTGATTCGAATCCAAGGACCGGTGAAGGTACCACTGAGGTACTCATGAACCGGTGACCCTCTGATCACATGGTCAACATGGGGCATTTGATAGCGTAACGGTTGGGCCGTTCGCGCTGAAGGTCACCGGTTCGAATCCAAGGACCGGTGAAGGTACCACTGAGGTACTCATGAGCAAGGTACCGTCCCCAAACACTACTCCTTGGAGGCTGCCCACGTTTGCTCCCCACTGCTCCATAACGGATGGGTCAAATGCAGAGGTCACATTTGCTTGTGGTGCACTGTGAGCTGTGGTGTGTTCACAATGACAAATGACCACTCACTAACCGTTCCACTACCAACTGCTGCATGGAGTCCTGGGGTAACACGAACAGCCCTGAAGCTCATTTACTGCCACTAGACTTCACCCTGCACGGCGCGCCAACAACGCAGACACGACGGTGCAAATCAGCATTAGTTAGCTGAAGGAATTTATAGGGAGAGAGGGCTTTGTGCCGATTGTGGACAGCCTTGTAGGGTATAACGTGCTGATAAACGGCCTGCTGTACCCTGCGGACTAACACCAGCAGATAAGCAGCTCCACACTTTTCATCTTATTTATGAGACACTGGGCTTTTCTAGCCTAATAAGGAAGCAGAGTGGCCAGCTTTCACGCACGCCGAAAACCCAGAAAACTGCTTTTGGTCATCTGCTGACAGGATCTCCACCAGCAGACGCGGGCAGCGCACGGTGGACGAGTGGTGCGTATCGGGGCGATATTTCATTATAATCTGTGGACTCCGTGGCGTGGTCTTCCCCCGGCGATGCCGTAGCAGCGAGGAACTCGGTGAACCGGCCGTGAGAACGCCAGCGCTACTCCCTACATCATTCAGTGCTGCGTTATTAAGGCAGAGTGGGAGCAGGTTGATGGGGAATGAAGAACGTTTAATGAACACTTAGTGATGTTCAGCCACATTCCACCGCTGCCTGCTGTACGGTAGAACAGAGCGGGGGCTTGCGGGAACAGTGGGCAGCTCTTTGCCACACCAGGGCAGCAGTGCTTAGGGATGGTACCTTACTCATGAGTACCTCAGTGGTACCTTTACCGGTCTGGGACTTGAACCGGTGAACTTCCGTTCGTGGTGTCAACTGCCCAACCGCTACACTACCATCTGATTTTAGGGACAGTCACACTGGGATTAAAGTCTGGGATTAAGGGCGTTGCTCAGGGGCCCAACTAGACACCACTGCAGCACCACCACCCCAGAGTACTGTCTGCATGTAGCTGTAAGGATGTAAAAGCTGGATGTGTGTGTGTGTGTTAGGAGTGTGTTACGTCTCTCCGCCTCAGATTTACATTTACAGCATTTAGCAGACGCTCTTATCCAGAGCGACTTACATTTCCTAATTTCAGGGACAGTTCCCCTGAGAGCAACTCAGGCTTAAGGGTCTTGCTCAGGGACGCAGTATTGGTAACGCCAGAGGTCGGATTTGAACCCACAACCTCTTGGTCCCAAGGCAAGTGTTTGGAAAGACCATTTTAAGCCCAAAGCATCCTGGAACGTACTATTTAATAACTGTGACAATTAGTGGTGCACAATATAGGGGCGATGCAGATATCCAGCGCGCTTCATACTTATCTATATCTGCCGATAAGTATAAATGAGGAAGATGGAGTCGAGCGTGTGAAGACAAGATATTTTACTCACGAAAGTTCCACTCAGAATTCTGGCACAAAAATAATGCCATAACTCTGACATTTCTAACACAGCACCAGAGTGGAGCGAAGGCGCAGCATTTCCAGCGTAGTGCACAACATTTTAAGAAAAAGTCACTTTCCGCTCTATGTAGTGTACCAAGTAAAACCCCAGCTACTTCCTGAGATGCATACTACCACATAGAAGAGTATGATAAGAGCACCTTACCTACCATACTATTAAGTGCAGTAGTACACGGCTCGGGACACAGCCCATGTGTGAGCTCACGTTCACTAAGTGGAGCAAACACACAGTTTAGTAGTTAAACACGTTTGACGTGTGCAGCAGAGTTGAGCGTAAAGACCAGAGATGTTGCTGGTGAACGTTCCACTGCGTGATCAGAATTTTACCACAAAATAACACCAGACGGTTTAGGACAGAAGGTGCGGGACGTATAACATCCCACCTCGGACTCTGGACATGACACAAGCGCTACCTTTCACACGTACATCAGCTGGAAATATCGGGTAAATCTAAGCATCGGTCCGATACGATTGTGGTATCATCATGCATCCCTTGTGATAACACTAAAGTTACTTGTAATGCACATGAGGAGGAGGAGGAGCAGCGTCAGCAGCGTCAGCATCTTCACATCTTCCCCCTCGATGGGCTACTGGGACATATTATTAGTAATTAATGAATTATTTTCTTCATTTCTCTCCTCAAACACAAATACACAACGAGCTACAAACTGAAGTAGAACTCAAACAACCGGGGTGTTCACTGAGGGTCTCCAAACCCACTTCTGCATCTCATACAACAAAGATTCTTCAAACATCGTGTGTGTGTGTGTGTGTGTGTACAGGCCTGAGAGGGGAGTGTAACTGAGCTGTGTGTGTGTGTGTCTGCAGCACACACTCGGTGACAATAGAGGCTTTATGATGTGCACCTGACGTGCTCCACCGTGTCCCGTTCCCACAGAGATTGACTTCCTCCCAATCCCCCTCCCTTCTCTCTTCATCCTCCTCCTCCTCCTCTCCCGCTGCCCCTCCTCCCCCTCTTCCTCCTCTTCGTCCATCCACTCCCTCCAATTCTCCTCCTCTACCTCCAGCCTGCCTCTTCTTCTCCCTACATCAACCTCTACCTCCCCTTCTTTCTCGTCCTCCTCTTCCTCCATCCTCTTCTCTCTCCTTCTCCACCTCCATTCTGTCACTCCTTCCTCCTCCTCCACTGCTCTCATCTTCTTCCTCTCCCTTCTCGTCTTCTTCCTCCTTCACCCTTCTTTCCCCCCTCCTCTCCCTCCTTCTCACCATCCATCCTCTCCCTCGTTCCTCCTCTTCCTCCATCCTCTTTTCCCTCCTTCTCCACCTCCATCCTGTCACTCATTCCTTTTCCTCCACTGCTTCCATCTTCTTCCTCTCCCTTGTCTTCTTCCTCCTTCACCCTTCTTTCCCCCCTCCACTCCCTCCTTCTCACCGTCCACCCTCTCCTTCGGCCCTCCTCTTCCCCTTCTACCTCCCCCTCTTCCTCTTTGTCCATCCTCATCCACCTCTTCTATGATCATCCACTCCCTCCATCCTCTTCTTCTCCTTCCTTCTCTTCCTCATCTCCCTCCTTCTCCACCTCCATCTTGTCACTCATTCACCCTCCTCTCCCTTCTCCTCTTCGTCCTCCTTCTTCCTTCTCTCCTTGTTGTGAACTTATCCCTCGTTCACAGCATTATTTCTGTCCTACTGCCACCACACACAGCTCTGGTCAGTAGAACTCTAACAGCCCAACATCAGCAAACACACACGTCCACGCGCTCTTCATCAGTCATCTTGGAGAGCGCGGCAGGAAGTATGGATAGAGTTGGGGGAAATGAAGAGTGAGTGAGAGAGAGAGGTGAAGGGGCGTGTGTGTGGTTACCTGGAAGCCCTGCAGGTGTGCCAGGTAGTCGAGCTGCTGCGCAGGTTGCACCGGTCCACACTGCAGCGCTTTGCCCTTGTTTCCCTCGGCGCCGGGAGAGTTGCCCCCCTGCAGCAGCTCGCGGGCCGCGGCGGCCGTACCCGATGCAGACGGGGCGTAGTACAGGCCGGCCCCGCCCCCAGACCCTGGCCCTGCCCCCGAGCCCAACTCCTTAGTGCTCAGGTAGGAGAGAGACGGCCCCGAGCACACCTTGCTCCTGCTGGCCTCCATCTCCTGGTACATGTCGGGGGACAGGTGCAGGAGCCCCTTCTGCGCTGCACAGAGAGGGAGAGGACCAGGTGAGAGTGGGGCGTGGTGCGTGTGCTAGTGTGTGTGTGTGTGTGTGAGCGTGTGATTACAGTGTGCAGGAGCACATTAGATTGCGCTCGTGAGAGTGCACGTGTGATTAGAGCGAATGTGTGTGTGTCAGAGTTCGTGTGTGCGAGCGCTTGTTAGTGTGAGTGCACGTGATAGAGCGTGCGTTAGAGCACTCGTGTTTGAGTGCGCATGGTAAAGTGCATGCGTGTGAGAGAGTCTGAACACGCGTAGAGTGTGCGCAAGTTAGAGTGAAAGGGTGAGAGTGTGACAGTGCGCATATGAAAGTGTGTGTCTGAGAGAGTGTGCATGTGTGAGAGCACGCGTCTCAGAAAGTGCAGGTGTGAGAGTGCGTGTGTGTGTGCGCGCATGTGAAAGTTTGAGTGAGAGAGAGTGCATGTCTGAGAGAGTGTCCAAGTATGAAAATGTGAGTGAGAATGCACATGTGAGGGAGTGCACATGTGAGAGTGTGCTCATGTGAAAGTGTGTGTATGAGAGAGTGCCTGCGTGAGAGAGTGTGCAGGCGTAAGAGTGTGCGGATGTCAGTGTATGCGTGAGAGTGCGCATCTGGGAGAGTGTGTTTGTGTGTGAGAATGTGTGCGTGTGTGCCTGAGTATGTGCTGGAGTGTGTGTGTGTGTGTGTACTAGAAAGTGTGAGAGAGTGTGTGTGTGTGTGTACTAGACAGTGTGTGAGTGTGCATATTAGGGAGTGTACGTGTGTGTATGAGAGAGTGCCTGTGTGACAGAGTGCTTGTCTGAGAGAGTGTGCAGGCGTAAGGGTGTGCGCGTGTCAAAGTGTATGCGTGAGAGTGTGCATCTGGGAGAGTGTGTTTGTGTGTGAATGCGTGTGTGAGTGTGTGCCTGAGTATGTGCTGGGTGTGTGTGTGTGTGTGCGTACTAGAAAGTGTGTGAGTGAGTGTGTATGTGTCCTAGAAAGTGTGAGTGTGTACTAGAAAGTGTGTGTGAGTGAGTGTCTATGTATGTGTACTAGAAAGTGTGAGTGTGTACTAGAAAGTGTGTGAGTGAGTGTGTGTATGTGTACTAGAAAGTGTGTGTGTGTACTAGAAAGTGTGTGAGTGAGTGTGTGTATGTGTACTAGAAAGTGTGTGAGTGTGTACTAGAAAGTGTGTGAGTGAGTGTGTGTGTACTAGAAGGTGTGTGTGTGTATGTGTACTAGAAAGTGTGAATGTGTACTAGAAAGTGTGTGTGAGTGAGTGTGTGTATGTGTACTAGAAAGTGTGTGTGTACTAGAAAGTGTGTGTGTGTGTGTGTGTGTACTAGAAGGTGAGAGTGTGTGTACTAGAAAGTGTGAGTGTGTACTAGAAAGTGCGTGAGTGTGTGTGTACTACAAAGTGTGAGTGTGTACTACAAAGTGTGAGTGTGTACTACAAAGTGTGTGAGTGTGTGTATTAGAAAGTGTGTGAGTGTGTGTATGTGTACTAGAAAGTGTGTGTGTGTACTAGAAAGTGTGTGAGTGTGTGTACTAGAAAGTGTGTGAGTGTGTGTACTAGAAAGTGTGTGAGTGTGTGTATTAGAAAGTGTGTGAGTGTGTGTATTAGAAAGTGTGTGAGTGTGTGTATTAGAAAGTGTGTGAGCGTGTGTGTGTGTACTAGAAAGTGTGTGTGTGTACTAGAAAGTGTGTGAGTGTGTGTATTAGAAAGTATGTGAGCGTGTGTGTGTACTAGAAAGTGTGTGTGTGTACTAGAAAGTATGTGAGCGTGTGTGTGTACTAGAAAGTGTGTGTGTGTACTAGAAAGTGTGTGCGTGTGTATGTGCACTAGAAAGTATGTGAGCGTGTGTGTGTACTAGAACATGTGAGTAAGTGTGTGTACTAGAAAGTGTGTGAGTATGTGTACTAGAAAGTGTGAGTGTGTGCATATTAGGGAGTGTACGTGTGTGAGCGCTCGTTAGCGTGAGTGTTTAGGTTTTATCTGAGCGTTAAGGTAGCGTGCTTGTTGTGTGTGTGTGTGTGTGTGTGTGTGTGTGTGTGTGTGCAGCAGTGCAGCAGGGCTGTGGTGGCGAGCTGGTGGACGCCGTATGGGTTTCATGAAGCGGTCAGACCTGCATCTAAAACACTGAGAGCTTTAAGAGTTGTGAAACGCAGTTAGAGAGATCGTCCACACACACACACACACACACACACACACGCTCGGTTAACATTCACACAGCTGCGAGTGTGACATCAGAGACAAATAAAAGGAAAAGCAGGAAAATACTCAGGACCACTCCTCCTACACCCCCCACTCTCTCTCTATGTGGAGCACTGCTGATTCCAACCAGATAACACACACACACACCATCATAAATCAACACACACACACACACACACACACTCGCTATCTACATCAACATAATGAAGCAGGGAACACGGATCTCAAACATAAACACACACACACACACAGCAGAGGGGCTTTTGGGGGATTTGGCTGCATCGGACACATGGTCCAGATGTTTAGGCTCAGACAGACCGCTGCAGCTGCTGTTGGAGGTGCTGCCGTGTGTCCAGTAGGGGGCTCCACCCTCAGCCTGGACCTCAGCTGTGTAAACCGGGCTGCACTTAATTAGGGAGGGCTCACAGATCCGCGTGTGTGTGTGTTTCCTGAGCTGCTGGCTGTGGTAAGGAACTGTAAATTAGCGAGTATGATTGTGACAGTTAGAGCTCTCTGGCAGGCCGTGTTTATAGAGTGTGTGTGTGTGTGTGGGGGTGTGTGTGTGTGTAGATGGATGGTGTGTGAGCAAAGCGAGGAGATAAGCCGGAGCTGGAAACATGGCCGATCTCCAGAACCTCAGCTCAGCCAGCCAGGGTTTACCCTACACCGGCCCCAACACACACACACACACACACAACACCAGGGACTGGCTGGCGCACACACACACACACACACACACAAACATGAGCAAATGCATGCACAGACACACACACTCACAATCAATCCATGAACACAAACAACACACACATAAAATGAACACACACATCCACTCACACAAGCATGCACACACACACAAACACATGCATGCACGCACACACACACACAAATGCATGCACACGCACACACAATGCATGAACACAAACACGCTCACATAAAATGAACACACACATCCACTCACACAAGCATGCACACACATACAAACACATGCATGCACGCGCACACACACACACACATATGCATGCACACGCACACAAAATGCATGAACACAAACACACTCACATAAAATCAACACACATCCACTCACACAAGCATGCACACACACAAACACCCTCATACACAAGCACACAAACACATGCATGCACGCACACACACAGACACAACACCGGGGAGTGGCTGGCACACACACACAAACACAATCAAATGCATGCACACACACACACTCACACAAAATGAACACACACACCCGCTCACACAAGCACGCACACACACACAAACACATACTCATGTTACACGAACAAGAACACACACACACACACGCCCACACACCAAAAGCAGATTCCTACCCAGGACATGTGGTCAGACAGGTGAGATGACGCAGCATTAACATCACTTACTGTTATTAGACACTTCCGGAAAAGCTGCTCTCTGTCCATTCCAGTCCTTATTGTCCATCTGTGGTCAAGCAGGGAGAGAGTGTGTGTCACTGAGGGGAAGCGCTCTTCATGCATGTCAGAAGAGTTACTCTGCACTCATCACAGCAGATAGAGACATCACTGCTCACACACACACACACCTAAGCAGCCAAGAACACACACACACACACACACTCTGCATTACCCACAATAAGCTCACACACTCACTTACACCAGACACACTCGGAGGGCTTATATAACCCCCGCTCAATCAGGCCTTTAGACGCAGGAGTGTGTGTGTGTGTGTGTGTGTGTGAGACCTTGTCCGTGGGGTTCTGCAGGGGGGTTGAGGCCTTGTATCCCAGCTGCAGCAGCATAGCCTCGGCCGCTCCACGCTTGGCCACCTTCTTATTAGGTCCAGATCCTGTGGTCACCTCAGTACCAACCTTCACCTGCAAACACACACACACACACACACAGGTAAGATGCCGCTGCATGGTCTCAGCTCTGGAACGCTGTCTTCTGCTACACTCTTTAACTAGACTCATCACAGCCCTATTTTTCTAGACCTTTCTTATGAATGGTACCTTTACTGGTCTGGGATTGGAACCAGCAACCTTCCCATCAACTCCCCTACATGTATCACTATGACGACAAGAATCAGACATCGAGTCAATTCATCGTCCAGCGGGTGGGTTATCAGCGTTAGTTGGTAGTGTAACGGTTAGGGAGCTGTGAAGGGTCCTGCGTTGGGAAGGTCGCCAGTTCAAGACCCGGATCGGTAACGGTACCAGTGAGGTACTCGGTGTGCGTCAGTAAGGAGAGTGTGTGTGTGTGTGTGTGTGAGAGCAGGTGTTGATGTGTAATAAGGTGGTGTTAGTGCTGCACGCTGATGACCAAACTCACAGCACACAACACGCTGTGAAAACACAAGCTCCACGTTCCCCTGTAGAGGCTGTGGTCAGAGCAGCACTATCACCCCCCATGCTCCAGAGAGAGAGAGTGTGTGTGTGTGTGTGTGAGTGTGTGAGTGTGTGTCCATTGCTGTGACATCACTCTGCAGGAATGAGATCTCCCCCACACGCTGGAATAACCACAGCAGCACGGTCTCCCGCACAAACTCCACATGTCCACATCAACTCCAACACCACCAGCAGGTCAGTCGTAAAGAGAGAGAGGGAGGCACGGATGGAGAGAGAGAGAGGGAAGTGGAGAGAGTTAGCGAGTAAGGGAGAGGAGGAAAAGGAGAGGGAGAGAGCGAGGGAGAGATAGAGGGGGAGGGGAGCAAAGGAGCGAGCGAGGGGAGGGAGGGAGGGAGAGGGAGGGAGAAAGACAGAGAGAGAGAGAGAGAGAGAGAGAGAGGTGGAGAGAGAGAGAGAGGTGGAGGGGGGGGAGCAAGTAAGAGAGAAGGAAGCAAAGATGGAGGGAAAGAGGGAGAAATAGGAGACAAAAGGAGGGAAAGATGGAGGGAAAGAGGGAGAAATAGGAGACCCCTGAAATAGAGGGAAAGAGAAGAAGGGAGAGAGAGGGGGGAAGGGGGAGGGGAAAGAACGACTGAGAGAGGAGGAGGCTGGGGGAGAGACCGTTAGGGAGAAGGACGGAAAGAGAGGAGGAACTAGGAGAGAGAAGGAGGGAAAGATGGAGGGAAAGAGGGAGAACTAGGAGAGAGAAGGAGGGAAAGATGGACGGAAAGAGGGAGAACTAGGAGAGAGAAGGAGGGAGAGTAGGGCCGTATGATTTGCGCGATGCGGAAAACGTGGATGGAATTGCGGAATTCAACAAATAAAATGGAATCTGTTGTAAAACGCGGAACATCGTATAATTGGCTGATATCGGTGTGTGGTCAAAGCAAAGCAATGGTTTCTAATCAGTTTTGGCAGCTGCAGCCCCCTGTACGTGTTACCTGTTGAGGCGGGACTCAGCTTTACACACACACAAACACACAGACACAGAGGGGGAAACGTCAACGGTCAGCTGTGGTAAAGAGGCTGAAATACTGCAGTCCTCAAAAAATGACGGTATTCTAGTGTCAGTGCTAAGTTTAGAGCAGAACAATACCCACATGATTTTTATGAATCGGGAGAACAACTCTTTTGTAGGTTTTGCCAGCACACAATAGACTGCACCCGCAAGAACACGTGACGACCACTTACAGTCAAACACTCACATCAGAAACGATTCGCTTTGCACCAAAAAATTAATGTTTGTTGTTGTTTACAGGTAAATGTTTTACCAAAGCAGTAAATGTTCTGCTGAACCCCAGCACTTTGTTGGAGTTGAATAACAGTCATTTAATGTGAATTCTTTTCCTATTGCATTGTTCTTTTTTCCATCCACTCCGTAATTAGACACTTTTTAGGTGAATAAATATGATTATAACGTAAAACACAGAATTCAGAAGAATAACAATGGGAAAAACGGAATCCAGGAAAAAAACAAAACTTTCATAGGGCCCTGCATCGAGATATCGCATCGAACCGAATCGTGAGACCAGTGAAGGCTCACATCCCTACTACCAATCCCAGCTCACCCTTTCACCCTTCTCTCCACTTCATCACGTTCTGCTTTTTACAACACACAGCAATCAAGCACATTTCTCCAGGAACGGCTTGTCTAGTGGTGATGGATGTGGTCGTTTCTGATAAAAATCTAAGAATGTTCAGTGTGCTGTATGTCGATATCACAGTAGTGGACTGTATTAAATTATACTGTCTGCCTGCTGGATAAGGGATTAAAGTATTCTTTCCCACCAAGTGTGATTGTCTCTTCTCTCCGAGCAGCAGTGATAAATAAATCTAGTCATCCGTCATCATAACTACCAGCAGCTTTGCAGCATTAACTCGGGGTCTGAGTTTTCTCTTCATATTGTAACACTTATTCCGTCTCCAAAAGTTTTCAGCAGGAAGTCGGAATTCTACACGTCCCCCAAATGTCAAATTCCTGAAAAGATCAGACGCGAGGCTGAAACCACTCCCGCAGCTGCATTAAGGGAAAAACGTGCACTAAAACCAAGTTGGATTCCGTCCTTAAAATGCAGGAAATCACACGCAAGCGGGCGGGAACCGCAGCAAACGTGCGAGGGAAGTTTGTGGCGAAGCGCAACGCCGAGCCGGAGAGACCTGACGAGCGCAGAAAGGCGTCCGGAGACAGGCGTGCAAAGACACTTTACATAATTAACAGACGGGGAAGCTGGTGCTACACATCCGCCCGAGCTCCCCGCGAAGAGAGAAAGCGAGCGCTCAGCGCCGATTGTCCTCCAAAAACGCTCCGCTCCGGATCCGTCGGCACGTTAAAGTGCCAGTGACAGAGCATGACCGACATGAGCCGTTTAACATAATCCCCATTCTGCTCTCCCTCGCCACGCCGTCTCCAATCTACTCTACTAACTGATGTGTTCATAAGCTGAGACGGGTCAACAAAACGCGGTGGAGGAGAAGCTGGACAAAACAGGGCTTACGTAAGACCACTCATGATCAAACTCATCAGCACACACCACCATACGGCCACACACTGGGATCGCACCGTCTACATCAGGCACGCAGGAGACAGTACCTCGCTCACGAGTACCTCAGTGAAAAATGTCGAATATGTAAAATTCAACATTTTGAGATTTATTGAATATCGGCTCCAAATATCGATCACTGGCCCCGTTAACTAGCAATAATTGGTGTTGATATCGGCGACCTGTAGCATACAGTGCATCGCAGTGAAATACGACCCCAGCTTTGAGCAGCCCTTCAGGAGCAGTGCTTGACGGCGGTACCCCGGTGGTACCTTTTCTAGGGTTTGAACCAGTGGCCTTCTAATCACAGGGTCAACTCCATAACCGTTACACTACCGGCTGCCCCGTTACCGGTGCGAAGGGAAGGACCGGACAAAGACAAAGGTGATCTAGTGGTTAGGGTTCTCGTCTCAACACCAAGAGGTTGTGGGTTTGAACACAACCTCCAGCTCTACACCCTTAACCCCAGCCCAACCCTTACGTTGCTGCAGGGAGACTGTAATTAGGAGTTAGGAGAAGTGTGTGTGTGTTGTTTACCTCGAAGTTAACGGGGAGGTTGCGCTTGAGTGCGATCTCGTACACCAGGCTGATCTCAGACTTGCTGGCATCGCTGCTCTCCTCCACGCCCTTCTTCTCATCTGCACACTGCAAGCGTGGAACAGCAGGATCAGTTTTCACTCCACACACAAATCACACACTTTCAGTGGATCACACAGCGTCAGATGAAAGCAGAGTAGAAAGAACACCAAAGACAGAGGAAAGGAGTGAAGTTCTGAGTGTTAACTACTGACGCGCCGACACACTTCTTCAGTTCCCATACCGGTGCCGATACTTGTGCTTTGGGTACGGGCCGATCCCGAGTACCGGTCTGAATAAGTAGTGTACTTCTCAGTGAGGAGGAGACTGAAGGAAAGATTTGACTTAATCACCAGCAAAACCCCTCGTCTTTACACGCTCAATCTGCCTGCACCAGGGAAACACGTTCAACTTTAGCCTCACTTAGTGAACGTGAGCTCACACATGGGCTGTGTCCCGAGCCGTCTACTACTGCACTTAATAGTATGGTAGGTAAGGTGCTCTTATCATACTTTTCTATGTGGTAGTATGCATCTCAGGAAATAGCCGGGGTTGTAGCTTAACGGCTCTCTACGCACTAGGTAGTGCACACGGAGTGTCACACGCGTCCTATTTGACTTAGTACACTACATGGGGGCGGAAAGGGACTTTTTCTATGCACACTATGCTGGAAATGCTGCACCCTCGCTTGCCTTGGTGCTGTGTTACAAATGCCAGAGTTCTGATGTTATTTTTGCGCCAAAAATCTGCGTACGCAGCAAAATCTCAACTTTACACCCATAACTCTGCCTCCCTCGTTTATCGGCATCAGCAGATATAAGCAGAGAATTTACATGGTGCTAGGAACCGTCCTTAATTCCAAGTTGCTGCAGGGGGACTGTCCCTGTGATTAGGAAGTGGAAGTGGCTTTGAATAAGAGCATCTGATAAACGCAATAAACCCAAGTGTCGCCGCTGTTCACGCAACAACGTTCAACAATTGCAGCAAAAATCCAAAAACCTAGTGCACCTCCTGAAAGTGAACACCATATGAACAGGACTTTGCGTCCGCTCCGTGTGAACCGGCTGTGCATCTCTTTACAGTCCTCAGGCTGGTGGAAGGCGACTGCGTCGGGCAGCGGCATTGTTTAAGACCACACGCTTACATCAGCGCTGGCACGTTAGTGTCTTACATCACTTACGCACACGGGACACCTTCATCATCACAGCAGCGTATAGAAGGTGACACCATGAGCTGATACGGGAGTTTTATGACGTAGAGTCGAGAGTGTGAGGCGCTGACAGAGCCACGGTCACCTGAGAGCAGGTGCGAGGACGGAATCAAACGCCAGCTCCGCTCACCTCCGTCTCACCTGTCTCACCTGAGTGGTGGCGGCGGCGGTCTGGGCTGGAATCAGATCCAGGGGGAGCGTGTAAAAAGTGAAATGATGAAAGGGTGGCGAGGCCCCGCGGGTGAGAGCGTGTGAGGTGAAGGTGTGTCAGCAGGTGAGGTGTTTTTACCTGAGGTGGTCTCTCAGGAATGGGCTGGTTGCGCAGCGCCTGCAGCGCCTTCATGGCAGCGTTGTGTCGGGCCGCCTGGCGAGTTCGGCCATCGCCGATGAACTCGTGGCTCCCCACCGTCAGCTGCACGTAGAACACCTTAGGCACTGGGTAGTGGTACCTGGAGACACAGAAAAGGTGGGACTGTGGTCACAAAAACCAGTGAAGAAGGTGTGACGGAAGAATCTGTCAGAAAGCCAAATACAGTATCTAACTAGGGACGCACCGATCCAGCTTTATCAGTTCCGATACCGATACCCCTGCTTTGTGTGTGGGCCGATCCTGAGTACTGATCTGATATCAGTGTGTAATTAATAATCTCTATATTTCTGTGTGAGGAGGAGACCGAGGAGACTCTGTATAATGGATTTAGGCACTTTTTTTAGGCAATGTCTTCAGTGGCGCGATCAAGACGAGACCTGATCCCTCTGCATGTGAAAGTATTTGGGAGATGTTCCTGCACTAAAACACAAGTAAATGCATAAAAACAGATAAATGACATTTTTCGCGACGTAAACACGTGCGTTGTGTTAATGAGCGCGTGCACGAGCACCGTTACTCCCTAAAACGCTCCAGTTCGGTCAAAATGTCGCCTTTATTACAGACACAAACCATATTTTAGCTGATAAATAACCACAACAACCAGCGCTCTACTCACAATTCTGCCCTTTATTTAGATTTTCCATCGTTTATTCTGGAACGCGCCCAGCGCTACGTTGTGACGCAGATGATCGTGGGAAAAGTAGTTCTCTGCAGAAGTAGCTCATTTTATAGGCCAAATTGGTTCAAAATGACAAACTTCAGTATTTCATTTTCAGTATTTTTCTTTTAAATTTTATAATGTTACAGTGTAATAAGAAAGAAGAAATATTTATATGTCTATGACAATTTTTGAGACTTTAGCATATACATGTGTGTAATTATTACGTTGTTTTAGTAGGAAAACAGTATTTAAATCAAGCATTTCCTCAAGCATAACAATAATCTCAGTCATGTATTCAGACATTTTACAGCATTATTTTATGTTTAAAAAAGACTCAGAGACTGTATGGGATTTGTATCGGTATCGGCAGATATCCACACGTACAGTATCGGTATCGGACCACCTCTACTATGAAGCGTCCGTGTGAAATACAAGCGGAGCTGCTCTGGTGAGTGAAATGAATTAAACCAAGCTTCCATTCTAGAGAAATTGCCTCCACCATTTTATGTAACAGAATAATTAGTTATTGGAGCGATGGCTTCAGCTCTACTTTACCGCAGTGCCACTTCCCATACATAACGCATTTACAGAGCGGCTCCACAGAGCGGCCCAATGCCACCGATACCCCATCCAGCCGCTTGAGCCGTTACCGGACCGATACCCGTCCACACATCGGATCGGCTACATCTCTAATTATCACACACATACGTACAGTGGCTACTCCCTAATGTGTGGTCAGTAAGCTAACCAAAGCCGCAGTGGCAGTAAAGCAGCATTAAGCCGGACGCCGACCGCCATAAGAGAAGAATAAGAAGGAGACGAGAACCAGCGCCGTGTCTCGCCGTCACTAAAACTGAAGTAATGGAGTAGAAACACATGAACGAGATGTTTCACCACGTAAACACACGTGCTGTTTGTTAGAACACTACTCTCTCAGGAGGTCATTCACTAAAGCGTCCAGTTCGGTCAAATCTCACCATTTATTACAGACTACACTCATTTATAGCTGATCAACAACAACCACCAGCGCTCTACTCACAATACAGACGCTTACTGGACGAGTTCAGGGATTATTCCGACGCGTGTCCACCACGTTATTGTGACGCGGCTCTCGTGTGGAACACCGTCTTGCACAAAAACGTAGTTCTCCCTCAGAAATGAGGCAAAAATGAGTCCAAATTGGATAAAAAAAATGGACAAAGCTTCAATTTTTCTTTATTTTCAATGAATCAGAAAATATTGTTTCCGTTTTATAATGTTAGAGAGTAAGAAATAAATAGAGAAAAATAGTTTCGTTTACTAAAACATGCTGGAAATAAAGTACTTTTTTTTCTTTTTATCCGATTAATAATCGACTAATAATAACAATTTTTAAAAAAATAAAAATAATAATCAAAAATAATCAGAAGATTAATCGATTAACAAAGTAATGTTTAGATTTTAAAAAATCAAAATAATAATCAAAAATAATAAAAGATTAATTGATTAACAAAGTAATGTTTAGATTTAAAAAAATCAAAATAATAATGAAAAATAATCAGAAGATAATCGATGAACAAAGTGATGTTTGTTCGCAGGCCAGGTCTTGATGTATCGTTCCAGCCCTAACTGGAGCCGCTGCTGAAGTCCTCAGCTCTTAACGCTTATTACTGGCTCTGGCGTCTCCCACAGAGAGCTGAGAGAAGACGGGGTGGCAGAGCGGAGCGGAGGACAAAAGACCCCAAACCACTGGATAAAGAGGGGAGATTTATACCCGAGGTGGACCCCCGAACAATATCGCTGGAGTTATAAATGGTAAAATCAGAGCGCCGGTCTTCCCCGGGGTCAGCGCCGCCGCGGCGAGCGTGGGACGTGACGGCTCCCCGCCGGCCCTCGGCGCAAAAACAAAGGCCGCCTCACATCCATCCGGCGCTCTTTCTCTTCACGTCGGCCCAGCCGGGCGGGGCTGTCACTGCGCCCCTCACCCCCCAGATTTAGGGCTCTGTTTGCACTCTCCGCCCTGCATGGAGACACAGCCACACTGCCTGACCCAGTCCAGTCCCTCAAAAATAATAACCTCCCCAAAGCAGCCCCCAGCGCCTGGGAGAAGCCCTTCACCCTCCCCACCAGATCCCCCCGCCCACATCTTAAACAACAACAGCAACCAAATTCCTGACAAAACGCAGCAGAAACGCGATCCGGAACGCGCTCTCGGCTGCAGAGTCACACGATCGCATGCCGAGGGGTGCGCACTGGACGGGGATAAACGGTCTTTGGTGTTCTGAAATGCGTCAAAGGAAGGCAACTGGACCTTGTTGGAATTGCCCGACGTTTCAGCTCTCACCCGAAAGACTCCTAAATGGGGCGGTTGCTAGTGTAGCGGTTAGGGAGTCGTCCTGATGACCAGAAGGTTGGGCAGTTAGAGGTACCATCGAGGTAGCGGCCTGCGTCGGCCGCCCAACGCTCCGGCAGGGACGGGCCAAATGCGGAGTTCACGTGGTGGTGGTGGTGTTCACAATGACTAATAAATTTACTTATTTACCAATGAAGAACTGCCATTTTACGAGTTCTCTGGCTATTTAGATTAAAAAGCTAACGTTGAATCCTGGAATGATTTCTGCTAGAATTGTAATGTGTAGTTTGTAGGGACGCACAGTAACATCGGAATCGTATCGGAATCGGCGTCGGACTGATGCTAGACCGATATTTCCAGCCGATATTTGAAGATGTATTTACTGTACGCTGGAAAGATGGAGCTTGTGCCACGCGTCGTTTTTGTGTTTCTGACTTGGTACACTACATAGGGTGGGAAGTGACTTGTTCTTAAAACGTTCCGCAATCCAGCTTCGATTCAAGGGGCGGCTGGTGGCGTGACGGTAAGGCGTTCGCCCCGCGATCAGAAGGTTACCACTAGGGCTGGGTGTCGTTGCTGATTTCCTGAACCCGTTCGATTCCGATTCACAAGGTCATGATCCGATTCAGTTCTCCATTCGGTATCGATTTATTTAGAGATTTCTTTGTGTCAATACTAGTTTTGCAGATTGCAAAATATCCAGTTCCTCTCTATCCTCTCCTTGCGCGGTTGCGAGAAGTAATGCATAGCCGCAGGAAAAGATCGATCCACCAATTTTTGAATCGATACGTATTTTTCCAACGAGAATCGATATTGATCGGTGAATCCATTTTTTTTGAACCCAGCCCTAGTTACCACTGAGGTACTCATCAGCAAGGTACCGTCCCCAAGCACTGCTCCCCGGGCATTGCCCTTGTTAGCTGCCCACTGCTCCTTCACGGATGGGTCAAATGCAGAGGTCACACTTGGTTGTGGTGCACTGTGTGGACAAAATGCTCACTTGACTTGAATGTCAGAGTTACGGCATGAAACTAGCGGACGTCCCTGGCACTTTGGCTTCATTCAGATGGAAACTGTGCTGTTCAAAGCAAAACCAGAACTAAAGACACGAGCTACGTAGGAAACAGGAAATGCTGCTGCTGATAGTGTGGAAACAGCACGGAACCTGCAGACACGGCCAAAACCGCCGCTTACTGTAGTCGTCATGCTTCTCGGGAATTTGTGGCAAACGTGGCATCTGAAGGTCATGACATTTACGTTAGGGGTGTAACGATGCACGGACTTGCGCTGATTGTAATGATTACACTCATTGTGAACACAGCACAGAACATTAACACCCCACAAGCACAACGTGAAGGAGCTGTGGGCAGCAGCTTGCTGATGAGTACCTCAGTGGTACCGTTACCGGTCCGGGACTTGAACCGGCGACCGCAGTGGCCACCTCCCTAACCAAGTGTAACAGCCCTGTACGCGGAGCTAGGCGCTGAGAGAGGTTTGTTGTTAAATAATTAGAGGATCTGGATGTCACTTTTGATTTACGCGTCACTCCTTAGTGGCAACTTCTGTTCTAGAACGAGGGAAGAGAAGACGGAAGATGGAAGAAAGCAGGGGAGGACGGAACTGACACAGGGATGATTTTAATCAGCTGCTTTAGTTTCTGCACATAAACGGCATAAATCCTGCAGAGCGGCCTCCAAAGAGAGTGTGCGCTTCTCCCCCAGAATTCCTCCAGCACACTCCTCTGTTTAGGGAACGTGGGAGGAAACAGCCAAACGAGACGCTGAGAGGAAGTGTAATGTGGGACGAGGCCATCACACACACACACACACACAGGCGGAGTGTTGTGTGTTGGGAAGTGTTTGCTGACACAGGCGGTCTGCAGCGCACACACACACGGTGCAGAGCGGCTGTTCTGCATTAGAGAGGAACTCTGGCCAAAGTGGGAACACCTAACAGAGCACGGGACTGCAGCCAAAATCACCACAAATATCATACGCTCCCCCTCTCCTGTTACTCTAGCAGGGGCCTCACACACTCACACGCTCCGTCTCCGTCGTGCTCGCTTTCTCAGGCGCGTTCGTTCGCTCCCGGAAGTGTCTAAACGTGAATAATAACATCGCTTTAACGTGAACGTGTCATGAGCTCTTATCCTGAGCGACTCCCGTCTCCCAACTTCAGGGACGGTCTCCCTGCAGTGAGTTAAGAACCCAACGAGGGCAGCACTGGAAGCAGGATTTAAATCCACAACCTCTTGGTCCAGAGCAGGGCTGGGAATCGAAAACCGGTTCCCACTTACGGTTCCGTCGGAATTCTACACCTCTACACAACGTTCTGGATTCTTCTGAACGACTCTCTCATTTCCCGGCTCCACGTTTCCCCACTTTTCCATGAGTTCTGCGCTGCGGTTACATTACCTCACACTCTCTGTGACTTGACCTTCAACCGCGAGGAGTCATGATGTATAAATGATATGTTTCAGGATGTAAACACACACGCTGCGTTTGTTAGCGCTCACGACTCTCACAGGGAAGTCCAACGTTCACTAAAAGCTTCCGGTTCAGTTCAATCTTCCCATTTATTACAGACAAAAACAACCACCACCACCAGCGTTCTGCTCACGGTACAGACCTTTACTTGATATGTGTTTATTCCCGACGCGCGTCCACAGGGCTAATGTGCCGCGGCTCGCATATGGAACGCCCTCATGACAAAAATGACTTCTCTCCCAGAAATGAGTCAAAATGAGACCAAATGCTCAAAAATGACCAAAACTTCAGTATTTCACACTTCAGGTGCGTTCACAATGACAAATCATCACTCAGAATCGTGCGTGTGAGCGTTTACAGATCAGCCCAACGCCACCGATGCCCGATCCAGGTGTTTGAGTCGTTATCGGACCGATATCCCTCCACGTATCGGACCACTGCCATCTTTAGGCCTCGTTCACACGGACGTCTGAACCAGGCGTTGTTCTGGCGTTCGTGGGGCCAGGTGAGCGCCCCGTCTGAACGCCGACCGTTTTTCAGCTCATTGGAGCAAATCAAAGCGTCCACACGGGCGTTCAACACCGGCGTTCGGGCGGCATCAAATAAACGCTACATCAAGAATGTCGAATGTAAGTTTTAAGAAAGAATAGGGATCCATGTTTTCACGGCAGAACTATAAACCAAGATGACCCACGTGCAAACACTCGGACAGAGTAATTACTGTCCCCACAGGTAAATACACAAAACTACAGATTGGGCGTCAGGCTGGCGTTAAACGGCGTCAAGCGAACCTCAGCGAAACGCCAATCGAACGCAGTAAAAAACACGTAGGGCATTCAGAGGGCATTCATTTCCAACGTCCGTGTGGACGAGGTCTTACTTATTAGAGTATTAATAATCTAATATTCTTATTAATAGCAGCAAAATTCAGCGTCCATACAGAAACACGTACGACGGCGTATTAGGGCCATTGTATATTAAAAAAAAATGAATAAAACGGGGCTGGGGAGCGGGGTAAAATTACGAGAAAAAAGTCTGAAATTCGGAGATTAATGTCATATATTTGTGTGAAAAAACTCGGATCTTCTCTCAGTTTAAAGTGGTAAATATACGAGAAAAAACTCACAAATTTGCGAGAAAAAAGTCACATATTCTCTGAGATTGGAGGAGGAAATCACGGAAGCACAACGCCTGTGTGACACTTGGCCACCGGACGCTTATGTGATCTACCGTGATACACAAGACACGAAACACAACCGTCAATAACCAACGGTCAATAGCCACCTCTTCACCGTGAGCGTGTCCCTCCGTGTGAAGCGTCCGGTGGTGAAGTTTCACACAGGCCTCGTGGTTCCGTGATTTCCTCCTTTTTTGTGACTTTAAAATCTCAGAGAATCTCTGCGTTTTTCTCACAAATGTGTGAGTTTTTTCTCGTATATTTACCACTTTAAACTCAGAGAAGATCTGAGTTTTTCTTCTCGTAAATTTACTACTTACATCTCAGAGGATTTCGGAGTTTTCTTTCTCGCAAATTTAAGACTTTACAATGTCAGAGAATCTCCGAGTTTTTTCTCATAAATTTATGTCTTTAATCTCAGAATTTCTGACTTGTTTCTCGTAATTTTACCCCCCTCCCCAGCGCCGCTTTATTTTTTTATATATATATACACAAAATGGCCCTAATACGCCGTCGTACACACGTCATTGCTGGTGGAAAAATCTTTTTCTCGAAATGAAGATCGTTTTTACCAACGCAAACACCTAAACCCAGACAAATCTGTCTGTTAGAAGACGATCGTGTTCCCACAAACACCTATAAACCTGATCACACACACACACACACACACACACTGAGAGAGAGAGAGAGAGAGAGAGAGATGACAACTCGGGGAGTGTGAGTCATCAAAGAGCTTTTAAAGTCGGGGCTTAAATAGAGCTGCTAATTAACGCACCTCAAAGAATGTTTGGAGTGAAAACTACTGAAGCTGCTTCAGAGAGAGAGACAGATGCCACCCACTGGGACATTTAATCATGCACTTTATTGTGTCATCACAGCTGCGTGTGTGTGTGTGTGGAGTTTCTTCCAGCACACACGGATCAGAACAGCAGCCACATGGACTAACACTAGGGGTGTAACGATACATCAGACTATAGACACATCATCATCTAAGTTAAGTGACTGATTATTTGTCAGCGTGAACACAGCACAACATGACCTTTGCGTTTGACCTTTACAGATCCGGGGGTTGAACTGGCAACCTCCGTCTGACCGCAGGAGCGTTCCGCTACCGACTGCCCCCACGATCAAATATTACTCATGTTGCGGAGAGCAGCACGTCTATGCTCATGAAAAGCGTTTCTGCATTTCAGCCCTGCCACGAGGCGACCGCTGAGATGATTTCGGCACTCGTCTCGTTATCACGGGTGAGAGCGTTAACGAGCACAAGGCTGGAGATCGCTCCGTCGTGCTGAGTGAGTTACAACAGCAGACTGGACGCTTTAACTCTTTCAAACCGAAGCTGTCGCCGCCGACAGGTTTTTTATTCAATGTTTTTTTAATTGCCATAACTCTTGAACCGTTTGCTCAATCCTCCGAAAGCAGAGAAGCTGCGCTTTCCGGTGATATCAGCGTCATTACGGTAGTCCACCGCACGGTGTCGCTGCAGCCCCCGGGAATACGAAGGTCGGTTGTGAAAGTGAGTGAGTGAGACGGAGCTCTGCAGAACAGTGATTTTATCGGTGGTTTTTTATCGCGTTTTCTATTGTTATTCGTTTTTACTGTTATTTGCTGTTATTTGTCTTTTTGCCCATTTTTTCTGCCGTTTTTAGTCGCGGTTTTCTCTTGTGATTTTTTTTTCCCCCAAACATGACGAGGAGGACGTCAGCACACGCAAGAGAAGCACTCCCTGGAAGTGTCAGCAGTACAACGTAGGCCTCTGCTTACAACTTGAGATGAACTGCTTTTTGGAGTTCCACCAGAGCCCAAAAACGCCTGGACTTTTTACAGAAAAAAAAAGTCTCTAAAAAAAAACCTACAGGGTCAGACTGCTTGTTATTTTTCAGTGTTTTATAGTTCATAGTTGATATTGAACATTCAAAATATTTGATTCATGTGCATCCTGAGTGCCTTATTTAGTAAAAACCTTTAGAATTTCAATTTTTCTGTCATTACACCGCGTTATGACACCTCTAGCATACAGTAAAGCAAAACAACTACCACAGGTACAAGAAGAAGTCCTGAAAACAGAAAGGAGGCACATGTGCAGTCATCAGTGCGGCGCATAAAAAGGGCTTCACAGGCAAGGACACTGCTGCCACTAAGATCAACCACTTATCGGATCATCAGGAACTTCAAGGAGAGAGGTTGAGTTGTTGTGAAGAAGCCTTCAGGGCATCCGAGAAAGTCCAGCAAGCGCCAGGACCGTCTCCTAAAGATGATCCAGCTACGGGATCGGGGTGCCACCAGTGCAGAGCTTGCTCAGGAACGTGCATCTGCACGCACATTGAGGCGAAGACTTTTGGAGGATGGCCTGGTGTCAAGAGGGGCAGCAAAGAAGCCCCTTCTCTCCAAGAAAAACATCAAGGACAGACTGATGTCCTGCAAAAAGTACAGGGCTTGGACTGCTGAGGACTGAGGACCGAGTCGTTTCCTCTGATGAAGCCCCTTTCCGATTGTTTGGGGCATCTGGAAAAAAGACGATTGTCCAGAGAAGAAAAGGTGAGCGCTGTCCTGTCTCATGCCAAGGGAGTGGGCTCACTCACAGTTTTGTCTAAGAACACAGCCTCACGGCACCGAGACATCCTCCCACAGCAGCTTCTCCCAACCATCCAAGAACAGTTTGGTGGAGAACAATGCCTTTTCCAGCATGACGGAGCACCAAAGTGAGTAAGGCCAAAGTGATAACTAAGTGGCTCGGGAAACAAAACATTGCAATTTTGGGTCCATGTCCAGGAAACTCCCCGGACCATAATCCAATTGAGAACTTGTGGTCAATCGTCAAGCAGCGGGTGGACAAACAAAAAGCCACAAAGTCTGACAAACTCCAAGCATTGATTATGAAAGAATGGGTTCCCATCAGTCAGGAGATCTGGCCCAGAAGTGGACTGACAACATGCCGGGAAGAATCGCAGAGGTCTTGAAAAAGTAGGACCAGCACTGCAAATATTGACAAACTTGATGTAACTGTCAATAAAAGTCTTTGAAACATATGAAATGCTTGTAATTATGCTTCAATACACCACAGAAACAACTGACTAAAAGATCTGAAGACATTGAAGCAGCAAACTTGGTGAAATCCAATATTTGGGTCATTCTCAAAACTTTTAGCCACGACTGTAGTTCCCTTCCAGCAAGAGGGAATAGATCGAGATATTTGTGACCCTCCACGGCAAAACCAGTCGCTTCTCTCAAATTCTCAAAATTATTATGTTTAGTGCGTAAATCAAGCTTCAAAACGATACCTATATGAATGAATGGGACGACATATGACTGAGATATCAACATTCAAAGGAGTCGGGTTTCTCCTGTCACGCCAAGTGAGAAACGGAGAAATCTGCCGTCGAAGTTGACTATCGCCGTAGCACTCACAGACGCTTGGTGCGGTCGCGGCTACGTTTGCATTTACGGTAGCCTACGCTGCATTCACAGCCACACGGATAGCCTACCTGCGTTAGGTTAACTGAACTCGGGAGACGGAGATGGATTCCGGAGAAATATCTTCACGCTAGTCAACCAGTGGATTTA
>JAVGVS010000421.1:0-345716 GCA_032718565.1 Distichodus sexfasciatus | reverse complement strand
GAGAAACTAAAAGAGGTAAAAGATGTGTTTTGGTTACTGAGGTTAAGGTTAGGGTTAGGATTAGGTGTAGCTGTAAAATTATATACATCTAGTCATTATGGGAGTCTATCTCACAAAGGTAGTAATACAAGACTGTGTGTGTGTGTGTGTGTGTGTGTGTTCAGGTACACGTGTGAGGAGGTGGACTTTAACTTGAGGGTGAATAGCAGTGGGCTGCTGCTCTGTCGCTTTAACTATTTCAGTCTGATGAAGAAACACATTCCAACTGGCGGCCAAAACACACTCCTCATCCAACCAAAACTCCGGGTAAACTCACTCTCTCTTTCACTCACTCACTCATTCACACACTCCTCATGAAACCAAAACTCCGGGTAAACTCACTCTCTCATTCACTCACTCACTCATTCACACACTCCTCATGAAACCAAAACTCCGGGTAAACTCACTCTCTCTCTCATTTCTCACCCTTTCCCCTAAATCATTTTGACAAATGTGCAACGTGTGTATGTGTGCTCATGCTCATGTGTGATATGTGCATGTGTTATCAGGGAGTGGAGGCCCCGTCTCCGGTCAGCGCGTCTCAGCTGGTGTGCGCTCCGGACAGTGAGCACCCCCTGCTGGAGGCTCCGGCTCAGCTGCTGCTGGAGAGATTCCTACAGAGCTGCAGTCAGCACCTGTTCCCCCAGGCCCTGCAGCACGCCTCCAGCCCCGTCCTCGCCATCGACACCTACCTCAACCTCGGACCTCAGGTCAGTATCTACACACACCCCCACATCACACCCCGCTTCATACCCTGACCCGCGTCACCCCAAACCTCGCCCAGCCCCGAACCCTGACCCACACCTCCACTCTTACAGGGTTCGGCTAAACAGAGCTCTGACCTCAGGTTTGAAGGATCCGCCACTTTGAGCTCATCTGTTCCTCTACTAGGAACTAGTTACTAGGAGTGTAATGATACATCAGTCTACACTGATACATCAATTTAATGATCAACAAGCTCACAGTATCGATCCAGAATGAAAACATTGAGGGGCAGTTGGTGGCGTAACGGTAGGGTGTTCGCCCCGTGATCAGAAGGTCGCAGGTTTGAATCCAGGGCCGGTAAAGTTACCACTGAGGTACTCATGAGCAAGGTACCGTCCCCAAGCACTGCTCCCCGGGCGCTCGTCAGCTGCCCACTGCTCCTTTACGGATGGGTTAAATGCAGAGGTCACATGTGGTTGTGGTGCACTGTGTGCTGTGTTGTGGTGTGTTCACAATGACTTTCACATCTTGTAACATTTCTTTATATTAAACAGAAGGTGTATTTTTATTAAAAGATCTCTATGTTTGGTTGAGCTCAGGAATAAAAATGTTGATTGATGTTCTGTAGTAGTCTAATAGGGTTAGCACAACATATTGAGAAAACCAGTTTGTTTTCCAGTGAAGAACGGTTATGAAAAATGAATTTTAACTCTTCTCTCTCCCTCTCTATCTCACGCTGCTCCTCTCTTTCCTTCTCCATCGTTCTACTCGTCTCTTTTCATCTCTCTCTCCCCCTCCCCGTAGGTGTCGGTGTGTTATGTGAGTTCGAGGCCTCACTCTGTGAATGTGGACTACAGTGGGTTGGTGTTCAGTGGACTGCTCTTGTACCTGTGTGACTCCTTCGTGGTTTCTGGCCTCCTCAAGAAGTTCCGCTTCCTCAAAGGTGGGTCTCCGGCCCGCTACCTGACCCCTTTACCTGCTTACTTAAAGGGCCGACACAGTTTTGTCTGTTGTAATAAAGCTGACCAAAAACCAAATGCAGAATAAACATGATTTGAAAATATTAATGAAATGCAGTAATAAGATCACATCAACATGCGTTACTGAAATTAAGCTCATCATGTGTGGAATTGCAGCCCTGAACTAGTCAAATCCAATCAACACCGTAATCATATCATAGCAGACTTCGTGATATCGGCAGTGTATTGTGAAAGTTACAGTGTGTGTGTGTGCGTGTGTGTGTTTGCAGGTGCGACGTTGTGTGTGGTTTCTCAGGACCGCAGTTCTCTTCGCCAGACCATCGTGCGCTTGGAGCTGGAAGACGAGTGGCAGTTCCGGCTTCGGGACGAGTTTCAGACGGCAAACTGCAGCGAGGACCGGCCTCTCTACCTGCTGACCGGCCGACACTTTTAACCTCAAAATCTCGACCTCACGCCCTCACCTGCTCCGTAACCATGTGGAACCAGCGCTGACCGTGACGGAGGCCAAAGACCAGATTTGGGCTGAGATTTCTGATTTCCCATCCCTTGTTTGCTGGACCTCCACAGATTCTTCATTTATGCACTACCACAGACGCGATTTGGGGCAGTCGGGACTCAGAGCCTGGAGATCACAGCGGAACGGTTGACTTGTTTAATTGCTTTGAGAATGTGAAATCTGTGAATCACCCGCTTGTGGAAAACAAAAGGACTGATACAGAAAACAGGTGAGCCGTTTCCCCGAGTGCTTGGTAACGTGGGGCCCTTCTTTGGCGTCCCCTGTGTGTCCCCCGTGCGTGAGGACGCATCTCAGGATTTTTTGTCAAAAGACAAAAATAGACTTTAATACTACTGTCGTTTGTCTCTGCTGTTGCTTTTGTCTACTGCACACTTTACTGCTTTTTAAACCCCAACAGAGTCAAACGTTTCGCCTGCCAAAAAGCCATAACATTTAATGGCCTTGAACTGGATGTGAATTTGTCCTCTTCATGCATCGATTTACCCAAATATTGTCACTTGCTTTTAATGACCAAATGTCATATTCATATTTTGTTATATTCATATAACCGTTGCTTTAGATATGGCAAAGTTCTCACCTGTAGTTTTTGCCACATTTTGGCCGTCTTCAAGTTGCCTAAGGGCCATGGATCACAATTTTGCAATTTACCACAAACGTATAATTCCGTATTTGGCAAATTTTATCAAGTCTGTTTGGTAAAGATCAGTTATCATCAGACATACAGTACTGTGCAAATATCTTGAGCCAAACCTCATTTTTTTACATTTTGCCATGAAAATAAGAAAGTAGATACAATAATTTATTGATGGAATGCTGGTTCTCAAGAGTAAATTAGAAAAATACACAAATGATGTAGTGCATGGTACTGTATTTTCCACAGAGAAGTTTAAACATTAGTCCAGGTTTGCCCGTGTGTGCCTTTCAAAAAGTGGCATCAGTTTGCACCCAAAGAATCGTAAGAACAATCTGTAAAATCAGTTCATCCACTGCCACAACACCAGGTGCCAATCTGCTTGTGTTTTGTTCACGTCGTCTGACAGAACGGGCCTAACTGTAATCTGATTCTACCTGAACCAAAGCTGTGCACCAACGTGGGCTGGACACCAAGTCCATGTCAGGGAGAAGCTACAACTTTCAGCTAAGATTTCTAAAATACATTTCAATTAGAAGTGAATTAGTTATTAATTCTAATTATCACACAGGTGTCACCGCTAATGGTGTGAAACTGCTGAAGGATAGATTTAGTCTAGGAGACAAACGAGTCAAGGCAAAAGAACTCAGCTGTAGTTCAGGGCTCTGGAGGTCAATAGAGGACATGCATCAACATTATTTTTCTGGAGATCACACATTACTCTTCTCATGATCTCAACATAACAAAACTTATTTTCTCAGGAGCACAACTTATTTTTCTAGTGATCTCTACTTCACCAAAGTCCTTTTAAAGAGCTTTTTCTCACAAATTGCTTTCTTGAGGCCAGTTATTTTTCCTAATAATCCAACATAACAAAAGTCTATTCACTCACAATCACAAGTTATTTAACTCCTTTTCTTGTGTAACATTGTGTAAACCAGTCGCCTGCGATCATGAGAAATTTTCTCCCGTGATCGTGCAACAGGTTTTGTATCTGGGCGAGACAGAATTATCATAATGGATGAAGACGTCTGATTTTCATTTACATTTACAGCATTTAGCAGACACTCTCATCCAGAGCAGCTTACACCAGTGCTTTGTAGTCTACGACTGTTCTTCAATCTGTAAAACTAGACTCAAAATCAGACTCTCCAGGACTCTTAACGCAAATTCAGCCAATCCCTGAGAATTCATTACTACCGTGCAATTTAGACCAACTTTTTCACAAGTTCATTGTCATTTCCTGCAAAGCGTTGAGCCGTACGTCAGCGAACTCACTTCCTGGTTACGTTTAGAAGACGCAGGAAACGTGTGATAAAAACACCGCACATTTACCTTCAACAATAACTAGATGATTAATGGTTAGTAAAACTAATAGTGGTTTGTTCCCTTCATTTTATCATTCACTGTTAAAGAATCATTATAAGGAGGCAAAATCACACATTCTTCCGCAACTTTGACTTGCTCCTACAACTTTATTGCAACAGAACTCTTAAAAACACTGCAACAACTGCAATATCAGCCATTTTAGGCCACAACAAGGCCCACGAAATTCTGGAGGGACTGCCAAATTAAAACCAACTCACTGCCAACTAGGTTCTATAATTCCATGTTAGTGAAAAATGGAAGTTAGTGCACAGGCTACAAACATGTTTGTTGAGCTAATTTGATCACAAGTGGAATCCAGTGGAAACAGAAGCATGTCTAACGGTCCTGGACAATTTTCACATCAGAGTTGGTCACTAGGCTGGAGGCTCAGACAGTTACAGGTTTACCAGCAGAAGAGTTGTGATGCTGAGAGAACGAAAGTTGTTTTTCTTGGGACATCAGTAAAACTAAAAAATTTTTTACTTCTTAAATCTGCAGACGGTCTGAACCTCCATCTCAAATGACCAACACCAGGGTTAGTCTAAAACGGCTGAATGAGTCTCAAACTAAACAAAGGAAACGATGAAAATTGCTTGTGATCTCGAGATAATAATGTTGACGTGTCTGCTATCAACTTTCATATGTCCAGATAACAAACAAATGCACACGCAGCATTTGGGGCAGTTGGTCGTGTAACGGTCAGAGAGTTGGTCCTGTGATCAGAGGGTCAAGGACTGGTAAAGGTACCGCTGAGGTACTCATGAGCAAGGTACCGCCCCAGGCACTGCTTCTTCACAGATGGGTCAAATTGCTGAGCTCACATGTGGTTGTGGTGCTCTGTGTGCTGTGCTGTGTTCGCAATGACAAATAATCACTCTCGTAAAGCAGCCGATGTGGATCAGACTGATGAGCTTTAATCAAACTCTACTTTCAAATTTAAATTAGTTCATAAAATCAGAAGTAGCTCCTGCCTGACGTAGACTCGGTGGTCAAACCTACACCTGACCCGAAAACAGTGTAAATTGAGGTAAATAGCACGGGGTCACCGAATGTAACTGCTTTAAAGGGACCTGTCTCGCTGAGGCTTGGGTTCATCAAGGTAAAAAGACGATGAGCTGATTGTAAATGTGACTCGACTCCATCTCTAAACGGATCTCTAGCTGTTTTGGGAGGGGAGGCAGGACATGTTGGATGTGAAAACTTGCTAAATTTTTTCTAATGCAGTGCTGATATTAATATATTAAAGCTTTGTTGCGTTTGGGGTCCGGGGAGGTCACTGTTTTGAGCCGTGTGTGTGTGTGTTTAATGAAGACTCAGCATTCTGTCTTTCATTTTTCCAAGATGAAATAATCCTACCTAAACTAGCCGTTTGGTTGTGAGGTCCTGCTCTCCGCCCGTGTGTTGGTTTTGTTCGTGTTTATTTAAATGAAATGAAAAGAACCGGGTCCCGATTTTGAGGGATTGCTATTTATTACAACTGATAATCGTGATCAAACTGACGGCCTGCGGGTTAACATCCGGAAATTGTACTGAGTTTGTGTTGTGGAAAAGAGAATTGCACTATCCATGAGGCTGCAGGCCAAATGTCAAATGTGGATTATCTTTTAGATTTTAGGACCAGTATTGATTTTTAATGAAGAAAAAGATGAAATGTTCCTTTGAAGACCGTGTATTGTACGACCCCTAGAATGTGTCTCGTTTGTACATAAAAACAAGTTGTGCACATAAATTATGCAATTTGCTTCTCACAATCTTATCGCAATCTTATGAAGTACCAAACCGTGCTGAATGTCCAATCATCATTGTGCTCTACCTCATAATCTGATGGTTTGTTGATGTGACATAATAAAACATTGTTTTTTGTTGTTAGAATGTATGACTGTAATAATAATAATAAAATATCCATTTCTGTCTTCATGGCTCTTTTAAGCCTGTTATAGAACACACATTACCAGAGTTTAACATGATTTTTGGAAATATTTCATTCATTCTTACAGGAAGCTAGCTACACCACATCGCCCTCCACTGAATGTAGAATGAGCTGCAATAAACTACATTTTAGCATTTTACAATGTTCTACTTCCACACTTATTTTGCTCAACAGTAATGCATGAGTCGTGTAACACATTACAATTCAGAAGAATATTGGAACGTTACCAATTACTTTATAAAATAACAGTAACTAGTAACAAAATCTAGTAGATTTTGGAAGTCACTTGTCAAATGCTGTCCAACTTGGGTTACGGGTCAGACTGATATCCCACGTATCATATGTGACCCTCCACGGCAAAACCAGATGCTTGTCGCAACGGAGGTGTCCGAGAAAAATGGCCGTTTATGTTGCGTGGGGTAAAATGTTGGATTTTTTGTTGTTAGTGTTTTGAAACAGTGGAAGGTCTATACTGTACTGTTGTGAATAAATTTGGCTGAAAAACTTACCCTTTCCATCCTAAAAACGTGACTTTCTTGAGGTGAGGAATTCAATTCCAGCAGAATGTTAAAAGTTTGTGTTTTGACCGCTCTACTTCAATATTTACGGTAAATCCACTGGTTGACTAGCGTGAAGATATTTCTCCGGAATCCATCTCCGTCTCCCGAGTTCAGTTAACCTAACGCAGGTAGGCTATCCGTGTGGCTGTGAATGCAGCGTAGGCTAGCGTAAATGCAAACGTAGCCGCGACCGCACCAAGCGTCTGTGAGTGCTACGGCGATAGTCAACTTCAAAGGCAGATTTCTCCGTTTCTCACTTGGCGTGACAGGAGAAACCCGACTCCTTTGAATGTTGATATCTCAGTCATATGTCGTCCCATTCATTCCATATAGGTATCGTTTTGAAGCTTGATTTATGCCCTTTCATGAAAACATCATAACTCAATTTTGCAAGTTTGCGACAAGCGACTGGTTTTGCCGTGGAGGGTCACATATATAGTATGTGTGTGTAGTGTGTTACCTGGTCAGGTCCACATGTGAGTTGTCGTGGATGAGGACGTAGAGTGTGTAAGGGTTCTGCTTGACTTTCCTCATAAAAACCTCCATCTTGGTGTGAACCTCACTGTCCAAACGCACCACGTATTTATCAGCCTTCTGCAGGGCTGAGGAGGTGTCCTCTATCCCCAAATCCACCAACACACCTGATACACACACACACACCTATACTTAACACACATGTATACTGACCTCAAGAGTAAAGACATGACATTTCACTACGTCGTCTGACATCCAGATCTTTCTTTAGACTGCGCAATAAATGATCAGGTATATATGTGAATCTGGCCGCGAGCTCAGGTAAATCTCACCCGACTGGCGTATGCGGCGAGCCGTCTGGTGTAGCAGGACATGCGAGGGCGGAACTAGCACCAGGAAGTCCACCTTGCAGAAGCGGCCCAGGTCCAGTCTCTGGCTGCCCGAGTCGGCGATGCCACACACCAGCGAGAGAAGGCTGCGGGCGGCGCTCAGCTGGGCCGGGTAAATCTGGAACACTTCACTCAGCAGCTCTGAACCGGGACATCAGAATCAATCAAAAAATAAACCCAACAGCTTTCAGACGCATCTGATTGAATATATCTGGAGCAAAGCATCATGGACGAGGCAATCGAACAGTGGCATTTCGCTCTTACAAAGAATAACTGTTGTTGAATTTGATCATGAATTGACATTTTAATGTATCACGTATCATTTGAATATAAACATAGTTTGTGATCGTTGTCATTTCATAAGGTGTTGTAGCTAATGTGGGCAATATAATTTTATATTAATATAATTTTACGAATTTTATGACAGTGCAAGAATTTTGTCAACATTTGAGAGATCCAGAGCTGATAGTGAAGTTTATATCAAATATTACGTTGCAATATCAGCTGCCATCATGGACATCAGTCAAAAAATGGTCAGATCTGAATTTGACAGAACAGAGAATATCAGCTACAGGGAGTACAGCGGATACAGAGCTGGCACTGACCTGGCGCTGTGGTGGGCACCATGCCCGCTGCCTCCTGGGAGTGAACATATTCACTGAGGTCTGCCTGAAAGGGCTGAACCACCTGCTGCTTCCTCCACCGCTGGTACCGCGCCAGCTCCCTCTGCAGATCATCCCCTAAAACACACACCCACATAAACACACGTCACACGCCACACTGCTGGAGCTCAGGGCCTTTTGACTGGGGGTGGACTGATTAACGTCTCGGCTGGTTACCGGTGCTGATATTAGCATTTTAAAAGTTATGGGAAGTGAGCATGTTAAGAGCATGTGATACCTTCTCAAGAGCATGTGATACTCAAGAGTCGTGCTCTGTAAAAAGTCATGTCCCTGGCAGCGTGTTTATATGTTGATAGAAAGTCAGATCCTTTTTAAACTCACCCAGTGAAGTGTTGTTGAAGTGGGATGCGAGGACGGACACCTTCCCCGTGATCAGTTCATAACTGATCTCCTTCAGGAACTCGTTGGTGGTCAGCATGCTCTCCGCCAGCGCTCGCGACTGGTACTTACCTTTTAAAACAAAAACAACACACACTTCAACACACGAGCATCCACATGCGGCTCTCTAGATTAGACCTAGGGTAAGAGCGCTCGCTCACCCAGCACGATGACGCAGAAGTGGTTGGTGCCGCCCGGCGCGGTGTGGATGACGAGGACGTAGTTGGGCAAGTGGTTGCCGTGGTGATGATGCTGCATGGGTGGGGCGTCGCTAAGCGAGCGCAGCGTCTCAGAGATGCCCTCGCCCAGCGAACCGGGGCTGACCAGCACCTGCACACTGCCCCCCGAAACACCCGCCTCCACCCGGGCCAGCCAGGGCAGCTGGGCAGCCGAGATGGGCAGCGCTGGAGAACCGCACAACACTGCCTTCAACAACACCTGCTCAAACTCCTCCCTCAACGGGATCTGGTCAATACCTGGACACAGCACAGGGCACTTTTAGTCAGTTTTCATTGTGTTGTTTTTTTTTTACCCATCTTTATTTTTCTTAATATGATTTCTTAATATGTGGTGAGGTTGGGGATTGGGGAGGTGTGGACGCTTAGGATGTGGGATTTAGGTTGTTGTGGGATTTGGGATGTGTTGGGATTGAGGATGTGGTGGGATTTAGGATGTGTTGGGATTGAGGATGTGGTGGGATTTAGGATGTGTTGGGATTGAGGATGGTTGGGATGTGGTGGGATTGAGGATGTGGTGGGATTGACAATGTGTTGGGATTGACGATGTGTTGGGATTTAGGATGGTTGGGATGTGGTGGGATTGAGGATGTGGTGGGATTGAGGATGTGGTGGGATTGAGGATGGTTGGGATGTGGTGGGATTGAGGATGTGGTGGGATTGAGGATGTGGTGGGATTGAGGATGTATTGGGATGTGGTGGGATTTAGGATGTGTTGGGATTGAGGATGTGGTGGGATTTAGGATGTGTTGGGATTGAGGATGTGGTGGGATTTAGGATGTGGTGGGATGTGGTGGGATTTAGGATGTGTTGGGATGTGGTGGGATTGAGGTTGGTGAGATTGAGGATGTGGTGGGATGTAGGATGTGGTGGGATTTGGTGGGATTGAGGATGTGTTGGGATTGAGAATGTGGTGGGATTGAGGATGTGTTGGGATTGAGGATGTGTTGGGATTGAGGACGTGGTGGGATTTAGGATGTGATGGGATGTGGTGGGATTGAGGATGTGTTGGGATTGAGGATGTGTTGGGATTGAGGACGTGGTGGGATTGAGGATGTGGTGGGATTGAGGATGTGTTGGGATTGAGGATGTGTTGGGATTTAGGATGTGTTAGGATGTGGTGTGATTTGGGATTAGGGGTGTGTAGTTACCGAGGCGTGAGAGGTACTGCAGTGTGAGCAGGATGAGGGTCTCTGTAGTGGGCAGTTGGCTGATGGACAAACCCAGAGCGGCCAGACTCTTCTCACTCAGCTGACTGCAGTTATAGCAGGTGACCAGCAGGGGGCTCACCACCACGTCTCCAACATTCCCAAAAAAGTATGGCAGCGTCCCCTGACCTGCAGATCAGGAGACAGTCCGGTTAGCAGGGAGACGGAGGCATGGACAGACCAAAATACACTATACTGCTATAAGTTCCCGTCAGCTTGAATTCAGAAATGGCTGGAGCAAATCTTGGGTCAAGTATCTGACTTCAACTGTTCCAAAAAAGTTCAATTGCACATCTTTAAAGAGTCAATACATATTCTTGTAGTCTTTTGAGACTGGATAAAATATGTCTAAATTTTATCTTTAACTCCCTCATATAGTGCACAGATTTTACATACAGTGACATGAAAAAGTATTTGTCCACACATTTTTTCAAATTTTTGAGCTAATTATTTCCAGTTTTGTATATTTTGTATTTCTTTTTATTTTCCAAGAAATCACAAGATTGCTGGACAACTGTGCATTGTGTTTATGATGATCTTTTATCTTATTAATAAATATCATGTAAACAAACATCAAAATGTCAGAACATGTTACATCATCTAAATACCTCAGTTATGCTGTAGATTTGCAGAAACAATACAAAAGGCGAATCAATCAATCTTCCATGTGAAGTTTCTACAGCGGCAAGTCAGAGACAATGCAAATCCTTAAGTCCGACTGCAGCACTTGTTGTTCTTACCGATTAGAATGACAGGTCGGACCCCGGAGATGTTGAGCAGGTTATCGGGGATGATGACGGTTTCTCCTGCTGTGATTGGCTGAGGCTGGACGACGCCTGACCCTGTCAGAGCCTGCTGATTGGCCAAGGACAGCAGAGAACCTGGCAGTGAAATACACACTTCACATCATCAACTGAACCGGACAAAGTCGGCACAAGAACCAAAACCACAAAGAAAAGTATTTGTTTGTGTTTGAACTCTTTCATTACTGCTGCGAGATAAACTGAACCTCGAGCAGAAAGAGAAGAGAACGAGGTAAAACGGGAGGAAAACAAATACAAGCCGATAAGTGAGAGTGGATTTGGAGTGGGATTGGTACCCGATCCGCAGGGCAGAGGTCGGATGGCGGGAACCGGGACGACGCTGGTCGGGACGGGCACCGCCGAGGACGGGTGCCAACTACGATGACGCTTCTTTGGAGGGCCTGACGACATGGCGGAGGATGCTGGGGAAATGAAGAAGATGAAATCAGGTTCCCAGTTTCCAACAGATCAAAAAAGGGAGTCACCGAAAGTGAGGAATGATTAGAAACTGGACCCTAAGGCCGATGTGGTTGGTCGGCGTGTCCATCTCACCTGGACTGTCCACCTGTTCGGCCGGACGGTAGCCGTGAGTGGGCGTGGCCAGCGGGTTTGTGTGGGGTGGAGTCAGGAGAGTGGGCCGGCCTTCTACACTCATCCCATTTGTCATTCCATTAACTCTCAGAGCGGTGGGCACTAAACACACACACACACACATTAACAGGCCTTCAAACCCACATTAGCACTCACAAATCAATCGGAAGTGAGCCATTCCGCCTCATTTGTGAAGGAGCAGTGAAGGAGAGGTTATTGATTCCCAATACACTCCAATCTATTGATAATGAACCTTCCAGGCATATTCACCTCTTAAGGTACAGAGCACACATCAATATAACGTGTGTGTGTGTGTGTGTGTTGGTGTTTACCTATAGGCAGGGTCTTGGTGGTCTGAGGTGTGGTATTCAGGGGCTTCTGGAAGCCGAACTCGCGCCCGAGTTCCGGAGTCCCAAAAATCCCAGACGACGAGCTGGAATGACCTCGCGCTGGAGGAGAATCTACACAAACACACGCCACATTGAATATTAACATTAACAAAACATATGATGCACATAAAGAGCAGCTGTAGGGCTGGGCTTCAGGTCAGAGAGGAAGTGTAAATACTCCTGATGGGCGAACTGGATGATCAGGATGAAGAGGAGGAGGAGGAGAGACAAAGACGCTGAGTCTCTGTGCTGTGTTGGGTAAATACACTCCTGCCTTCAGGCAGAAACCAAACAACACACACCAACATCAACACCATCACCACACCTCCCTCTCTCCCTCAGAACCCCTCCTCCACTCTCTTCCTTTTGTCCAGCATTATCTGACCACTGCACATACGCCCAGAACCTTTTACATCTCTACCTTTACCGTACATTTCTCCACTGCACCACCTGAAGCCCTCAATTACCTACATTTACGGTACATTCAGCAGACGCTTTAATCCAGAGCAACTTCCATGATTTAAAATTTGGAATTGGAATTAATGAAACTATAAGATTGAAATCGTGCTTCTCTCCACTTGACTGCTGTTACAATATGGCATATATTACTGGAACACTATTTGCACATACTAGTGATCTAGTACATTTACATTTACAGCATTTAGCAGACGCTCTTATCCAGGGCGACTTACACTTCCTAATTTCAGGGACAGTTCCTCTGAGAGCAACTTAGGGCTAAAAGTCTTGCTCAGGGATCCAGTGTTGGTAACACCATAGGTCAGATTCGAACCCACAACCTCTTGGTACAAAGGTGAGTATCCTAGCTAGTATACTAAAACACCCGTAGTATCTATATACCTGTCTATCCATCTCTCTGTCTGTCTATCCATCTATCTACTGGTCTATCTATCTATCTATCTATCTATCTATCTATCTATCTATCTATCTATCTATCTACTGGTCTATCTATCTATCTATCTATCTATCTATCTATCTATCTATCTATCTATCTATCTATCTACTGGTCTGTCTATCTATCTATCCCTCTGTCTCTTCACTTTTCTGTCCATCCAGCTCTGTCTCTTTCTGTCCATTTCTGTTTTTATTCTTCCCTTTCTATGTATTTGTCCTTCTCTCTGTTTTTTTGTTTTTGTCCTGCTCCCTCTCCCTCTTCCTTTCTGTCTATTTGTCCATACATGTCTCTTTCTTTCTTTCTTTCTTTCTCTCTCTCTCTCTCTCTCTCTCTCTCTCTCTCTCTCTCAGTCACACACACACACTTGATACACACCCTTGACACACACACACACACACACCTGAGAGAGAGAGTGAGGAGGGACTGTGTCCATTCGCTCCACCGTTCTCTTTGCTGCTGAGTGAGGACGAGGAGCTGGGCTTGGATGAAGACAGGCTCGAAAACTGCCTCGTTTTACAGTCTGGTGAAAGAAAATCACAAGCACAAATAAAAAATAAAGAACACTCACACACACACACACACACTCACACAAGCTCCAGCCTGACACCTGGAGCAATATCCATAGGCATCCCATAATATGCACATACTGTAAATGTCTATTTTAGGACAAATATTGTTCTTTGTGTGGTATTTGACCTTTCCAGCAGATGAGTGCCCCTTTACACAGCAGCCCCTGAGAGTTCTTCACCAGGTAGTACTTTAAGTGCTTCTGCTTCTTGGGCTGTGTGCTGAGCTTCAGGTTGATGTGGTTGGAGAACTCTGTGAAGTAGCGGAAACCGTTCTCACCACAGCCCACACAGCTCCCCGAGAATCCTGCACCAACACACAGCACACGACACACGCCATCAGCACGCCTTTCTGAGACTGTAAACTTAGATTTGCATCGAACCTTACAAAGAAACCACAGTCACCTGACACAGAATAACAAATCAGAGACCAAAGGGTTTAGGGAACAGGTGAAACGTCAAATGAATGTCAAAACTCTGACGTGAGGAGTAAAGGTATGATTTTTGCAACAGAAATGTTCATATTTATTTATTATTTTCAGGAAGCCGGTTATGTTATAAAGCAACCTTTGTGCAAAGAACCATTTCAACACAACAAATGCTGTTGCATTCGTATCGAATCGAATCGTTGATCTCATAATCAAAACGCTTCGTGTGACCAGTGAGGGTTAACACCTCTACTGTTGACCACAGCGTCACTCACCTAAAAGTGCATTTTTGCCATTCTCGTCGGGCAGGAAGCGTTTGTCTACGGCACACACCAGGATGTGCTCGGGGATGCTGGGAGATTTGGCGCCCACCAGCTCGAACCCGACCGGAACCTCGATGCTGTCCGACGCCATGGAAACCAAACGCAGATCCTTACCGGCCTGACAGAAACCTGCACACATACACACACAAATAAATACTCATATAGATGTGTGTGTGAGAGAGAGAGAGACAGACAGAGAAAAAGAGATCATTACAAACAGACAGATAGTGCAGGACAAAGAGAGGGAGAGAGGGACGTCCTGTGTACCGTCGAGGGTGCAGCAGCCGTCGGGGGGCGGAGCCTGCAGGTAAGGTAAAGGTGGGCTGCTGGAATCTGATTCGTCATTGTCATCCATATCATCGAGCCCATTGGACGAATGGCAGTTGATGAGAACATGATGAGCAGCTGAATCTGACCTGAGGCTCAAGTCCACCTTCGACTTAATGTCTGCAGAATAACAACAATACAAAGATTTTACCTTAAAAATAAATATATACAGGTGCAAATTCTCAAGAAAATCTGGACATTCATTCATTCATTCATCAAACACCCACACAAACACATTCACGCTCTCGCATGGGGGCAATTAAGAGTCATCAATCAACCTCGAACCCAGGACCATCTTGCTGTGAGGTGAAGGTGCTAACCAACGTGCCACTCGCAAGAAAATGTACACTTCTAATTTCCATCAGCAGGTGAATCCCCCTCTCTTACCGTCCAGGTTGTTGGGGAACTGGTCCGGTTCCAGGTAGAGCTGAGTGAAAATGGGCTGCGGGTCACCAGTGCTGGAGCGCAGCGAGGCCTCGATGGAGTTGTGCAGCGCCTCCTCGAATCGAGCCGACTTCAGCTGCCCCGCGTACGAGTTGCCCATGATCTAAAAATCACACACAAACACCTTAATCCCGTAAAACAACTCCCGTCTCCAAAATCTTACTGCTGACGGCGCTGGGAAATGAGCTGGTCTGCAGCAGCGTTGAATTGCACTTGAATTGATTTGAATTGTGTTCACACTGTGTTCGGAGGGTCGCCGGTTTCGACTCCCAGGACTGGTAAAGGTACCGCTGAGGTACTCATGAGCAAGGTACCGTCCCCAAGCACTGCTCCTGGGTGCTGCCCATGTCAGCTGCCCACTGCTCCTTCATGGATGGGTCAAATGCAGAGTTGCTGTGCTGTGTGTTCACAATGACAAAAAAATCACTCATTTTCACTAAATTACCCTCTGTTTAATTGAGATGAATTAGTGTTCATATGCAAACTAACTATAACTGCGATGTAGAAACTTGCAGTTAGTCAGTATACATTTAAATAACACTTTGCTAAAAGTAACCACTTTGTAAAAGGTACTTTTGAACATGAAAATATCATAATTTTGTTTTGCTGTTTAGCACTAGGGCTGCAACGATACATCCATACATCAATTCAATGTTCACCGAGCCCATAGCAGTTTAAAGGACTCTCTGACCTGCATCTAAAAGGTCAGTTCGGGTAGATTTCTAGTTTATTACCACATTTCATATCTGGCGTATTAATAGTATGATGTCCAAACAGTTACACAACAGTGCGAGTGGAACTGGTCCAGGCCGAGCGCGACCTCATGCAGTCAGTCTGCTGACAGCCAAGTCTGGAACACGGAAAACATCTTTATGTCCTTGAGCTACATTTGAACGAGCTGCAACGACCCCTAAAAACCCCCGAATACATGTTGTAAATCCATTAAAGGAACATTTAATCAAAAACGGTATAAACCCTGATCATGATGGTGATGATGGGTCCGCTGATCAAAGTCAAAGTCAAAGTAAACTTTATCATCATCTGTGCTATATACTGTACAGATATACAGAGAGACGAGACGACGTGGCTCCAGTTTACACAGTGCAGTAGGAAATAGGGAACAAGAACAAATAAGGCACATGGAATAAACAATATATAAATAGAAAACAAAATATACACTTTAAACTAGAAATGGAATATTAAATATAACTTTAAACTAGAACTAGAAGTAGAAATACACAATTAGGATGCAGTATTAACCTACAACTATGGTCTTGGAATTGACTTTTGCACTGATGAGCTCCCAATAACACAAACACTGGAACTTAGTCACAATACAATAATCATCCTCCGTTTTTCACAACAGATTTAACAAAAGCGTCATCCATTACTCCTCTTTATAATCATTTCTCATTAGAAATCCCTCTTCAGCATTGTTGATTAGAAATAATGATGGAAAGACCGTGGGTCGACGTACTGTTCAGTGTTTTTGTTCTCAGGTGTGAAGGAAGCGTGTCACCTCTCCATCATGACTCAGGGGTCAGAGGTGAACTGCAGAACGCCGCCATCACCAACGCCAACACCATCACGCACCTGCACAGGTGAAAATCAACCAGGTAAAAACATTACACTCACAAAACACCACGTCA
The DNA here is from genome assembly GCA_032718565.1 of Distichodus sexfasciatus. Lineage (NCBI taxonomy): Eukaryota > Metazoa > Chordata > Actinopteri > Characiformes > Distichodontidae > Distichodus > Distichodus sexfasciatus. The sequence continues at coordinate 329,185 of JAVGVS010000421.1, read as the reverse complement.
AGACAAAGACACTGATACAACTTGAGCATAGGTTTTATCTCAGAAGTGCTCATCTCTGTGTCTCCCAAATCAGTCCAAATTTGAAGATTTTCACTGCCTACTGAACACTCATGAAGAACTTGCACACTGTGAACTTGCAGTTTGGTGATTTTGTCACATTAAGAATTAAAATTATAACAGTGATAATTTATTTAACAATTGACAATAATCACAAACAATGATATTTTCACATTAACCATACATGACAACTTGTAAACATGTAAATTTATCACCAAATTCAACAACAAATATCTGTTTGACTACAAAGAACAGTTACAAATAATGTTTAAAACGCGCCCCTTCACACAGACCCAGGCACGTCGGTCGTGTTATCAATGACGCTTCAGGAAATCTACACAATCGTGGTGTGGTGAGCAGGATATTAATCTTTGTTGCAAATTAAATTCCGAATTGACTTTTGAAAACTCCTGCAAAATTTCAGGCAACCTTGCAGAGGTCCACTCATATTTCAACTGAAGTGAGGTGAGAGAGCGTGTAGATAAGTTGATAACTCGTTAGTGTAACATATCCATCAAAATGGAAAACGTAACTGGAACGCAGGCTTTTAGGAGAATTTTTACTTAATGTCCTAAAAACAGCCTTATATTATCATGTAGCATGTCATCTAAAACTGCTCTGGAGTACCACTACCATCTTCTCCACTAGAGTCCAGCACTGGAAAACTATGGGACAAAATGGGACAAAACTTTTTAAAAAGGCATAAAATGGGGACTGAACTGTAACGTTGGTGTTGGACGCAGGTTGTGTGGTCACTTTGGGCTTTGCAGGTCAAACGTAAACTCCATCTGATTGCAGCTGTGTGTTTCGATGAAGAAGTTGATTAAATAACTGATAAGCTGGTAAGATACTCCAAATAACTCACACAACATGATTTTATCCCTTTTGAATAATTTGAGCATTACGAGTGATAAAAATCCCCTTCTCCTTTAATGTGCTGTTTCCAGCAGATATTTATGCTAGAGGTCAAGCGATATGTTTATTTCAGGACTGATTATCAATAAAAATTATAACCAATATTACTGATATAAGGGCGGCACGGTGGCGCACTGGTTAGCGCTGCCGCCTCACAGCGAGAAGGTTCTGGGTTCGAGCCCCGGGTCAGCCGTGGTCTTTCCGTGTGGAGTTTGCGTGCTCTCCCCGTGTTCGTGTGGGTTTTCTCCGGGTGCTCCGGTTTCCTCCCACAGTCCAAAGGCATGCAATATAGGTTAACTGGTGACTCTAAGTGGCCACGTAAAGTGTGAATGTGAGTGTGGTTGTGTGAGTGTGTGCCCTGTGGTGTGTTGGCGCCTGGACAGGGTTGGTCCCCGCCTTGTGCCCGTAAGCCCCGGGATAGGCTCCGGTCCCCGCTGCGACCCCAGTTGGGATTAAGCGGTTCAGATTACTGATGTATGTTTTCTGTAATAACTGATGTCAGAATTTAGAATAATCTACAGTCCAACAAAAAACCTTAAAGGTCTTATAGCATACGTTTAAATCTGAGAATGTTTCAGCTTCTCATCATAGGTGTCTTCTGTGGAGCATAATTGAGCATTATGAGTCTGGGAATACTGGCTCTCCATCTACAAACATAAAAATTCCTACGAATATTCCTCAATGCATCTGAGAGCCATCTAATGCACAATTAAGCAGCAAGAAGCATTCCAAACCTCCACAAGGACGTGCAAAGATCCATCACATCACCCCTGAGACGCAACACAACAAAACACAGATAATCAATGAAGGCTCTGTGCAGAACTCGTTATTAGCTGCAGTTATAGTCACACATCAGCAGTAATACAACACCGCACACAGTAGGTGTTAAAAATCACTAGATACTCTCCACCATGATCTCTGGTTCAAAAGGATGCTCTAAGAATGTATCTGCTCATCATCATAATCTGGTGTGGGCCTTAATATGAAATTTTAGACCCTCGTCCAACATCCAACCACCAACAAGCTGCAAACATCAACCAGGAATAAAACTCAACTTTGCTTCTGCTTTGATGTGCTGTTTTTCAGAAGATATTTACACCAGGGGTCGACCGATATGTTTATTTTCACGACTGATACTGATTATTATCGATATCAATGTTTTGGAATCAATATGTGCTTTCTGTAAAAATGTAAATTGATGTCAAACTTTGGGATAACCAGCAGTCCAACAAAAAACTTCATGTAAAGGTCTTATGCCACATGTTAAAATCTGAGAATTTTTCATGTTCTTAACACAAAAAAGTAAAATCGCTGATAATTGGTCAACACTTGTGATCTAGTAACTTTTATCATTATTTCTGCTGTTATACATTTATTAGGTCCAAAATGTTGTTTTTAATCATGAGAACTATAAAATATATTTGTTTACATGTCGTCCGCATGTAAAACTCGTGTTTTTGACCCGGTACCTTTAGAGGCTTCATAACATAATGTAATAATTTAATTCAGACATCTTTGACCTGATTGTTGTGTATAATTCTGATGTAGGTCTCCTAGATCTGCAGGAAGGGACAGCTCAGCTAGTGGTGAGAAGAGCTGAACCTAAATACCGTGAAACGGCGTTTAAATGTCCACTCTGCTGCCCACTACTGGAAGCAACTGACCATGTGACCAGTTTTTCAAGAGGCATAAAATCTGCAACATTTTTTAATGTGTTAGTTTAGTCATCTACTATTCTTTGTACTCTCAACTGTATTATTTTATTGTGTGTTTATATATATATAACTCTCCTTGTCATTCCTCCTGTTGCATGGACTGTGCATATCAACTTAACGGGATTATGGTGCATTTATTTATTTCCTGATTAAAATGCTAAACGTCAGTACTGATAACCGGCCAGGGTCATTGTTCATCCCCTTATTTACTCAAGTCTGATGAGAGTGAGTGTGTGTGTGAAGGTGTTGTCCAAAAGCGAGATCCAGCCCTGCCCTGAGGAGCGCCGGCCCGGTCTAGTCTGACCGGTAATGACATTTAAACAGCGGTTGTGGACGTTCCGGCTTCAGGCAAAAAGGATTTTATCTGATCTTTGGCCCCAGTTCCACACATTCCTACGTTCTACCTCTTCTTCTAATGGACTCGACTCCACTCATCAGCTAATTACCCAGCTTTTATGAGCGGGACCTACAGCACCACACACGGGGACCAGTAACAGCACTCTGGGAAGGTTAAAGTAATAAACAGGTGTTAAAGCCTATTTAAATGTTATGTTTTAATATTGTTTTGCGCGGCTGTAAGTTTTGGGCCTTTCTTCCACTCACAATTCATTCAACCAGCTTTTACTGTGTGTGTTAAATAAAAAGAGATTATGGAGAATTGCAGCAATAAAGTTACAGTGATTAAAAAGCCATTAAAGCATCCTATTGTTGCAGTGTCAGGACGACATATAACCATTTACATACTTTAAAAACATCAGATGTGACAGGATAATGTTTTTTGAATAAACATCAATATTGTCAATAAGTTTAAAGTGATCAGATAAAAATAGATTAAACAAGAAAGTTCAGTAAGAGTGAACTTTTTAAGCTTTTTTGGAGATTAAAATGTGCAATCCATGTTTACACAGCTGCTGAACATTGAACATCAACTTTTTACAACACACAATAATTCCACAAGCTCATCTTTTCTCTTCACAATATCAGAATAAATATCATCACAATAAAATTATGATATTTTGACAAACAAGCTCCAACTTTCTAACCCAAAATGAGAACTTCTTTAAGTGGTGCAATAACATTTCATTGTGCATTTTTACAATGACAATAACAGGAATCTCCAGCTTCCTAAACTGGTTAAAGATGCTTCATGTCCACAGTCACCAATTAGATAAATAAATGTTTAAAATCCTTCTAGGGTTTCAAAACCCAGGCCATGAACCTTTGACCCACTGACTCCTGCTGAATTAACGCAAACTCGACTTAAATTAGTTACGATTATTTTGCTTCAGAGTAAAAGTGTAATAACTGTAAAGGGGGTTCCATATAGCAAGCTTTTTACGCCATGCAGTGTTGAATTAACTCTCAATTTTGAACTCGGTTTTAATTCAACACTTTATTTTACTGTGACCTGATCAGACTCTCAACTTGTTTAAAAAATATCCTTCATCTCCAACATGATATCAGCAAAGTTTCACAAAAACACAGTGAAAGGGAGGATGTTGCAGGCAGCGGGAGACTAAACACAAGCCCCTCACACAGACCAAATATCCTGAAACAACTTTTACCTTGACCTTAATTCCACAATTTTCCTCCACCAAGAGTGAAAAGGGAAAAAGCCACAGCAACACTTATCGGGTTCCGCCGAGCCCCGACCTTCCTGATCTGTTGTGGCAGGGTGTTTTACTGCAGATAAACCAAAAAACCTGAGGTATTAGGAGGAGATTTCTTGTGCCATAATCCGGAGAAGATTTGACCACATAAATGAAAGATTAAAGCTGCGACTCTGACGTTTAAAGGTAACGTAAATCCAAAATAACGCTAAATGAAATCCGTTACGGGGGAAAGTTCAAGTCTTTTAAAAGGACTGTAAAGCGTTGAGCTCTGCCGTCCCCTCCACCCTCTCCTCGGCTATTACAAGCCCTTTCTCTCCCTCCTTCCAGCCTCTCTCCTTTTGTCTCTCTTTTCATTTATCTAATTACACTACCCAGAGAACAAGGAGCCCCGAGGGGCTGAGGCCTCTCCCCTTCACCTGAGTTAACCAAAGCTAACTCGAAATTTCTCCCAAAAAGAGAGAACCAGCTATTCATGATTTCTCACATGGGACCTGGAAAACCACACTGCTGGACTTTGACATAAGGTCATTACCACGAGAGCCTCGAAGACAGAGAAAACCCAGAGCCGTGTGTGATCTGATCCTGCTAAAGACCTAAAAATCCTACGACTCCCACATTTTAAGAGAGGTTCAAGACTTTGACGTGACCTCAGCATCTCGCTACAGCACTAAAAACCCAGATCCAACACAAATCAGTTTCAACTCACATTCCCAGGGTTTCAGACACAACCACAAAGCCCTTTTGACGTTCCTGACCTCCTCCTGAGAGTCGTCGGTGCTCCAAAATTCATCCAACTCCAACTCAACCAGGCGCTAAAAGGGCTGTGTGTCGAAATCTCTAACATCACCTTTAATGTGCTGTTACGCTCGCCTCCCAAAAACCCCAAGCCAGGGTCATCGCTGCGTAATTCGGAGGTGTAGTTCCGTATTTTGGGGGTTGGCGGGATGTCCCGGCGATCCTCAGGGGCGTCCAGAAAGCCGAGCGTATTCCGAACGGATCTTTCTCCTGCATCAAGCTCCCAGAGTCCTGCTCATGGTAGTCCTGAAGCGACACTGTTGCTGTGTGTGACTGTAACACTATCTCTCTCCCTCACACACACTCGCTCTCTCTCTCTCAAACCCTACCCCCAATTCCCAGCCCCCCTCCCTCACTCCCTCCTCCCTCCCTCCTTTTCAGCCATTTGCTCAGAGAAGCAAGAAGGGCATTCCCTGAAGACTCATTCATCTTAGACCTCGCTGACCCCCCGGGGTGACAGATGCTCGTGTGTGTGTGTGTGAGAGAGAGGAGGAGGGGGAGTTAATACTCTAAAGGATATCAGCTCCAAACCGCACACGCGTGCAGCGTTCAGCCTCCACGTGGGTCCGTCACCACCGCACCGGACACCAGGGCTGGGCCATATCAACTCAAATCCCTATCACGGTTAACATTTCACCTCGATCGTGATAATTATTTACGCTTGTGTTTTGCTCTCACTGTAAACATGCTCAACTAAAGCTGATTTATTTATTTATTGTCTAATGAAAGAATGCATATTTTTGCGATTTTAAAATAACTTCAGTAAACGCTGAGTGGACAAGATGGATTCACATCACACATGCTGGTATGGTTATTTGTCACATACATAGATAGTGAAATGATTCGATACAAAGATTTTAAGTTGTGTTTTAATTGATCTTTTAAAGGAGTTTATCGTAGAAACAGTAACTGTATATATTAATGTACACATTAAAAGATTAGCTGTGGGTGTAATGAGAAGGCTGTGCAAATTATGCAAATGACATTTTAACTTAAATAAATGCTAAACTAAATCTAAAAAGCAAATAAACAGAAAATATTTTAAAATTTATACTATCAACTGTTTTTAAAACTGCCAAAAGAGTTTAACGATAATCCAAATAATCAACATGAACAGGATCACACTGATGAAACGCTGTGAACGTTGATTTAGATTATTTTTGGAGGTATTATCCAGCCCTAGCGGACGGGTTTGTGCGTGCTCTGTGTGTGTGTGTGTGTGTGTGTAAAACGCCGGGCCAAAAGGGGGTCAAATCCCGAGGTGAACTCTCAGAGCCCCACTGCTTTTTTAAGCCGAGCCACTCCCCGATTTTACTGGGCCCCAATTTGATGATAAGGTGAAACCTGCTGACGACACCGGGGAGGGAAAAAGGGAAGGAATGTGGGGTCAGACCTTGCATTTTGGCTCTTGGCCTTGCCTTGTATACACACACACACACACACACACACCCCTCTCTTTCTCACACAAACACAACCCCCTCCTCCTCTCACTCGGGATTTACAATTAACTGAGACTTTCTTCCTCCTCCCGTAATAAACGCAGGGATGGACGTGTGGACGGAGAGGCAGGGCAGGGGAGGAGCTGACCAAACTAAAATTATCCAGAAAACCACCAACTTAAATACGTTTCTCAGGAACTTACCATTTTCAAAGATACTTTTAAAAAAGTGTAGATTAACCATTTTTAACCATCAAAATCATTTTTTAATAGAATTTAAGAGAGCGATTATTTGTCATTGTGAACGCAGCACAGCACACACTGCACCACAATCACACGTCAGCTCTGAATTTCACCCATCTGTGAAGGAGCAGTGGGCAGTTTTTTGGCATCAGGGAGCAGTGCTTAGGGACGGTACCTTGCTCGTGAGTAGCTCAGTGGTACCTTTAACAGTCCGGGACTTGAACCGGCAACCTCCTGGTCATGGGGCCAAGTCCTTAACCCTTAAACTACCAACTGCCCTGCGTGCTAAATCACTAACACATGATGTGATCAGTTTGGATGTTGCTTAGGCTTTGCATCTTCCACTTATTTGTCATGTGATGTAAAACGTGCAATGGTCCGGTCTCGGTCTCGGTCTCGGCCCTTCAGAGCCTTGGTCCGGACACACTCTGGTCTTGGTCTTGTCTCGGTCTCGGGTTAGGAGGTCTTGCCCCCAACTCTGCTCTCTACCTCAAAACACACGAAGACAGTTAAAAATACAGATTTTCATATCACTCTTAACTTGTTTCATTTGTTTTTGCATGAATGATTTTAAGAGTGTTCTTCAGCACAAATACTCAGTATTACTGGATGTAGTTAGTGCTTTTCCTCCAGCGTGTGGTGTAGTAACTATACTAAAACTACAAGCTGCTTTTAACAATAAGAAGCTTTCAGCTTGAAAAGCCACTGTTTGAAAGCAGCTTCCCGACAGTGCGGAGAGGTGCAGATAAAGCCCACTTCCCAATACAAACACGGGAGGATCGGGTTGCTCAGCGCTTCGGGCGTTCCCGTTCCCCACCGTCCATGACAAAATATTGTGACTCACCAATTCCTCACTCATCCATCACAACGACACGAAAACGGGCGACTAAAAACCGGACGACTCGGTGTGGCCTCATTAACAATACAAAACAATTTCATTTAATGAGATGAAACACACACACACACACACACACGGTCTCCCGGGACAAGCCTGGCCCTATCAGGTGACACACACACACACACACACACACCAGGCCACTTAATCAGATTTAATCAGGCCGAGGTGGATCTTGCTTTGACTGTCGCTCAGCAAACAGTGGGCTCTGTTAATAATCACCAGTGGCCTTGTCCACGGGACAAAAGACTGTTTGATAGAAAGAGAGTGAAAGAGAGGGAGGTCTGCAGCGTGTCCGTCAAAGCCACCAAGAATTTACCAGGCAAACATCGAAACCATTAAAACACACAGATTTTCCAAACATGCCTGAAAAGTCTGTACGTTTCATCACAACATTTGTGTAAAAACTGCGGCGGCGCAGTTTGGACAAAGGAGGAGATTTTAAAATCCACCCTAAAACAAAACAAATGTGTGTACACTGAGGACATTATTCACCGGGTGCCAAACACTCACTTTAAATAAATCCACACAGCAGTTGGTTTAAATAAGGCCGTATAGCTCTTCTCACCCCGGCTCCAAAGTGCCGAATTCAGCTCCAACCCGTGGGGCGAGCGGCCAGGACAATGACCCCCGACCCCACCCCCGATACACCCAGCCACCCAAAACCCCTTCAGGGTCATTAATACGGCCGTTCCAGCTGATCTGTCTCTCCTCGCTCCGCCATGCAGGACACACAAGCACAACCTGAGTAACATTTGTTCTTTCTATTCTCAACTTAAAACCCGAAAACAAAACCACCAGCACATGTTGCTCTCGTAACGTCTATTTCAATAGTCCTTTCCAAAATGAAAATAAAAGAATAACGAGTCACTTTGTAAATTTCTCATTTCCCACCCCAATGAAAAAATGCAACAAGTAACGCCTGTTGTCCATAAAACGCCTGTTGTCAGTAGTGTAAAAGGTATTTTACATTTACAGCGTTTAGCAGACACTCTTACCCTTACAGTGACCTACAGCAGTGCTTTGTAGTCCACCACTCTTCTTCAATCCGTAAAGCTAGACTTGAATCAACACCTGTCATTAAGACCAAGTTACTGCCAACTAACAGACACACTTAAATAAAAGCTGTTTAAATACGGAACTTAGCCGGCGCTAACTTAATGACAGGTGCTGATTAGAGAAAAATAAGAGTAGCTGCACAGGTAACGACAGGACTTCTGTTTTATAGTTTGTGGCTGTGGGTCTGTGTAAAATATACAAGTCAATGTTCTCTTCTAACTTTATCATGATTATTTCAGAATTCTAAACATTTTTGTAGTAAATGATCTGATCTATGATCTTATTATCTTATGGCGTTAATGATCGTAATCTAAGCTGGAAGTTGTAAATTACACATATATTATTTTACAATGATGTGATTAAAAGAATATGTTCCACAAGTCCGCGGTGTCGTCATGTGCCGAGCTGTGTCTCCTCTAATCAGCAGAGTGAATCAGGTGTACAGCTGCTGGAATATAACACATGGAACAGCTGCTATAAACACACAACTGCAGTTATTTATTAAAATATGGACTGATTTATTTTACACACACCTGTGACTACAATAACTCATAAAAGAACAGAAACCTGTACATTTTACACTCACAACCACATATTACAAACCCAGTCAACAGAATAAAGAGATGTGGTGTTACTAGTTATATTAGTTATATCCGCTCAGACCAGCTTTATAAGCTACAAAAACTGGCAGAATATTTTCACAACATTCCTAATAAAGCTGCGCACTGCTGATGGACTGAAGATAAAAGGTTTTCTAGTATCTTCATTATGCCATCTCACGACACGAGCTGCTGTTTCAGCGTACAGACCCACTTTAAATGGTAATATACAGCCTTAAAAAGCTCCCGACGCGTTTGTGAAGGACTCAACCTGGTTTTAATGAGAGACCAGGTTTATTAAAGCTACGCAAGTGTTGGTGGTGGTTTTGTTGCAGGAGGGTAGTGCAGTTCCAGTGTAAGAAAAAGAAGAAAGGGATGAAAACAACACAGATTTAACCCCACACACTGCGTGTATATACACTGATGCTGATATACAGCATACTGCAGCAGAAAGAACGGGATCAAAGATCCAGAAGCAGAACAGGGCAGCCGGCCTGCTCCCACTTTATTATCCATTATTACCAGCTGTCATAACAAACAGGAACAAATGAGCTCAAGAATAACAGCAGCAGCAGTCCTGGACCTCACTGTGGTCATCATTCTGCCTCAATACACACGTTAAATATGAGTTTTGTAAACCTTAACAGCTGATGGAAGCTACGGAAACTGTAAATCGCTTTAGGTTTAACAGGGTGTGAAAATAAAGTTGAATATCCTTCATTCCAGTTGAGGAATTTTAACTCAATAAACAGCATGTGATTTTCCTCCATCATTAAGGATCACAGTGAGACTAATGAGCTGTAATCAGGAGGAGATACAGGTGACACAGCTGCGGTGTGTAACAGCAGGTAGTAAAACAGCAGCTTAAACACACAACATTACTTGATGATGATGATGATGATGATGATGGAATATTAATATTTCTGTTAGAGGTTAATCGTGATGTAATTAAAGTTAATTAAGCTGATTAATGTTCGGACCGACAGCGCGAGACTTACCGGACTGGTGACGATTCTCCTCGCGCTCCGCCGCGCTTCTGTCTCGAGCTCGCGGAAACACCGGGGTGATGACGTCACGAATAAAAACCCGCACGCGCACAGACTCAACGTTCAGAACAGAACCGACCCGGGGGAGGAGGAGGAGGAGGAGGAAGAGTACCGGTGATGGACAGAACGGGACGATGTGTGTTAAAGACATCACACACACACACACACTTCTGATGGAGAGAGAAGAGAGAGAATAAGAGACAGATTCAGAGAAAGACACAAAGAGAGAAATTGGAGCAAGAAAGATAGAAATAAGAGAAAACAATAAGAAAGAGTAAAATGATGGAGAAAGACAGATAAAGTGAGAGAGTGTGAGAGGAGTTACATCAGCTGAGTGAGCTCCGAGTTTTCAGCTTTACTGCCTCACATCACTTCATCAGCTTCACCTGTTCATCTCCTCATTACAGCACAGCTCTCATCAGCCAATCAGGAAGCAGAATGGGAATGAGGGGCAGTAAGGGTAGGGTGTTCACCCCTTGATCAGAAGGTCGCAAGTACTGCTCCCTGGGCGCGTGTTAGCTGCCCACTGCTCCATCACGGAGGGGTCAAATGCAGAGGTCAAATCTGGTCGTGGTGCACTGTGTGCTGCGCTGTGGTGTGTTCACACTGACCAATAATCACTCACTTTCACTTTCAGCAGCTGAACACACGCGAGACGCACATATCATTAATATACCGATACACACACACACAGCACCACAACCACATGACGGCTCTGCATTTCACCCCTCCGTCAAGAAGCACAGCCTGGGGACAGTACCTTGCTCATGAGTACCAGTACCTTTACTGGTCTGGTACTTGAACCGCCACTTTCTGATCGCAGTGCCAACTCCCTGACCGTTACACTACTGACTACCCAAACACTTCTGCTCTACACTATATATAAAGTATTTCTCTTACATTTGCACACTGTGCACTGTTTAATGTTTATTTGGGTTTTAATTTCATTATAGTTTTAGTCTTTTTATTTCTCTTTATATCATCGCTGTCAGGTGGAAACCCTTTTTAATTTTTTGTCATAAAACAATTCTATTGGTCAGTCTTCACGTTGGTCTGACAGTTTTATAAATATTTAACCAATGAAAAGTGTTGAAAACGGCTTGTTCATATATTTAGAATATACTTTTCCCAATTTACTAAAAAAAATAACCGTTTTGTACATAAAAAGTGTCCTCCCGACAGCAAGGATACATAAAAAATAAGAAATCTTGAATCTTCAAAATGTCCTGCAGAGGAATTCTGGGTCTCCCTTCTTTGGTGATGACATCTGAAGTTTACAGGCGATGAAGAGTGAAGTGTTGAAGGGAGATCACAGTGACACCTGGTGTTCACCATCAGAGCTGAGATTCACTGTAGAACCTTTATATTTTAGAGACAGAACTATTTCAACCAAACCACCGAACACCAGGTGTAAGATGTTCAATTCTGGAAAAATCACTGTTATGTTATTAAGGGGTGGAAGAAATACAGGCTGATGACACACACACACACACACACACACACACAGACAGAGAGCTGACGCTTGGTAGGTGATAAAGGTAATGTTTTATTGACACACATCCATCAGTGCGGCCTCCGACGCAATTTTGACATGCAGTTCGTCCAAGACAAAAAGCAATCACAGTTCCAGTGCCTCATTTTAACCCAACATGATAACGTAAAAACCATCTGGAATAGTTGAGGAGGTATTGGTGATCTCGGCGTCATGGGTTTCTGTACACGGAGCCAGACTTTGTCTTGGTGTTTTGGGGGGGGGGGAATTACGGCGTTTGGTTTGTTAGATATGTGAGGGAAGACGGACGTTGTGCTCCGTGAAGCTTCTTCAGAGGTCTGCAGGAAAAAACCCCACCGCGTTTTAGACCTGACGGAGCTTTGGTGCAGTGAGAGGGAATCAGTTCCACTACAGAGATCCACTTTACAATGTCACTTTACAATTTAAAGCCCACTGGGATGAACAAACACTTTGAGAATCGGTTAGTTATTGCTCTTCGTTTTGAATCCCACCGTAGGAGGAGAGGAAGAAGCGGCCGAGCGAGATCGTCCACCCGAATCCCAGCGATCGTCGTCGGGCGAGACTGATCCAAACTCAAACTGCACAGGCTCTGATAAAACCACAATGTGGACGATATACATGTTTATTCTTTCTTTTGTTTAAAAAAGGGGGCTACGGGTGCTCGGGTTTATCTTTCTCTTTAAAGAGCAATGCAAACAAAGAAAAAATATGGCAGTAAAATAGTTCTCCAAACGGTAAGGCACTAGGTGGGCTCAACGCTACACCTGCTTAGTCGTCTACAAATAACTTACAATTCATTCAAACAGTGCAGTTTTACATTTGTTAACTTAATGTTTTTTTCTTCCTTTTTTCAACCATTCATCTATCAATCAAAGGTAAGGCAATACATTACAAAAAGATAAAACAAAAAAATTACAGAAATAATGTACCCAATGAAAAAGAAATTTTTTAGAGCTCCGACGCCTGGCGGATGGTATTTCCTGCGGCTAGGAGAATATCGTGACAATAATAATTATTATTAATAATATGCATAGACTGTAATGATCTTGCATGCTCCTCAGATAAAAAAAGGAAAAACAAAAAGTCAAAATGGAGAAGTTCTAATACTCAGTACCCAGTTCTCCTTCCCAACGCTGATGCTTATTGCCCTCGGGAAGTCCGAGACGTCGAGCGCCAGCCAGGCGAGGTGAGGGGATTGAGGGTGGGGCCGAGTGTCCTTCCCACTGAGAAGGGTTGCACAGTTTTTGGAGCAGAGAGATGTGGCCCACGGCTTCCATCCCAAACCGGGAAACGTGTGTGAAGCGCTCCCTACAGGCCACGGCCCAGAGGAGAGGAGAGGGGAGGAGAGAGGGAGGAGCGGAGGAAGAGAAGAGGAGGAGGAGGAGGAGGAGGGCAGGAAAGCCGACAGGTCCAGAAATCCGCCGATCCCTTTCAGCCGTCGCTGCTCGTGACTCTAGCCAGGCTCTGCGTCCCCCGGTGTGAAGAGTAACGTTAACGGTTAATTCCATTTTTACTTTCTTTTTAAATGTTTTTCTTCTTTTTTTTCCAAATTTAGTTTTGCGGTTGTTTAAAGAGGTAAGACAGTCCTAATTGAGTCCGGCCTTTCAGAGCGAGAGGGGGATTGGGGCGGTTAGCTGGAGGAGGAGAAGAGAAAAGAGAAAAAAAGGAGAATAAAAACAGTCAAAGGGTTTGTTTAAAACTATATTCTAACTTATGAGGGATGTGTGCTCTCACTGGCATGTGGGCTTCACCACCTGCTTCACAGTACACTAGATTTTGGATTCAAATTCAGAGATGCCACAGAAACACAGCAGACCCCCAAAGTTAGAATATTTCCAGTTAATACTACCAGAAGGTACAAGAGGCACAACCTGGTGACCTGCTGGACTTTATCCAATCAGAAAATGTTCATGTCAACATGACATATAAACTTGTAATCCCAACTAAACCTCAACTAGTTCCCCTTTTAACAGCTTCTTCCGACGGCGCTTCACCTCAGCGGTGGTGTTTTTAACCAGCAGGTGGAGCCAGGCTGCAAGTCTCCCCTCCAACGCCCTCAAATAATAACGCTTTACTTTCTCTGCAGCTTTGCGTGCTGCGGTAAATGTGACGGTCAGCAGCAACGTGTTCCGTTAAGATGAAATCCCCCACAGAAAAGCCACGAGACACCCTGAGAACAACGGCAGCGTGAGGGTTGGACGTGTGTGTGTGTGTGTGTTGGGGTGGAGTTTGGGGTTGGAGCTGCTGTGTTGTGGTCAGCAGGAGCTGGACGATGTGTCTGCAGCGAGGAGGCTGGACTGTGCTCTGCTACAACACAACACCACACAAACAAATCGTCATAACACACCCTCATTTGCAACCCCGAATTTTACATTTACCACCCATAATCCCACCCCCTATTACCTCCAAATTTCAACTGACCTCCTCTAATCCCACCCCGTTACCATCATTACTTCACCTCTACCTCACCTGCCCCCCGCCCCTTCTCTGACCACCCCCTCTCCCCACTCTGACTGCTCTGAGTCCTCAGCTGGGTGCAGGTGTTCGGGGGTGCGAGCGGTCACCTGGACTTGGTGGAGATGCTTTTGGGGTTCTTGCGGAAGGACTGGTTGGGGCCGGAGCGGGTGGAGAGGGTGCGGGGGGAGCCCCGGGAGAAGCTGGTGGGCGGCGTCTTGGGGATCTTCTTGCCCAGGTGACCGATCCACTTCTTCTGCTCCTCCTGGCTGAGGGCCAGCAGCAGCATGTCTCTCGCCGACGTCACGTCATAGTTCACTGCAGAGAGAGAGAGAGGGAGAGAGAGAGAGAGAGAGAGGGAGAGAGGAGAGAGGGGGGAGAGAAGGGGAGGGGAGAGAGAGAGAGAGAGAGAGAGGGGAGGAGAGAGGGAGAGAGAGGGGGGGAGAGAGAGGGAGGAGAGAGAGAGGGAGAGAGAGAGAGAGAGAGAGAGAGAGGGAGGGAGAGAGAGAGAGAGAGAGAGAGAGAGGAGGAGAGAGAGAGAGGAGGAGAGAGGGAGAAAGAGAGAGAGAGAGAGAGAGAGAGAGGAGGGAGAGAGGGGGGGGAGAGAGAGGGGAGGGAGAGAGAGAGAGGGGAGAGAGAGAGAGAGAGGGAGGGAGAGAGAGAGAGAGAGAGGGAGGGAGAGAGAGAGAGGGAGGGAGGGGAGGAGGGGGAGGGGAGAGAGAGGGGAGGGAGAGAGAGAGAGAGAGAGAGAGGGAGGGAGAGGGAGGAGGGAGAGAGAGGGAGGGGGAGAGAGAGGGAGGGGAGAGAGAGAGAGAGAGGAGGGAGAGAGGGAGGGAGGAGAGAGAGAGAGAGAGAGAGGGAGGGGAGAGAGGGAGGGAGGGGAGAGAGAGGGAGGGAGAGAGAGGGAGGAGAGAGAGAGAGAGAGAGAGAGGGAGGGGAGAGAGAGGGTGAGGAGAGAGAGGAGGAGAGAGAGAGGGAGGGAGAGAGGGAGGGAGGGAGGGAGGGAGAGAGAAGCGAAGTGCGTAACAGGTTAAAGCAACATGAATATCCACACTACACCCAGATTAGAGAGTCGGACTGACAAATCAATGCACTGATATTACTGAACGATATCAACTAATTGCCATTAAATATCGAATTACAATTAAAAATGTACATATAAAAGCTTTTTATCTGGTTGTTAATTGTGTTCTCAAGAGGCCAGCAATTCAGCTTTATTTGACATGTTGTGATTTTATCTATCAATAGATATACATACAAGAAATAACATACTGTGTATATATATATATATACATATATAATTTATTTATAACAACTTTATTTAACTGCATTTTGATCTGATGTTATCTTGATACGAACATTTCAACAACCACATAAGACATGTTAAAGAGCGTCTTGATGTTTTGTGTTTCTGCAAATAAGATCAGTTGATCGGCTGTGCTCCAGAATCCGTCTTAAAAGCACTGGTGTAATCTAGATGAGCTCTGGGCTGATATGTCTGATTCTGGATGGTGGCCTCCTAAGAGAGGTCAGTCTCAGGGTACTACACTAAAGCTGCTGCTTTTTATTCAGGTTAATTCATTTGTTTTATAAGACAAGGCCAGGTTCTCAATGCCCAAAAGGTCAGCGGTAGGCAGGGCCCCACCTTTGCAGGGTGCGATGACGTCCTCTTTGCGGTCCAGGTGGTCCTTGTGGCACTTGACGTGGCAGCGGCGGCACTCGAGGGCGGGCGGGGGCTTGAAGACGTGCCACAGCGGCTTGGAGCAGGCCTCGCAGTTGGAGGGGAAGTGGTAGAGGGTGGGGATGAACTCGTGGCCCTTGTGGGGGAGGCAGTTGGTCTTATCACCCTGCGGAACCGCCTCCATGTCCGCCTCCTTACGGCACTCGCCCTCGTTCGCGTACAGGATCTAAGGGAGCAATCACACACACACGCACACGTGACTCAAGAGTTTTTATTTTTTAAAATGGGACTGAAAAGTGTGTTAAGTGTGTTTCAGTAACAACCTGGAATATCCTGGGAATTTCATCCGTCTCGGCACGGTACACGTCTCCTTGGGTCACGGGGCGCACGTGGAAAAGTTTACTGTGTAGAATGAAAAGAAAGGATTTTTTTGAGCTCATAAAACATCTACAGTGTGCAAAACGTCAAACGTCAGTAGGTCTGAAACATTTCATTAAGTAATTAGATTTTATAAAATTCTCTGCATTGAAGCTTCGTTTAATCCACACATCTATAAACGGCTCCCTGCGTGTGGCAGGACGATCAGTTACTGCTGCATGTGTTCACGTGGCTGACGTGATTTGATGGTGTGTACTACAAAATGGAGTCGAGAGACAACAGCAGGCGTTACGCTCCCACCAGCTCAGTTCTGTTGTTGTTGCTTATGTTATCACTGAGCTCAGCCACTGGTGCAACAGCTGAAATTAAATTTACATTTGAAACTAAAAATCTGATTTACTTCCTAAAAGCTCACAAATCAAAGGCGTGTCTGTGGGACGTGCAGTACAAATCACTAAAGCCACTCCTGCCCTTAATGAACATGTTGCACGTTTTTGTGAAGATGTAATTAGTCATTATAAACAGAGAGACATGTGATGTAATAGATCTGGACTAAAGTGTCATGTTCTAAATGAGAGGCTGGTCTTGTTGTGGGTCGGGCTGCTGTCCTGTTTGGGGGTCTGATCCACAGCAGAGTCAGACATGGAGAATATTCCTAATCTGATGATCTCAGTAGTAAAGAACTCCTTGATGCGAGGTCTGTAAGAAGCTTCAGGTGGAACACTCACTCAATGTCCAGCACCATGGAGGGGTTGGACTGCTCTTTATCCTGCTCGTCATTATAGAAGAGAATCTTCTTACTGCTGACCACAACGTACTGCAACACACAGACGTCACAGATTTATACATCAAGCATGTTCTGTCCGAATGAGTGAGTGTATAGAAGAAAAGCCTATACATGTAGTGACTAAATAAACCAACAGATAAAAGAGTAGTCTCCTTACACAGTGATGTCTGTTCCATTAAACACTGATTACTGAAGACTCTTATGTATCATAACTAATGCTGTGCAATATGGCATAAAATAATATCAAAATACTTTTAAGTTGTATCACAATACAGAATATATATCTGAATAGAGTCTATCTTTCTGGGAGAGGACTACATTTCCCATGATCCCCCACACAACATATCAAGTAAACAGCTGTAGTGTCAGTATAACACTAGTAGTTTTTAGTTATCAGCTAAGTCTTGTCTGTAATAAAGGGGAAGATTTGACTGAAGTGGAGCGTTTTTGGAGTCGTGGCTGCTACACGCGTCATTTATGCGTTTTTACACAATTCATTCTGTTTTTGTGCACACAATAACAGAAGCAGTGGTGTTTTTCTTCAGAAACAAGTTGTCGGCTTCCATCTCCAACTGTCTCTGAACTTCTCAACTTCTCTCTGCGCTCGCTTCCCTCCACTTCCACTACAAACACACAGGCACTAGGAGAGTGAAGTACGTGCTGTGTGTTCAGCATTAACGTGAGGACTTCTACTCCATCTTCACCATAAAGTCATTTACTACATCACATGTGGAACAAGCTCAGATATGTTGAGTATATTCCGTACATCTCCCAACCCTAGTTAGAACCCGTGGCTCGCAGGAGGAGGGTCTGACCTGTTTTTTCCAGCCGTAGCGCTTGATGTTGGTCCTGTTGGGGATGGACAGCCAGCCTTCCAGTCGGGACTCTGTGGACACACACGCACACACACCAATTCCAGATTAAAGTCCAGCACAGTGACTCAGCAGGCCGAGTTGTGACGGTCAACATGCAGTGGAAGTCATCGTAAAACCTCACACTCATCATCATCACCACCATCATCATCATCATCATCTAACAGCAGCCAGAGCCTCATGCTGACCAGCAGCACTTTACACAAGCAGCAACACACACTGCTAACACCTGTCCAACCTGAGCAGACTGTAGAATACACACATCACTCACACACACACCTTATGACCCAACCCCAACACACACACACACAACCACCCACCACGCCCACTCAAACACGTCACAACACAACTCAGACACACACCCAACACTATACTAGGGCTGCAACTAACGACTATTTTGATAGTCAACTAGTCATCGACTATTAAAACGATTAGTCGACTAATCGGATTATAAACTGCATAATTATAAAATGGCTCCGATTTAGCTACCAGCTTTCACATTTAGTATGAAGTTATTTAAATGTTGTGGTAAATAATAAAGACAAGAAAGATAGTTCACTCAAAAGCATATTTTAATAAATAAGTTTCTTCTTTGCCTTATCTAGCCTTACGATGGCTCCTGGTTTTCTGATGGTACTGAGAAAATGCTAACATACCATTATAACATTTATGAGCGAGTGACAAACGCGTTGGTTACTTTACCGTTTTGTGTGCTTATTAAACGTGTAAGACCTAACTATTAAATTATAATTATAAGGTCGATAAACTATAACTTGCGTTTAACCGACCCGTCGCCGTTCCTCTTCCTCCGACATCTTTGGTTTTTCTGTAGGAACTTTCTTAAGCCAATCACAAAACCAGGAGCCATCGGCCATTCTTCTAGCTGTCACTGAACGCTACTGCGCAAGAGCGAATCTCACCAGAGTGTGCTGTATTGGTGCACTCTATTGGAAAGCAGTAGTATTGCACAGGTAGAAAGGAAGGAAAACGTTTCACTCCGTTTAAAAATACGTCTGGCGACAATTATCGACAATCAAATTCGTCAGCGACTATTTTTATTGTCGATTTTTGTCGACAATGTCGAATAATCGTTGCACCCCTACACTATACACACACATGCCCAAATCCACACACACACACCCCCCCAGATAGACATGACCACTCCCACACATCCACTCTCACATCTACACACAACCCACCCACACACACACTTTAACAAGGACTAACTTAGTAAAGGTCAAATAAGCCACAGTGTTGGTCAGCGTTGAGAAGGTCATTTGTAGTTTAGGTTATTAATATTGATTACAGGAAAACAACACACACACGTCTTCAGAGGAATTGTCAGTCAGACAGTCTGCACAGGCCGGAGCACGGAGCCGACTGATGTAAAAAGTGCTGCTGGTTGCAAAGCATGCTGGGATGAAATGGTGTGCAAACAAAACCCCGAGCTCGGGGAGTGTGAAAGTAGTGCAGCTCTGTGTGTTTGCGTGAGTGTGAGTGTTTTAGGGTGGTAACGTGTCTCATTCCTTTACGTGTGACCATGCAGAGAGAGAGTAGAGGTGAGGAGGCGTCTTCCCAACCGTCGTGAAAGTCACTCAGAGTGAAGGTTAGAGATAAAAGGTGTTTTCCTCATTAGAACATTAAACTGGTCCTGATCAGCAGCTTTCAGAAGACTCTTAAACCAGATAACATCACATGGAGACACGCACCACACTCTGAGAGGTTTCTTACTGGGGTCAACCACAAAATACACACACACACACACACACGATGCCGTCTCACACAACACGACCAGCAGCAGAGGGAAAGCGGGAGGGAAGAGGAGCACACGTGTCAATCAGGCGAGGAGGAGGAGCCCAACCTGCGGCTTACTCACAGAGGGAAAAGCACAGAGCAGGACACAAAGAGAAGGAGAGAACCAACTGCACACCACGGGGAAGAAGACATGAGAGAGAGAGGGAAAAGACTTTAAAGGAACAGTATCAGGGAAAATCACACGCCTCCAGGGTACAGTTTGAGATGTGATCGGGCTGGAAATCCATCTGCTTTAGTTCTGCTACTGCTGCCTAACGTCCACACACTGAGGGTAGACACCAGCACTGGTAATGGGTCGAGCTCTAATAAAGACCCTACATGCAGCTTAACTCAGGATGAAAGGCCTGCATAGTGTCAGGTTAATGTGTACGGTGTCAATCACAACCTTATCATCATGATACGATACTTTATTGGCTCAACAGACACATAATTCAACGTCTGGCGATATCACAAACTATGCTACAATTTGGGTTTTGATCTGATTCAATTTAGGCGTCAGCGATCAATATGACACAATATCATCTGTGATTTATCACTTCCATTCATATCAAATCACAAAAACTCTCCTTTTTCATTCTCCATCAAACATTTACATGAAAAACAACCTCTTCTTTAGACTAACACAGATCCTCTGTCCAATATAAAGTGATGCTGTAATGTGCATGATGTATGATGTTCTCTTTTGGGATCAATGCTATGGGTTCATTGATCGCTGAATCAATGGGGATTAATGTGGACTGATGTATCGTTACAGCCCTTACTGTATGATGACGTAATTCCCAGCGGGGATTGGCTTTAATAAAGGCCGATGTAAATATGATGTATCCGGTGTGTATGTGTGTGTGTGTGTTTAATACCTGCCATGTTGCTGTCTGTCTCGTCGGGCTGCAGGCTGGTGACGCTGGAGTTGTCCATGCGCAGCTGCAGATCGCTGAGTTTCTCCCGCAGCTGCTCGATGTCGCTCTCCTTGCTGTCCAACTGCATCTGCAGCTCGTTCCTGTACGTGCTCTCCTCCGCCAGTTGCTGCAAACGCAAACACACTCATCACAACTCTGCTGCCCACAAGAAAGATGCAGCTTATGAAATTCCGCTGGCTTTATTGCACTGCCCCATGAGCACCGCCCCCTGAATTTCGAAAAGCTACAGTGTGAGTGAAAAACAGGGCGCTCCAGTGGCAACTGCGGTACAGGTATTGGAGCAATATATCTACATTGTGGTGGGCAAAGTCAAAGCCAACTTTACTGTCATCTCTACTATATACTGTACATAGAGACACAAAGAAGAGCATCTTCAATGTTCTCTGGAGTCTAAACCGTTGTCTAAATCTAAACTGTAATTGTTATTGGGGTTGAATTTGATCATAAATTGACAGTTTTAAAGTATCATCAATATCAACACATCGCCGTTGGTGATAACTGCTATATTACAAGGTACTGGAGCTACAAGGTGTGGTGGGGAATATCAATCAATCTGTTGAAATAATTCAGAATTTAACAAATGTCAACGAATTTTGAAAACAGGGTTCAAGGCAGATTGTTCTCTTTTTGACTCACAGTGTATTAAACACTTCTAAAAAGTGATGCGATCAGTTTGTCTCCTGGGACATGTTATTAGCAGAATAAATAACATTTGAATTTCTGTGAGCATTTACTGGACATCCTGACCAAAAAAGCCAGGTAGGGCTGGACGATATGACTTGAAATCAATATCACAATAGTTGAAGGAAACGAACAGGTGTAGCGGCAAACTGGACGTGACGGGGTCACATAACAACACACACACTAGTACGTTTTAAAGGAGACACTACATCAACGTGCACTGGGGAAAGTAGGAACAGAAGCTTGAAATAAAGTATTTACAGAATATGAGAAATGGGCAAAATGAGGTGGATTACAGGCTCTGAACGTGAGTGTGAATTTATTTTGGATGAACTGTCCCCGCTAGTGTAAGTTATGGGGAGGGGAGTGAGGTGTAAACTCACAGCCTGCATCTCGCTGAGCTCCTTCTGGTACTTGATGGCCATGTGGTTGAACTTCTCCTTCTCCTGGTTGAGCTCCAGCTGCAGTTTGCGGTTCTCCTTCTCCTTCTTGCGCAGGTCAGTGGTGTTGCCTCGCCTCTTCTGGTCCAGCCTCATGTCCTTACGGTTCATGATCTCGGCCAGCTTGTTCACCGCCTGCAGGACAGAGAGAGAGAGGTCAGAAGACTTCAGCTCCACCTTTACTGCTCTACACACTCTGCACCAGCAGGAGGTGGCGCTGCAGCAGCGGTTTAAGGAGTCGTCTGATAAAAAATCCACCACTCATTTAGAATATCAAATACTGCAACACCAAACTTCTGGTACTGATATGCGACATACAACACGTTGGAGCTTAACGGCTCTCCACGCATTAGGTAGTGCACATGTAGTGTCACACGCGCCCTATATGACTCGGTACACTACATAGGGCGGGGGTGACTTTTACTTAAAATGTTGTGCACTACGCTGGAAATGCTCCACCCTCGCTCCACTCTACTTTCACACTTGCTTGACTTGCTGTGCTGTGTTAGAAATGTCAGGCGTCATGGTGTAATTTTGTGCCGAAGTTCTGAGTGCGCAGTGGAACCTTGTGATATCACATATATAGGCATGAAAAACATAGCATGCATCTGTACTGTAAACATTAAGAATATCAAATGCTCCAATACCAAACTTAATTTAAACACTTTTCACATTGTCCATAACACAAAAAGTCCACAGCAGTCATTCTTACCAAGATAAACCAGAACATTTACATCCACAAGTGCACAAGATATTTTATTGTTCAACATGGAACTAATTCCCCTAGATTTTAGACATGAAGGAAGTGTGCTACCAGCTGTAGTTTGATTTCCACTCTCACTAGGCCTCACCTGCGTCTTAAGAGTGCGTTCCTGGTTCAACATCTTCTCAAAGTTGCCCTTTATGGTGTTGGTTAATTCCTCCTTATCAGCTGTATACACTACAAAAAGATGGAGAGAGGTGGTAGGGGTCAGAGGCGCCACGGCAACGCCACGTCGTTATCACTTCACACTTACAGTTATGTACCACTTCACACTTATGTTAATTTCATCAGTAAAAACTGTGATGGAAAATGTCTGTCAACTAACTAAAAATGCCCAAATTTACTGCCATTTCTACTGACTCAAAATGAGACAAAAATATCGTCATATCACATTCACATTGTGTTCTTTTCACGTTAAGCTTAAGGGTGTGCAGCTTTAATGAACTACATGCACACATGATATGCTGCATGCTCCTGATGCATGGGAGAGGAACATTTTAAATGACTAGTTTGCAAAGAATGTAGGTGCAAATTCAAAGAAAATATCCATAAATCTCAAGCGGTACTTGAAGGCGAGTCACCAGGAAATACTTCCATCAAAATGAAAATCAACTTAAAAGCTTGATGTAGATTCAAAATGAGACTACTGACATAAATGACCAAAAACCTGCATAGTTTTCATCAAATAAATCTAGACTAAAACTGAAAAGCTCATTTCATGGGGCTCTCCTCCCCAGGTGTGTGCGTGCGTGCGTGCGTGAGCAGGTGTGTGTGTGTGCGTGCGTGAGCAGGTGTGTGTGTGTGTGTGTGTGTGCGTGAGCAGGTGTGTGTTTTGGGAGGAGTTTTCACCTTGTTCCTGAGAACGCAGCTTGTCTCCCAACTCCGCCTTCTCCCTGCTCAGAGCCTCCACGTCTTTGGTAAGAGTTTTGTTGGAGTCCTCCAGCTGGATGAAAAGACAGCAGATTTGGATAAGTAACACACAAGTTTCACGCAGCACGTGTGTGTGTGTGTGTGTGTGTGTTTGGTACAGACCCGTGCTATAGTTTTCTCCTTCTCAATCAGGTCCTGTTTGTAGCGTGCTGTGTTCTTTTTGCTCTCCTGGCTCAGCTCGAAGTACTGCTCCTCCTGCAGAGCTCGAGCCAGATGCTCCGACTCTGCCTTGGTCACGGTCAGATCCAACTGAGCCATCAGAGAGTCCCTAAACACACACACACAGCATTTACAGTCCAGTAACAACAGGCATGTAGTGTTTGTGAGTTCTTAATGCAGGCGTGTCCAAGCGTTCTTGAAGGAGGGCCAGATCTCATCATGGTTACAGCAGGGATGCATGATAATATCAGAATCATACTGGAATCGGCCGATCGCTGCTGTTTTTAAGTCATCTGCATCAGACTGAGGCTTAGATTTGCCCGATATTTTCAAATTTATCACTAAAGCACATTTAAACAACAAGAAGATGCTGTATCATGTAGACAATACAATCAACAAGCTGAACTCTTGAGGATATAAAACTCTGTGTGTGTGTGTGTGTGTGTGTGTGTGTGTGTGTACCTTTCATTGTGCATATCGTGCATTTTCTTTTGAGCCTCCTGCAACAGTCGGTTCCTCTCCTCCAGCTCCTCCTTCAGCTCCTTCACCTGAGTCTTATACAGGGTCTGCAACACACACACACACACAGATTTATATATATCTTCAAAAATGAGAACTGGATAATTAACAAAAAAATTCATTCAAACTGACATTCACGTAATCTTTCGTTTTATTTATCATTTTTTGTCATTTTTCTAATTTGCTGCTACTTTCCCCGGTGTTTAATCATCTTCACGCCTGTTTCCTTCTTAAAATGGCTGTAACAGCTAAACACACTTACAGTCCACAACAAAAAACAAAATTCTTATTCATGAATGATGACAGAGGTGAAATGTTTGATTAGTCATGATGCTGATTTGAGGTGGTATGGCCCAGGTCTACTCTGTGTGCTGCTCGGGTTGAAAACAGACACGTTATATTTTAGACATGTAAGTGAATGAAGGCGCGCTGAGTGAGGGACATGTATACGTACTGAGAAATACTGCTCAGCCTCCAGCTGGTCCTGAAGTTCCCTCATCTGTCCTTCATTCCCTCTGTACTGCCTGCACACAGCCGGGGAGAGACGCACACACGTTACGGAGGGTTTCTTACACACACACACACACACCATGAGACAGCACAGAGCCTTAGTCAAGTCGTGAGCGTTTAATTAAGTCAAAGCTAAGAGGGCTCAGCACTCTCCAAGGGTGATCATGAAATAGGGCTTGACTGATTATTGGCCTGGCTGATTATCGGTGTTGATATTCAACATGTTCACGGTTACGAGGAAGGGTCGGTTTGGGACTGATATGCTGATAAAATAAATAAATGTAAAAATGTCAGTGGTCAAGCGAAATGTCCCAGTCACCTCCCATGTAACTCTCATCACGATACGATATATAAATGTAACGGCTGATGATTCACTGTGTGCTGATATCACAAAGTCTGCTATGATACGGTTTCCACTGGATTCAATTCCCGGCAATCAATATGAGGCAATATTACGTCTAACACCATCGCTTCTATTCACATCACATAACTACAACATCATTTGACATGTACATTCATTAAATGTAAAAACAATCCCCTCTTTTAATAAAAACTAGACCTCCTGTTCAATATGACATAACGTTACAGCATACACATGATATATATGCTGTATATATGATCAATACTTTGATTTTGGATTGATGCTATGGGCTCGGTGATCACTGAATCGATGTAGATTGATGTATCGTTACACCCCTAACTGCTACATCTTAGCACATATCAAAGCAGCTGAGTAACCTGTGTGTGTGTGTAGTGTGGCCTGCATGACGTTTTCCAGCTCTGGATTATTAGCCCGATCAGGGAGGAGGGACGAGGAGGGATAATCTCTAATCTCTCTGAGTAAACATGGAGTTACAGCACTCCAGCACACACACAGTAAGCTGGAATACACACCCGTAATCCCAACACACCACCACCAACGAGATATCACACAGCACGCATTACACACACACACACACACACACACAGGGTTACTCAGTCAGTAAAACAGAGCTGACATTGTTCACGTGTGAACACTACACAGACGTGATTGAACAAACTCACCAACTAAATCTATCATTCATACTTTAAATATTTTATGGTTTGTTTATATATGTATATTCTATGTATCCTCTTTGTAGAACATGTGGTCTAGCCTCTCTCTTGTACTGTGTATACAGCTGATACTCAAAGCCGAGTATTGATATCGGTATCAGATATCAATATTGGATCGGAGCATCCCTAATAGATACTGTCTACACGGTCTATAGTATTCATCTTTTAAGAACATATTTTTACTTGTTTTCGGCTTATTAGGATTGTCTGGGGTACTCTGCACCACATGTTGACCCATCGCTTCCACAAGCGTGTAATATCAACCGAGCAGTAAGAGAAGGAAGTGTGTGTGTGTGTGAGAGAGAGAGACTAACTTGGTGAGTTGTGCCAGCTGGAACTCGAGTGAGCGTTTAGTCTCCAGCGTCGTGTTGATTTCCTGCTTCAGTTGCTTCTCTGTGCCTCGAAGTCTCTCAGCCTCGGACGACCAGCTCTTCAGCTCGCTCTGAGCCTGCGAACACTTCCCACTCTCCTGCTCCAGCTGCATACGCAGGGCCTTCACCTGCACGCACACGCACACACACACACACAAATTACACCTTCACCTGGAACTGGCTTTACTACAAAGTTGAAGTCTGAGAACAGTCAGTCTGGTCATCTCCAGCTTTAGGGATGCAGCTATGGATTATTTTTGTAATCAAGCATTCTATCCATTTTTTCAACGATTATCCGAGTAGTCGGAGAAATTCTTTCTGGGTTGACAATTACTCACTTACAGAAAAACAAGAATTTAATCAACTAAATGTGAGTTACATTAACACAGCTCATTTCTATTAGCCATCACGAGTCCGTGCTTCCAGATCCTGGACATTCTCTGACTTTAGTTCTTCGGCGTTGTTTCTGGTTCCTCCATCTCACCTATAGACAGCAGCGTTGCCGGTCTTGCCTTGATCACCACTGAAAACGCTGTGGTACAAGTACAGCATGCTCTAGCGAGTGCAATTAATTAAAAGAATTTTAATTAATTAAAACAATTTTTTCTAATCAAATTATTCGAATAATAGTTTCAGCCCTATTCTTCACTAGATTAAAAACTAAAAAGCGTCAGGTTTCACTGGTATATTTATATAATCTGATATATTTTTGCTAAAAACAGTATGCTGCAGGTTTTATCTGGTGGACTTAGTGTAGGATTACAACGTTGAAAAGTAATTCCTGAAGTAATTGCTAAAATTGTAGGAAGAGATAAAAGGGGGAAAAGTTAAAAAGGAGAAATGATAAAGGCTATTGAACCTCCTCACCTCGTCCTCCAGCCTCTCCTTCTGCTTCATCAGCTGCTCCATCTTCTGAACGGACTGCTTGAGGTCGAACTCCAGCATGGAGCACTGCTTCTCCACCTCCACCACCCGGCTCTCGGCCCGCAGGCGCAGCACGCTCTCCTCCGACACCTTCTGCTCCACCGCTGGGGAGAGGAGAGAGAAGAGACGTGATGCTCTGAGAACTGCACCTGCTTCTCACTCTAACGTCAGTGACCAAAGCAAATATTTAACCTCATTTACTTTCTCATTTGATGAGAAGCGGTGAGGGCTGGACGATACATTTTGATCAACCGCTCTAACCAAAGCTGAAACTTAAGTACCAGACTGAAACATCTGACAAACATCCTCACAAACCCCCGTAAAAGCTGCACCCGGAGCCGTACTCGTACCGTGCATGGCGGCGGACTTGGCCTCCTCGATGGACTCGTACTTGTCGGTCAGCTGGGCTCGAGTGACCCGGTGTTCTGTGATCTCCTGATCCAAACGCTGCTGAAGAATCTTCAACTTGTAGTTCAGATCAATTTCCAGACTGTTCTTCTCCTGCACACATACACGTATATACATTTAGTCAGTCACAGTCACACAAATTAAATCACACATAAACCTCCCAAAATCTTCAGTCTCTGAAAAATATCACTTAGATCTGTCCAAGTATCACTGCCTCCAAACGTCTTGAGCCACCCCTCATTTCTTCATACTTTGCTTCCAAAGAGCCAGACTTTCCTAAGACCTTCTCTGTCTGGTTTTACACTGTATGTACTATTCCGGGGACAAACAAAAAGGGTTTTGTACATTCGGGCACGTACAGGCTCTGTCGAGCTCTGAGAGGGGAAACGCTCTCATGGTCGCCTTAGAAAACGCTTCAAGTACAGTTTAATGGAGTCTTTGAGGAGCTCTGAGGTCAATTTGGACACCTGGGAAGAATCCGCCACTGACAGAGCAGGATGGAGAGCTCCAATGTGAGCAGCGCCGTCTTGAGGCAGCAAAACAGAAGAGGCTGAGCAGGAGAGCACACATACAGGCCCTAGGGCATATGCTGGAAGGGGTTCCAGTTCGTACTGAACCCGTAATGGTCATTTATAGGGACGCACCGATCCAACTTTTTCAGTTCCAATACCGATCCGATACCAGTTGTTTTTTACCTTTAAAGTCCTAACAGAATGCAGGGTGTTGGTATATACTAGGGCATTAGCAACTTCAAATTTTTCAGATCGACTTATCCGTCAATAAAGTCGAAGTCGAGTCGACAAGTCGTTTGATGGCGTCATCACACAGACACAGCGGAGGAACACATGTTTCCAAGAGGTTAGCCATACATGCCTTCTGTTCTTGTGTTTAAGACATCAGGACAGTGTCCGTTTGACTGGATTGCAGAGTTTTTATGATGTAGAGACATTCTTTGAAGAACAATAAGGTTAGTGCCAGAAACACTTCTTTATCCAGCTGGAATCCACTTGGTAACAAATAAAGCATCTTTCTATATTTAGATTTTACTCTCTAACACAACAGAATGTAAAAAATGATCTGATTAACTGCCTCATTTTGGCCTACACCTCATTTTGGACTCGTTTTTGACATGATGGCGATAACGTGACCAACTCACATCTTGGAATACACAATGAAAACATTGAGTAAACGTCTGTATTGTGAGTAGAACGCTGGTTGTTTTTGTTATTTATCAGCTAAAATCTAAGTTTTGTCTGTAAGCGCTTTAGTCAAGGTTGGACTTCCCTGTGAGAGACGCACGCTAACAAACAGAGCTGGTGCTGTTGAGAAAATTAAACAGTATAATCTGGTATAATTTCTTTTGGGGTAGAAGTGTGTTGCGCTGCTTGTTCTGCTCATTATTATTTCTATATGTAGTAATTAGTGCGAATGTTGAAGGAATTGAGCGTGGGAGCATACGCAAATGTAGAAAACCCTACAGTTCAAAGATGCCCCCGTTACCCAATCCAGCTATTTGAGCCGTTATCGGGGCGATATCTGATCCACGTATCAGGACCATCCCCAGTGATTTATAAAGAGGTTGCTGGTGGTCTACAAGGAAAAGGATGGACAATGATGATGATGAAGACAGGAGTGGGTTAGTAGAAGCAGAATGTATAGCTCACCTTCTCTAGACTGTTGCAGCGGTCCTGGGATTGCTTCCGCTCTGCCTCCATTTTGGACAAAGTCTGTTTCAGGCTCTTGTTGTCCTCCTGTAGCCTTGAAATACGAGCTGTGAATCACACAACAAGGTGCATCAAACAAAGATGATATTTTCCAGGATGGACCATCACCAAGAATGTGATGGTTCTACACATAAAAGGTTGTTTTTTGGCTGGTCTGTGTACAAAATTAAGATGTAATTCTGACAATTTCCATCAAAAATAATGTGTGAGTGGGGAAATGTAGAATTTTGTAGGAAATATACATGTAGAGGTTCCACAGCTTCTTCAAAATGTTTTGGTACATATCGCAAACGCATTTTAAAGAAGCTGTGGAACCTCTACATGTATATTCTTTTTGTAAACTGGACGCCGTACCGTATACGGGAGCGTGCAACAGGGAGTGGGGATTGCTGGGGGTTAGGGATTAGCGTGTTTAAAGCCATTTTTGTGCAGAGAAGCACAGAATATTGAATGTAGGACAGGGAACGACAGCTCTAACGGAGTTCCTGAAACATTGTGGTGTGCTGGTCTACCCTGCAGCTGTCGGATCTCCTCGGAGCCCTGGCTGCAGGTGCGTCTCTCGGTGTCCAGCGTGTTCTGCAGCTGCAGCAGTTCTCTCTCCAGCTGCTGTCGAGCTGCGTCTGCCGCCCGGCTCTTCTCCTGCAGCTCGCTGTTCAAGTTCTCCAGCTGGCTCGTGGCCTTGGTCATCTCCGTCTGACTCTTCCTCAGCCGAGCCGCCGTGTCCGACTCGGCACGCAACAGGTCGTTCGCCTCCTCCAGCTGTGGACCAAACACCACAGTCAACTCTTCATGCACAGCAGCTCTTTAGTCACATCCAAGATAAAAACTCCTTGATGCGAGGGGTGGAGCGATTATCGCTAGTGATATTTAACATTTTTATGATTAAAGTGATATGCTACTCAAATAAAATCATGCAAAAATCTGCTACTTTGGTTCTGATCTGTCTCAGTCGGAAGTCACCATGCTGTGGTCTTGAGAAATGCCCTGTTACTTCATTAATGTTTGCTTTATACAGAGCAGTATTTTTGCATATATACACACACGTTTGCGTCACCTGATGTAAAGTATAGGGTTCTAAATTCCATGTCACTAAGGACAGTAAGACAATCACACATTTAAAACGTTTCCCTGTCAGTTAATCTAAATTAATCATACACCAAGAATGTGATGGTTCTACACATAAAAGGTTGTTTTTTGGCTGGTCTGTGTACAAAATTAACGATGTAATTCTGACAATTTCCATCAAAAATAATGTGTGAGTGGGGAAATGTAGAATTTTGTAGGAAATAGTGCGCTCTGTGTAATTTTCATATAAAAACATCACATGTACGTAAAATGACGCGGCAGCTTTGTGATGGCCAGACAGAGATGCAATCTGGTGATTCTTGTCAAACAAATTTATTTAACTTTGGGTCGAAGTGTAAAATAAATGGTGGAATTTTGGCTTTTATGATGGACAATACAGTTTGAGTGATGAATTGTTTGACTTGGTTTGCAGTATTGTGCTCTGTGCTACTTGCCAATTTCCCGTATAAAACATGACGCAGTGCTTTTGTGCTACTCCAAGCTCTAATGTGGCCATAATGTGTTTGTCCCCCGAAAAGTAGTTTGAGAAGTGTGTATATTTTTCCGACTGGTTCCATTACAAGCTTCAGCGTTTGTTTACTTTATTAAAAAAGCAAATCATTTGTTAACTTCGTTAAATGGCTTGTAAACTTTGTCAGATATGGCTGTTGGGAGCTCTCTGCACCTAACGTGATAAGAACACGATGACCCAATACCAGCTCACATAAACTGCATCACTAATTAAATCAGCCGCACTAGTGAGGTGTCTGTGTGAAGGTGTGTAAGGATGTGAGTGTTGAGGTAGTAGAAGGGTGTGTGTTTGTGAGTGCACTGGCCTGGTGCTGCAGCTGTGCGATCTTATCACTGGACGCTTGTGTGCTCTGGCTGAGTTTCCTCATGTTGTCCAGCTGCTCCTTTAGGGACGACACTGCACGGGATAAAAGAGGACAGAAATACAGGATTACAAGAGGAAAGGTCGTTTCATTAAAGCAGAAATTTTGACAAACCAGCCGTGAAGTGAATCCAGTTTTGTGTAACTAAAGTGCAGACTAAAAGCAAGCTGGCTTCAACCCCGACTACTTCCTTCACATCTGATATTGTAAGAGGGACGGCCAGGTGAAGTAGTATTTATCCGTTTTGTAATCTGATCAATTCCTTTAAAGTGCGTTGTTGGTCGAAGAGTGAATTACGATACTATGGAGCCCGTAAAACGAACAGTGAGGAAAATAAAACCCCCAAGTTTCAGGAGCGGAAGGAACTGACCCTCGTTCTCCAGGTTGCGCCTCTTCTCGGCCTCCTGCTCAGCTTTCCTCTGGTAGTCGGTGGCTCGGTGTTGCAGCATCAGCTTGTCCTTCTCCAGCAGGGAAACGCTGGCCTCCACCGTCTTCCTGGTGCTGATCTGAGAGGCGGAGAACACGGAGAGAGCAGTAATTATCATGATGGTCATCAAAATCACCATCAGAAACATTCACATCACAGAGAAAACCATACCTCTTCATCCAGCTCCTTCATGATCTTGTCCAGCTTGGTGTTAGAAGCCCTGCAGATAGAAATATCACCACTGATCAAGTCATCCAGGACAACATTGCTCCAGCACCCCAACCGGACAGCCCTGCGCCAGAGCCTGAGCCGCCGACAGCTGGTGACGTACCTGCACTTCTGCTCCATCTCGTCTTTCAGCTGCATCTCTCCATGTAGCTGCTCCTCCAGCTGCTGCATTCTCTTCTGCAGGTTCTCCAGCTGAAATCCAGCATCAACACGTCATCTCATAGTCACGGCTCGTTAAAAGGTATTCATATGTCTTTATCTACATGTCTTTAACAGCAGCCCGTGTCCTCCTTCACCAGCACATCTCCAGCTCTACACTCTTATTAAAAGGTGTGTATTAGAAGGTGTGTAAATGCTCACGCGACTGTTGTCTTCCTTGGTGCTGCTGCTGCGGTTGTCACGTGATTTAGTGCATGAATCTCTGGGAGACACGGGAAAGAGAAGATAAACATCACAAACGCATTAAAGAGACATCACATCATTCGCTCTTTCTTCTTTTGATGATATGTGTCCTCTTTTTGACATTATCTCGATATAATATTGTGTTGCGTTGGAGCTTCACTAAAAGACGTGAGACGTCACTACGCAGACTAACGGGCAAGTCCGACATCATACTGACTAACAGAGACACACCGATACCGGTACCGATACCACCCCCCGTGCAGTTACTCGTACTCAGAACAAACCTACTACCGATACCACATGTGGAAGATATGATGTAGTTATGTTCATCGCCACGCAGAGGCAGTGTAAATGCCACAACACTTGCCAAATAAACTGTAAACTGTGTGCAGATAAAAATGTCAGCCGTCTACTTTAAAATAAATGATAATGACAGCAGCAAAGCTAAACTAATACTTTAATATTTTAATACTGTATTTAATTGTTGCTGCTTTTTTATGTTTTGATACTTATAGAACAAATAAATTGATTAAAAAAATAGTATCATTTATATTATAAAATGACATAATAAGGCTCAAGTGTACTTTAATTTATATTTTGGTTTTTGAAAGTGTTTTTTTGAGTTTAGACTACTTGAGATTGGTAAAAAAAAATAAAACTTCTAAAAAGAAATTCCTACTATTATTGTCATTGTTAGTAATAACAGACCTATACAAAGGTATAGGTACTTGGTATCGGGGAGTACCCAAAAATAAATATCAGTACTCATACTCGGTCTCAAAAAAATGGCATCGGTGCATCCCTACTGACTAACATAGTTTAACCAGAATTCCCTTTGGTAATGATAAATCACATAATGGGTTTTGGAGATTTGGAGACAGATCTGGAGACAGCCACTGCAAGGTATCAGATTTATTTTGATCTCATTTATGTCTCCTACGACTTGTTCAAATTGTGTTATTTGGAAAGGAAGCGCCAGCCACATTTGTAACACAGACAATGCAGTGGCGTAAACAACAGATCAATTAGTCAATTATTTGGCAACTACATTCATAATGGATTATGCCGAGTAGTTTTTGCAGCCCCTAGTAAAAAGTAAGAATCCGTGCTGCACTCACAGGCTGCCGCTGTAGTAGGTGAAGCCCACAAAGGGCAGCTGGTTTCCCACGAAGGCTTTGGGGATGGGGAAGGTCTCTTCCTCGCCACGGTCCTCCTCGATGTCATCAAAGTTGCTGGTGTCCGTGTCACTGCTCAGCTCGGGCACCACCGGGGCGGCCGCTACGCAACACACACACACACACGAGCGTTTAACGCGATCTCTGCAACACGACCGAGGTAAAGGTGAGGGTGAAGTTGAAGTGCAGACTCACTCTCCCTGATATTCTCCCAGGTCCACTGGTCGTTCTTGAAGAAGGGATGCCTCTTTATCTCGTCCACTCCGTTACGCCCCAACCGCACCTCCCTGTGAGCAATAACACATTCACACGGCTTACAAATACAGGAACAAGTTAGTGCTCCCGGTTCTCCCAAAGACACACAGCACAGAAGAGGTGGAGGAGGAGGGCGAGCTCACCTCTCAGTGAGGAAGGCACAGATCAGGCTTTTGGCATCTTTGGAGATGTCACTGTCATCAGGGAAGGTCAGAGCGTTCTTGTGGTTCATGATTTTGCTGTAGGTTCCCACCAGAGAGTCGGCGTAGAACGGCGTGTCCCCTGATGTGAAAACGTGAGAAATCCACTTTACTTAACCACATGCTTACACACACACACACACACACTTCCTCTATTATTCCTACTCTGTAGTGTGTTAGTCTTAACCTAGTAAAGCTACTCACTCTGGTAAATAAAAGTCTAAATCTGCCATGAAATAAGTACAATTAGTAGCTTTCAATCTTCAAACTGGAAACAACTAAACATGCCATTAAAAATACAATCAAATACATCACAACTTCTAAGATATTTTCTAAGATGAAAATAAAGCAGGGCTTGGTCATGTGGATATGAGGTAAATTATCACGTACGTGTAAATCATTTCTCAGTATAAACAGTAACCGTGAGCAGATTTGCTTTTTGTTTTTGGGAGTGTGAACTGACCCACGAGCATCTCGTAGAGGAAGACTCCCACAGACCACCAGTCACACTCGCGTCCGTAGTAACCGTCTCCTCCCTGAGACTTGAGCACCTCGGGGGAGATGTAGTCCGGAGTCCCCACTGCCGTGTCACATCGTACCATACCGTCCTGCGGGAGACATGCATTTACACAAAAAGAAAACTAACTCCAGCATCAGGAGGGTCACACTGCTGTTTTGGAAGATCAGTATTTATGAAGACCCAGGGTTGAATTACAGGAACTGTTTAGGAGGCTTGTTCATTTTTATTTTCCATACACTAAGGCTCCTGATAAAAATAATATCAATTTGTCAATGCTAGAGCTGGGAAATATCCCCTCAAATCAATATCATGACAACCGAGACACTTAACCTTGATTACAATTAGTAAACAATTATGATGTTGATCAGAGGTTTGGAATGTCAGTGTTGGTCCATCTCCCAACTTTATGTTTAGCGGAACTCTAAAACACTTCACTTTATGGTTCCTCAAAAATAACCGAATCAATGCTGTGTATTTACTTGCTCATTATATGTTTATATTCCGTTTCCCCAGCATCTGCCTCCACTAACGAACACAACTAGTGGTGGTATTAGAACAGAAGTTGACGATTAAGAAAATAAAGGGTGCAGAATGGTGCTTTATCAGACGAGTGCAGTGTGCGGGGCTGAGAGCGCAGCAGTAACCTTGTTCATCTTCATGCAGGTGCCGAAGTCCGCCAGCTTCAAGTGGCCCGTTTTGTCCAGCAACATGTTGTCGGGTTTAACGTCCCTGTGAGGAAAGCAAAGCAGGTGCGTCATCTACACTGCGCTACTTTCTGTGCTGCGCCCTCCTATACCTTTACCACTTCATCTCTCTTGAAGACGCTGAGTTTACTCTCACACTTCACACTAGCAATCAACCAAATATTTCCCTAGATGGTGGTAAGTGGGCAGCTTTTGGGCAGTGCCCCGGGGAGGAGGACCTGGAGACGGTACCTTGCTGATGAGTACCTCAGAGGTACCTTTACCAGACCCGAGACTTGAACTGGCGACCTTCTGATCACGGAGTCAACTCCCGAATTGTTACCCGACCAGCTGCAGCTGCCTCTGTCATGAAGTCATGTGGTCTACAGGATCCTCCCATTTTTCACTCGTTCATTCGGCTGCTTGTTAGAGTTACGGAAGTAAACATATTTTTGCATCTGTAATTGATTTTGGACAGTGTTACGGATTTTATTTTAGACAATAAAGCGACTGAAGATGCAGTCAAAAACATCATTCGAGCGAGTGCAATTTTCTCCTACTTGTTTGTTTGTTATGGAGAGATTATTATTACCAGTAATGATGTGCTGAATGTGATTGCATCCACAACTGCTTTACTGTTTTCAGACAACGTGAAACTGCATTCCGCTACCCTACAACAGCACATACACTGTATGTTGCGCACATGCAAAATGCTCTTGTGCTTGTGCAAAACCAGTGTTATTTTTGTTTTCTCCCTGGTTCCTTTAGTCACTTGTTTCACTTTTTAACAGTAAAAATGGTGTTTACCAACAAGCTGGTATGAAACTGTGAGCACATGTTGAGATGTTGATGTGTAAATACGGGCCAGTCTCAGTCAGGAGAGGGCGGTGTCCAAACACTTCTACAAGTCCAACTGTTTACTAAACACCAGATCTACACGGAGTCAAGAAGCGGCGCTCTGTAGCTTTGGCCATAATTACCAAATGCTGACTGATTTTCAATACCCTTTCCCTGTTGCATTTCAAATTAAATGTGCAACTAATCATATTAGCTGTTGGTGGACTAGTGACAGGACACTCAGCTTCGGACCAAGAGGTTGTGGGTTCGAATCCGACCTCTGGCGTTACCAACATTGAGTCCCTGAGCAAGACCCTTAACCCTAAGTTGCTCTCAGAGGAAATGAGGAAGTGTAAGTCGCTCTGGATAAGAGCGTCTGCTAAATGCTGTAAAATTGGCTTTTCTGGCTTTGGCACAAGTATAAGGAGTGGTGGGCAATATAATAACCTTAAATGGCTAGCTACATTACCTTGCATTATCCAAAAACTGTGATTTTTTTGCAAATGGATGTAACTAATTAATTTTAGTTAATAATTATTAATTAATACTTCTTTTGTTCCATTTTAATTATTTCATTTATTCAAAAACTGATGGCCAGGACAACCATTACTGTTTTGGCCCAAAGCAACAGAAGACAATACTGCAAAAGCTACATAATCATAGCTAGAAAACCAACCAATGGTTTTTACCACTGAGGACAGAACTGTAATTCATACGCTGCATCAGCTTAAAGGTTAGAGATTCAAGAGATTTTAATTTAGAATGCAACAGTAAAAGGACTTTGAATATTTGGTTAACATTTGCCAAATGTACCATTAACAGTGTATTAATAAGTAAATGTAGTGTAAAATACAGCTGCACAGAGAAAACTCAAAAATTACATGCTCATAGGATGGAGGGATGAAGGGAATGAGAGCTGACTCTAGGGCTGGACGATCGCCTTAACCTGATATCCCGATGTCGGTTTTGATTCATTTTGGTATCTGAGCGAGTATGTCTGACCTGTGTATGAAGCCCATGGCGTGAATGCCATCGAGCGCCAGCACCACCTCGGCGGTGTAGAAGCGAGCCCACTTCTCGGGCACGTCGTAGTTGCTCATCAGGTTGACCAGGTCTCCTCCCGGCATGTACTCCATCACCATGTACAGGTAGCGCTCGTCCTGGAAGGCGTAGAACAGCTGCACACACAAAACACACACGAGTAGAGAAGTAAGCCAAATGTAAAATAATAAAAATGTCTTATTACAGCACAGAAACGTTTTCATCTAACAAGTCTGACTAAAGGACTGAAGCGTTAGCTATGTGTCAAGATCAAAGATCCACTTGATGCTCAGAGCGTTTCTGTGCAAGTTGTGTTATATGAAGTCAGTTTGGTGCTAGTTATGTGTATATGCTCATTTTATTTCTTGCATCAGTGTCAGTTTATGTTGGCCAAGTACAAGGAATATGCTTCTGGTCATAAGTGTCTCCTTAGAACTCCAGACAATATGAACACAATGAAGCAGATGAAGACCGCATTATTTGTTTGTTTAAATCCCTCAACTCTACTCTGATTGTCAACCTGTCTGCATCCCAACACACCCTTAACGCTGTGTATGTTTATTTAGTGTAATAGCTTGTTTGTTTGCTTGATTAATGTCAACGCCATTTTAGCAACTATGGCTATTTTATGGTCAAGGTATGTTAAAATTAGAAATACAAATTATACAAATAAAGAAAACGACCAAAAAATCTAAACAAGTTTAACACCTATACTAGCTAAAAAGATGGGACCTTAATAAAAGCATCAACCGCAGCACTTTGCCTACAGAAGCACTGCCGTCTGGTTAATAGAGTAATAACACTGTTATTTTGAACTTGCTGAAATTAAAGCTGAATTAGACAAAATACAGAGATAAATATTATACAGGTCTGGCCTGAAGGAGGAACGTGAGAATTTGAGTATCACTCTGAGGCCTGCGTTTCAACATGAAGCCAAATCTGGGTGTTAATGTGCATAAGTTGAGGGAAAACTTTTGCATCGGTCATGTGTGTGGAAATCGCTGCTTTCTGGCCCGACACTGCCCACAGCACGTCGTACCTGCACCACCCAGGAGCTGTCGGCGAAGGCCATGATGTCCCGTTCCTCCCAGAAGAAAGCCGAGTCCGACCTCTTGATCATCTCAAACTTGCTGAGCAGCTTCATGGCGTACACCTTCCTGGTGGCTTTGTGTCGGACCTGCAGAAGGAAAGCAGGAATAATCTAGCGTTTAGACTGTTCGGATTTGACACCGTGGTCTGGAAAAGCAGCTTCTCAGGTAACGGAGATTAATATAAGCAAGTCACAGAATTATGTAAAAACTGGGTGCAACCTTAAACATGTAGCTACAACACCTTGGCAAATGACAATTAACACAAACAATATTTTCCTATTAACACTACAAGTTAACTTTAACAGTGAACAATGTCAAATTATGACAAAATTCACAGATAACACTTTAGCAATTATGAAGTTACAAAGTATGTTCAAAATATTGTAGTATTCAGAATTCACAACAAAGTGATTACGTTATTGCCACCACAGCTTGAACACAGCTACCTTGCAAAACCTAAGATGTGTTAAAAATGACTGGGAGCAAAGCGTCATTGACAAGGCGATGGAATATTGATGGTGGTGACTTGTTTGCATTTTGTAACTGCAAAGAACATACAGTACTGTGCAAAAGTTTTAGGCAGGTGTGAAAAAATGCTGGAAACAAAGAATGCTTTCAGAAATATTAATAATGATTGTTTATTTTTATTAATTTACAAAATGCAAAGTGAGCAACAAAAGAAAAATCTAAATCAAATCAATATTTGGTGTCACTACCTTTTGCCTTCAAACCAGCATCAATTCTTATAGGTTCACTTGCACAAAGTCAGGGGTTTTGTAGGATTATAGTCATTATATTATTTTGTAGGATTATAGTCATTATATTATTTTGTAGGATTATAGGATTATAGATCTGTGGTTAGTTCTCCAAGATGTTTGGAACAACCTACCAGCCGAGTTCCTTCAAAAACTGTGTGCAAGTGTACCTAGAAGAACTGATGCTGTTTTGAAGGCAAAGGCTGGTCACACCAAATATTGATTTGATTTAGATTTCTCTTTTGTTCATTCACTGCATTTTGTTGATTGATGAAAATAAATGATTAACACTTCCATTTTTCAAAGCATTCTTTGTTTACATCATTTTTTCACACCTGCCTAAAACTTTTGCACAGTGCTGTATGTGTTGTTGAATTATTGTTAACTCTTAAAGTCTGTTATGCATCATTCATATGAAAATAATTTTTCATGGCAAATCTTCTGCAGTTAATTTTTGACCGCGTATTTAACTGTAGTAGATTATAATCTCTGTGCAGGAGCCTGTAAGAAGACGCTGATGGCAACCGCAATGCACAGTTTGACTAATCTCACCATATATGTGGTCACAGTAGATCAGCACTGTTAACAGCTACTAGCAAAATAAAGTGGAGTATTTATACCGATTCACCAGCGCTAAACTAGGGATGCAGCGGTCCAGCTGTCTCAGTTACAATATTGATACCTGTGCTTTGTGTCTGTGCTGATCCTGGGTATTGATCCAGCATCAGTGTGTAATTAATAATCAGTGTATTTCTGTGTGAGGAGACGACTAAGGTGACGCTCCCTAACACTGCAGCACTGACAGCATCAGGAACAGTGAGATCTCCAGTAAGACCTGGTGTAGTTCAGCACATTAAACAGTAGAATGGTGGGATGTGATCAACTTTTGGGCTTGTAGTGTGTTGTCTTGCTTGTTCTGCTCACTATGTTGGAGTTTGTAGCTTGGTTTAGCACCAATATCAAACCAATGTGGAACATTAAGACGACTTTACCGCAGTACCACCGACCACACAGGGCGCCCTTTACAATGCTGTGTTTAAAAAGGAGACAGTCATGAACCAGCTTTAGCGTTCAAACCCAGAACAAACGTATAGCTGAATAGAACATATCGCTCCCACAGATCAGCCCAGTGTAACCCCCCAACACCACAGCCCGCTGCTTGAGGCAGTATCGGACCAACATCTCATACATGTCAAACCGGTGAGGCAACAATTAAAACGCATCAGTTATGTCATTTACATATCAGAAAATAAAAGAGAAGCTGATGAGGATGAGTAGCGGGAAGAAGAGGAACACTACTCACCAGCTGCACCTCTCCAAACGCACCTCTCCCGATCACCTTCACCACATCATAGTCCTCTGCTTTCATACGCAGATCCCGGATCTTACTCACCGTGTCCTTATCTACAATAAAGGTTAGGAGAACAACAAGACGGATTTAACCAGATGGATCTAACACACTGCTCTGAGTATGTCTTTACACTTCATCATTCACAAAGGAGGGGGTTCAAATTTGATTCAGTCATTCATTCATTATCTGAACTGCTTAATCCTGAGGGAGGTCGTGGGGACTGGAACCTATCCTGGGACTACAGGTGTAAGGTGGGGACCAAGCCTGGGCAGCGTTAACGCCTTAAAGTGCACACACACTCACTCACACAAACACAATCACAATTTGGGGGCAATTTAGAGTAACCACTTGACCTACAGGTTGGTATGGAGATCGAACCCTACACCTTGTGAATGTGAGGTAAGGCAAGGCAAGGCAAATTTATTTATATAGCACATTTCATACACAGAGGTAATTCAAAGTGCTTTACATGAGGTGATAGTGCTAAGCATCACGCCACCCATGAAATGGGCTACTTTTAAATTATTGTCAAATTTTCAGTTGTTCCTAATTTGTAATCACACTTCTTCTTAGCAATTTCTGTCTTATCCACTTATTTACACTCTGACCGCTTCCTCTGTTTAGTTGCTTGCGCTCCTGATTTTATTTTTAATGTAAGCTCTTAGGGGTTCATTATACACATGAAAAGTGCTACATAAGTAAATATTCTTATTATTATTATTATTATTATCAGGATGTACAGACTCTTCAAAGCCAGTGCTGAAAAAATATAGAGATATTTCCTATAAAAATCTCCCAATTAAAGCAGCTCTAAAGGGCTCTCTCTTCACAGAGAGATAGAAATTTCCGTCAGAGTGACCACTCCCCTATCCGTCCCAAGTGTCTTTATCACTCCTCATAGCCGGCCTCACTTGGGCAGAGATAAGACTGGGCCAAATTTGGTCATCACGGAGGGAGCAGCTCTGACTGTACACTCTCTCAGCCAGTCACGACTAGCACATGAGCACTGGGGGGATAAAGAGAGAGAGAGAGGAGTGCGAGGCTGGACGGGTTTGGGCGTTCTAAAAATAAAAGGGCTATTAACTCAGAAAGTGATTATAACGGGGGATGAATCCAGCTGTTCTACAGAAGAGATTCCATAGGAAGAGAGAGTCTGTTTCTGCTTTTCTTGCTCATGAATTGAATTAAAGTGAGCGATGATTTGTCTTAGTGAACACAGCACAGCACACACTACACCACAACCACATGTGACCCATCCGTGAAGGAGCAGTGGACAGCTTTTTTTTTGCCAGCACCCGGGGAGCGGTACTTGGGGTGGTAACTCGCTCACGAGTACCTCAGTGGTACCTTTACCAGTCTGGGACTTGAAGCAGTGACCCTTTGATCATGGGGCCAAATACCAACTGCCCCACACTGTGGAGATGCCGGGGAGCGGTCAGATTTACTTCCGATATACTTTAATGGTTCATCCCTCTGACCCCAACCATTTAGTTCACCGTGTTTATTTTTATTTCCTTGTTTACCTAATTCCTCAATGGGGAAATGTCAAGCTGCTGTCACATTGTCATTGTTTGGGTGAAACTTTACCATTTATCTGGGGGGACACAGCTTTTATTAACTCCTTCCACTCTTTATTTATTTCACCTTTTCCCCACTTAACTATATTTCAACTATTTTCTCTCTGCGATCACACATTTTCTCCAGTAATTGCCTAATTTAGGTCCGGCTAAAGGAGACATACGAGAGTCACTAAAAGCTCACACTACAGCCACAGTCATAACTGGAGTTCTAGAAACACGACTGAGCTGTACTTTAACCCAGAGCCTAAACAGACGGTGGACTCAACCCCGCGCTGTATCCATGTGCCCAGTTATCATGAGTTATCATGAGGTCAAAAGAGTCAGAGCACTGCTGCAGGTCTACAGCTGCAGGACACCGGTGTACTCACACAAACCCATCTACCCATCTAGTAAGTCAGAGCTGCAGCCAGCTTAGCATTAATTCGAGAGAGAGAGAGAGAGAGAAAATAAGAAAAAGAAGTGTGAGAGAAAAAAATTAAATAAAAGAGAGAAAGAAATAGGATACAAGTGAGAGAGAAAGAGAAACTGAGAAATAAAATAAGAGAGAAAAAGAGAGAGTGAGCGAGAGAAACAGACAGAGAGGTTGAGAGAGTGAAAAAAAGAGAGAAGGGGTGAGAGAAAGAGTTTAAGAGAGAGAAAAGAGAGGGCGAAAGCAGAGAGAGAGAGAGATAGAGAGAGAGAGAGAGAGTGTGAGATGGAGAGATGGAGTAGGGGATGATGTGGGTCAGCATGAATTGTCTCTTTTGTTGAGGAACTGAGCTGCAGACACAATGAAGTCCTCAACTGATGGAGGCTGCTGACCCAAAAACTGTCCTGCTGACTGACCCCCACCCCATCTACCTCACCTCCACATTAACCCCATCTACCACACCTCTATTACTCTCACCTCCGCACACTAACCCTACCCCCTCTACCCCACCTGTATTACCTCCAGACCATCTACCCCACCTTCCATAAAAATTGAGTGAGACCTCTACCGCCTCTACTACGCCCCCACAGTAACCCCACCCCACCAGGCCGGCCCCATGAACATCAACCCCAACCCTTTCCCTCATCTTTACTGTGTTGGTTTAACATTTTAACCATGTTTAATTTGTTGTTTAAATGACACCAGAGTGATCAGTTTAATGACCATCATAAAGCATTTACCAAGATTCACATTAACACTTCATTAAGACTCTGATCAGCAAAACACACACATACACACGCATGCGTCATAGCGACTGTCTGCTCACTTACATCTGCTCAGGAAGTTGTCAATACTCTTATTCTTCCTCAAGGCGGGGAAATCCAGATCATACACCAGTGCGTCCAATCCGTCCTGCAGAAACAGCAGCACACACTCAGGTTAATCACACACGCCGTGTTATCGACCTGCCGTAGCGTCTTATTAACACACACACACACACTCATATAATCATCTTTACATGATGGAACATTTCCAGTCCCTTGCTGCTGCAGAAAAACAAAAGCTCATCTCTGAATATTCGTTTACTCTGTAGATGACCAACACCTGCACAAAACCTGTTTAATAGCAATATCTACCCCAGATTTGTTGTGATCATGGCATATTTCTAGAACAGTGAGTAAAAACAGCTCCATAAATAAATGTATAAAGAAACTAATAACATCAGGTCAACTTGCATCAATGCCCAAGTGCGGTCTGACCAATACACCAGCATGCTGCTATTTTGGGTTGATTAGAGATTAGGGCTGCAACTAACGACTATTTTGATAGTCGACTAGTCATCGACTATTAAAACGATTAGTCGACTAATCGGATTATAAATTGCATAATTATAAAATGGCTCCGATTTAGCTACCAGCTTTTACATTTAGTATGAGGTTATTTAAATTTTGTGGTAAATAATAAAGACAAGAAAGATAGTTCACTCAAAAGCATATTTTAATAAATAAGTTTCTTCTTTGCCTTATCTAGCCTTACGATGGCTCCTGGTTTTCTGATGGTACTGAGAAAATGGTAACATACCATTATAACATTTATGAGCGAGTGACAAAGGCGTTGGTTACTTTACCGTTTTGCGTGCTTATTAAACGTATAAGACCTAACTATTAAATT
This sequence comes from Distichodus sexfasciatus, assembly GCA_032718565.1. Lineage (NCBI taxonomy): Eukaryota > Metazoa > Chordata > Actinopteri > Characiformes > Distichodontidae > Distichodus > Distichodus sexfasciatus. The sequence continues at coordinate 285,286 of JAVGVS010000421.1, read as the reverse complement.
ATAATTATAAGGTCGATAAACTATAACTTGCGTTTAACCGACCCGTCGCCGTTCCTCTTCCTCCGACATCTTTGGTTTTTCTGTAGGAACTTTCTTAAGCCAATCACAAAACCAGGAGCCATCGGCCAATAGGATTCGCAGCCAGAAACTGCCAAAACCCCGCCCCCAAACTGTCCAAACCCCGCCCCTTTCAAACCACGCGCGTAGAAATCTCACTCGAGCAAAAAAGCCGCTCGTCGGTAATCTACTTTGTGCGCGAGGACATTTAACACATCGAGAGGAAAAAGACATTCGAGAGAGGAAAAATACAGTTTGTGCGCAATATTATCACAACCGCGCACTCGATTCTTAATTTTGTGCTCTCGAGTTTCACATTTGCGCTCGCGACTTTGAAATTTACGCCCACAAAATTTTCGCAGCAAGCCATTTTGCGCGCTCTAGTTTTGGCGTTGATGTGACGCCATAGGGCCATTCTTCTAGCTGTCACTGAACGCTACTGCGCAAGAGCGAATCTCACCAGAGTGTGCTGTATTGATGCACTCTATTGGAAAGCGGTAGTACTGCACAGGTAGAAAGGAAGGAAAACGTTTCACTCCGTTTAAAAATACGTCTGGCGACAATTATCGACAATCAAATTCGTCAGCGACTATTTCGACAATGTCGAATAATCGCTGCACCCCTATTAGAGATAACTGTAAATAAATCACCATTGGTGTTTAAACCCTCCAGTTGACGTCAGAGTTGGTGTTAAAAATCCTGCACTGCTCAGGCTCCAGTCACGCTGGGTGTTATTTTATTCACCGTGTGTATTGCTCTTATGCTCCCTGTCCAAATATATTTTCTCCCTCCTGACACAACAATATTTCCCACGTGTGTCTTCTGGCTGGCGAGGCCTGCTAAAGTGCAGCGCAACTCCATGTAGCAGGAAGAGAAAGAATAAATCACTAGACAAATACAAGCAACAAAGGCATGTTTAGAGCAAGTGGAGTGTGCTGTCATTTCCAAACCGGCAGGTGGGGAAGAGTCATTCAGAGCCTCTAATCATCAATGTAATCCAGTCATCACAGTTGTTTTAACTGTCTAAAATTCTGTTAATCACGTTGAACATTTCTGTTAAAACACACCCAGTGTGGGCGGAGGTAGCGTCCCCTTAAAAATACTAGCGTGTGACCCTTTCAGTTATTATATCATCACACACATACGCACTCTTCCATTAGAAACAATATCCCAGCTTTAATATACGAGCAGATTTACAGCACAAACTATGAGAGCAAAAATGAGCCAAAAATACCAAACTAAAACTAAAATAGTCATATTAATCATTACTTGTTTAACCGTAATACTGATTGCAGGTGATGTTGCCCAGCCCTACAGAGCTGAAGTGGGGCAGGAGTGACATCAGCAGGATTTAGAGTAATCTACTGCAATCCCAAACCCCTCCTACAACCAGCCTCGAGTCAACACAACGTTCACATGGAGCACAGCTACAACACGGCACACTCACTGCTCACAGCAGGAACAGCTAGAATAGGAAACATTCTTTTTTACATTCACTTTTCTTGCAGTGTTTCTTTACATGTGAGTTAATCTGTTTGTTAAAGTTTATTTTAATGTGTACAGTCTTCCCAACATATCCACAGCTATCCCAGAACGTGCAGATGTACAGTATGACACTGTAATATGAACTCTACAGTGTATAGTCTATGGTAGCATGTCATATGTTTCTATGTTTCTCTATATATGTATCGGAAATGAACAGCCATGAAAAGTCCATACAAGTTGACCACTACCAGAGTGCCTTTAATCTTATAACCCTCATTTGGACTCCTGGCCTTATTTTTTAAACAATTTCAGGATCTGTGATCTGCAGACATGTGACTCAGAGGAGGGAGCGTTTCTGTGGAATGTGTGGAATAAAGCTATGCACCTTGGAGAATGTGAGGAAGGAAAATTGCTCTGTGATGCAGAAACTGCTCTCCCACTTTGACCACTCGTGCGGAGCAGCTGAGCGTGGCACTGAGGAGAAGGCCAATGTAAAGACACTGAGCGGAGTCAGAGGGGGGCAGCAAGGGGTGTAGTGTGCGCTGTGTGTGTGTGTGGCTGCATTAGAGCCAACACAGCGCATTTTTACTTGGGATGCACAATAATATCAGAATCATCAGAAGCAGCCGATAATTGCTTTGTCTGAGTCATTGATATTGGACACATGCTTAAATTTGCCCAATATTATCAGCCAACATTTTCGGATGCATTTATTGTACATGGGAAAGGTAGCGCTTGTGCCAGGCACGTCCAAAGTCCGAGGTGGGATTTTATACAGCCCAACCTTTCTGTCTTAAAATGCATGGTGTTATTTTGGTACACTACATAGGACAGGAAGTGACTTTTCTTAAAATGTTGTGCACTGCGCTGAAAATGCTCCGCTCTCGCGCCACTCTGCTTTCACGCTCGCTCGACCTGGTGCTGTATTAGAATATTCAGTACTATGGCATTATTTTTTTGCCGAAACGCTGAGTGTGCAGTGAAACCTAACGAGCAAGACATCGTCTTTACACGCTCAACTCTGCCTGAGCTCGCTTTCGACTCTGCTTTAATCCTTAATCGATTTCGGCATATATACACATGAAAAACATCAGATATCGGCATCGGCTAATAATTCTCATACTGTGCGTTACTAATTAAAAAGTTCAATATTAGCATCAGTAATCTGCCAGACCGTCCTCCACTAGGGAGCAGTGTGGCTGAATGCTCTCACACAGAAGTAAAAGTGGTGTGGAAAAGACTAATAATCAGAGGAAAGCAGCACGGCACAGAACATGCCGATGTGGCAGGGAAACGTCAGGGGCGCAGGGCGAGTCGGGCCCCGGGTGGGGTGGGAGAGAGGGAGGGGGGTGGGGGGCCCCGAGTCGGCGCTCGCCACTGCAATCCCTTCACACGACTTCCTGCCTCGCACGCCGCAGCCGCATTCCACAGCAGGACGCTGCACGTCACAGCACTATTTTAAGAATGCGACCGAGCGAGCCGGAGACAAGAGCACTTTATTTTCACTCTCCGGCCCCGAGTTGAGCGCTCGGCTTCGGGAAGGAGGGAGAGAGGGAGGCAGCGCACCAACGGGGACTTATGAAAGAGAAAAGAGAGAGGGGGGAGCGAGAGAGTGTGAGAACAGTGGCGTAGGCAGAAGCTTTGCGCTTCACAAGAGAGACGTCTCACAGGAACAGCACACACACACTATCTCAAGGCTTGTTCATGCTCCCTTTATGTACAAAAATAAAGATTCTTTTCAAACGTTCTGACTGACGCCATCCACATATTTCTGTACTTAATTTATGTAAGCATCAAAGTTAAGCAGCACATCCACTAGGGGGCAGACTTATAAAGTTTCCAAGAGGGCAGGCCAATTAATCAAAAAATTAATCAGAACTGACATTCAGAACCTCTAATCCATGGAATCTTGCCCATGCTGGTTATTTCAGTTCTTTTTACAATTTGCTTTATATGTTCCCAGTGTCTGTTCATGTTGTGTCCCCTTGGGGCAGTTAGTAGTGTAACAGTTAAGGCGTGGTCCTGTGATCACAGACAGACAGACAGACAGACAGATAGACAGATAGACAGATAGATATGCCTTTACTGTCACTGTACTGAAGCAGGATGCTACTCATACAATGAAATTATAGGGGCTACTTAACAGTGCAAACAAGTACAGACAATGAACACAGTGCAAACAAACAGTGCAGACAGTAAACATAGTATAGACAATAAACATCAAACATGAAGTTACGGACAGACAACAATGACGCACAGTTAACAGGTCAAGAATTATAAAAGTAGGGCATAAGGCACCGGTCAAGTAGCAGATCTATAAAGGTACCACTGAGATACTCATGAGTACTGTGCCCAAGCACTGTTACCTGGACGCTGCCCATTGCTCCTTCACGGAAGGTCAAATGTAGAGGTCTCATTTGGATGTGGTGCACTGTGCTCTGTTCACAATAGATGTGTGAACCTTCACTGGCCTAGGGCCCTATGATTTGCGCAATGTGGAAAATGTGGACGGAATTGCGGAATTCAACAAATAAAATGGAATTTGTTGTAAAACACAGAATGTCGTATAATTTTCTGATATTGGTGTGTGGGCAGGGCAAAGCAAGGGTTTCTAATCAGTTTTGGCCGTTGCAGCCCCCTGTATGTGTTACCTATTGAGGCAGGACTCAGCTTTCCACACACACAAACGCACAGACACAGAGGGGGAAAGCGTCAACGGTCAGCTATGGCCAAGAGGCTGAAACACCGAAGTCCTCAAAAAATTACAGAATTCGACTGTTAGTGCTAAGTTTAGAGCAGAACAATACAGTTTTTATGAATCGGGAGAACAACTCTTTTGTAAATTCTGTCAGCACACGATGGACTGCACCCGCAAGAACACATGACGACCACTTACAGTCAAACACTCACATCAGAAACGCTTCATTTTGCAGGAAAAAATTAACACTTTTTTGTTGTTTGCAGATAAATGTTTTACCAAAGCAGGAAATGTTCTGCTGAACCCCAGCACTTTGGTGAAGTTATTAGTCATTTAATGTGAATTTTTCCTATTGCATTGTTCTTTTTTCCATCCACTCCAGAATTAGACACTTTTTAGGTGAATAAATATGATTATAACGTAAAACACGGAATTCAGAAGAATAAGAATGGAAAAACCGGAATTCAGGAAAAAACAAAATGGATTTCATAGAGCCCTACTAGCCTCACGAGTCGATTAAATTACGATCGTCAAGCCAACGATTCAATTCGGTGCAATACCATGACCCATCCCATCATTTTGTAACGGTGCATGATTCAGAAAATCTCACGATTCGATTTCGATTCTTGGGCTCAAGATTTGTTTAAAAATCATAATTCAATACATAGATGAATTAGTTTCCAGAATGCTGTTTGGAGTTACTTTTCCCGTCTGACTGCGACAGATCAACAAAACAATCGCACAATCAAACGTAGTTTACTAAATGTAATGCATATGTATACACACTGAATGCATTTCCTACATGCTCACGATACGGGGGTCTACCTGGTCAGATTTCCACATTGCACCATGTACATGATTAGCTAGCTGAACTCGCGCCAGGAAAAAGTAAACTAGTGTCATTAAGTTAGTGGAAAAATAAATCCATTTTTTGAATGCATGAATTGATTTTCAATCGACAGAGAAAGAAACGCTATTCCATTTGATTCTGGTTTATTCCACACCCCTATCAATGTGTCTACGTTACTTCTCACTGCACACAGATTGGGCATGGATCACAGATCGGGCAGTCATAGTTACTACCGGGATGCTCTCTTTAACTACAGTTTTTATGCCGCAGCTAGAATATCTAAGCAATGCGAGTATGATATAATTGATTAAGGTCTGCCACTGCACTAGTACAGAATGGTCTACGTCTGCATGGCGATGCATTGACTGTGAGATTAATTTCAACACCCCTAGCTTACAATGACAAATAATCACTCACACTTAAAAACAGGCTAGTGTGTGTGTGCGTGTGTATTGTCACTCCACCTGGTCCAGTCGGCCTCTACATCTTTGTTTTGCTTCCAGTTCTTTTTAAATAATAAATTGTAAAAGTACAAATGCACATGTGAATACAAAAAGTTGCTTCAGTGCAGAAGCTGCTTGTTAGTCAGACTGACATGAACAAACCAAAACAAACTAATTAAAACGGCTAAATCCTGGCAAACTACAGCAGGTGCAAGCCTTTTGTTTAATCCAACAAGTGAACCATTATCAGACACATCATCACACGTGCAGAACATTAACCTGCATGCAGATTAGCTCAACCAGTGAGAAACAAGCTCATTCAGCAGACACACACACACACCCTTTAGTCAAACTTAAATCTTACACCCTGTCACTTTAAGACCTAATAAAGATTTAATTGGAGTTTAAAAGTCAGGAGTTACAGGACTAATGCTAATCTCGGCTTTGAACGAAACAAATTGACATTAAAAGAAGGTTTTGCGAGTTTGTGGCGACAGAATTAATAAATAAACCCTGATGTAATCCAGTTTAAAGGTTAATCCAGCTCGCTGTAACCCACCACAAGCCTGTGTCCAAAAGTGCAATAATGCGCCATGAGTGGATAATCCAGGTTCAGGAAAAATACAATCTCTTTTGGTTAAAGTCTTAAACTGCACAGTGAGATGGAGCGTCCCTCTGAGTGGACATGTAGAAGAGAAGCCAAGCATTTAAAAGAAGACGGAAAGTCATTATTATCTATATTATTATATATATTATAACCTGGCTGATGCCTACATGCCATTATGTGTCTTTACTCAACAGGACTGCACTTTACCACACACTGCTCCTCTACATTCACAATACACACACATTACTTTAGACTGAACGCTTCCTCATTTCTCTTTTACCTGTTACATTTGTTTAAATTTGGAAAGGAATAAATCATTTCACTGACAGTGTTTACTTAGAGCTGGGAGATACCAACTCAAATCAATATCACAATTAATTGAACATTTTAATTGATCAGGCCTAGCCTGTCAAAAGATTCTAAAGATTCAAAAAGATTCTTGAATCCTGCCACTGCAGAGTGTTTTTCTCCCTGTAGGACCCTATGATTTACACGATGCGGAAAACGCGGACGGAATCGCTGAATTCAACAAATAAAACGGAATCCGTTGTAAAACGCAGAATGACGTATAATTGGCTGATATCGGCGTGTGGGCAAAGCAAAGCAATGGTTTCTAATCAATTTTGGCCGCTGCAGCCCGCTGTACGTGTTACCTGTTGAGGCGGGACTCAGCTTTCCACACACACAAACGCATAGACACAGAGGGGGAAACGTCAACGGTCAGCTATGGTGAAGAGGCTGAAACACCGAAGTCCTCAAAAAATTACGGAATTACGGAGTGTCGGTGCTAAGTTTAGAACAGAACAATACCCAAATGATTTTTATGAATCTGGAGAACAACTCTATTGTAAGTTTTGCCAGCACACGATAACTGCACCCGCAAGAACACGTGGCGACCACTTACAGTCAAACACTCACATCAGAAACATTTTGTTTTGCACCAAAAAATGAATGTTCTTTGTTGTTTACAGGTAAATGTTTTACCAAAGCAGAAAATGTTCTGCTGAACCCCAGCACTTTGGTGAAGTTTTATGTGAATTTTTCCTATTGCATTGTTCTTTTTTCCATCTATTGCATAATTAGACACTTTTTAGGTGAATAAATATGATTATAACGTAAAACACGGAATTCAGAAGAATAAGAATGGAAAAAAAAACAGAATTCAGGAAAAAATAAAACGGAATTTAGGAAAAAATAAAACAGATTTCATAGGGCCCTATTTCTGGTATAATGTGGTTTGGTTTGTAGGTTAAACAACATTCACATGAATAAGAAGGTTGGCCAAGTCTTCATAGATGACGAGGCATTTCAGCTTACATAGAAAGGACATTTAACTGCTGATATGAAACTCTTTACGTGGTTCAAATGATTGGTCAGCAGTGTGGAGGGAGACCCCACAGAAAACATGGTTCTAGCCGTCGAGATAAACGGCGTTCCATCTCTACAATGAGCCGCTCAGGTTAAACAGCAGTTTTGGCTTTATATTCATTTCATCTCCCATGATGCTCATGGGGCTGCCAGCTAACAGTTCCCATTGACTTACATTCACCATTAGCCGCATTAGCAGCAGCATTAAGTAACCGGGCAGAATGAACACCAGACAGAGAGAGTAGAGCTGGGTGATACTGTTATCAATATTGTATCAATATACTATATTTAATATTTATCACTACACAGAATTTCTCATTCCAGGTCATTATAGATTATTAAATATTTTTCAGTATCAATATCAAACTATATGTATATACAGTATGTAAAAGCCCAGCTGTCTGCCTGCCGGGTGTTCATTCTGCCCATTTATACATAACATATAAATATTGTATATATAATGTAATATGTAATATAAATAAAACTTTTAATAACAAAAGGCATATTGTGCACATACTGTCATTTCTGCTTTCTGATATATATTAACCGCTTCTATTTGCTGTTGTGTGTCATCATTTTGATCTTATCTCCAGCACTAAGTCCCAGTATCTCTGCTTAAACACAAAGAGTTCCATTCTTCCTGTGGGTGAGTGTCATAACACAGCGTTCAGCAGCATGTTAACACACCACTTCTCACACTTCTTCTCTTTACGACGCAGAAGTGAGACTCCGTCATTAACGAGTGCACTTTTGGGACTCAAACATGCAGATCATTTCAAACCTGTCAGAATGTCAGAGTTGGAATAAATGTTGAGTTCCTAAACCCTGAATAAACACAAAACTACCACTTCCTGAAATATTACTGACAAAAACGTTACTGCAGATTATGAGGACCAAAAAACGCTGGGAATGCCTGCAAATTTGGGGCACAAGTGACAGATTTAATTAAGTTAAACTAGACACAAATCTAGCAAATACTGGACAGGATTTGGGGGGCTGAAAGTCAAAAATGGATCCAATATTCCAGCAAGTACACTGACTCCACAAAGCATGGGAGTGAGTAAGGTCCAAGGTTCATCAAACAAAAGCAGCTGTGTGACTTTGTACAGATTTTAAAACTGAAACATTTTCACAGATGCATTTAGTTTTGCATCATGGCAGTTCTTCAATACAGACATGACGGGAACATAGGAGGATCTTTACTACTTATGTTTTATGGGCTTAAAAAACATCGTCAAACTAATGAAGCTCTTTCCAGTGACATCAGTGGCAGTTGGTAGTGTAACGGTCAGGGAGTTGGCTCCGTAATCAGAGGGTCGCCAGTTCAAGTCCCGGACTGGTTAAGGTACCACTGAGGTACTCATGAGCAAGGTAACATCCTTAATCACTGCTCCTCCCCGAGCACTGCAGGACAGCTGCCCACAACAACTGCACTGAGACGAAGGTAGAACAGCAAAGCAGCAGTCATGTGTGATGGTGTTAGCTGGTGTGTTTATATAGCATGCACTGTAGTCCCTGCACATTTGTGAGTACTGTGGACATAATTACTACACAATGTTTATTGATTTGTCATATTTGCCTAAGTGTTAAACCAGTATGACCAGTTTTTACTGCTGTTTAATATGATTAGCGTTTGGTTTTAAGTAAGACATAAACACGATGACAGCAATGCTGAAAAACATTTGAAATGTCAGCTGCTGCTGTTTAACTGGCTAATTAAGCTGAAGACAGAAGCAGTTAAAATATCTTCATTAATGACACCTCTAGACCACTGTGGAACCAGTTAACCAACTCCCACAACACCAAATAAACAGCTACTGCTGCAGCGTTGAGAAACTCAGAAATCTTTGCATATTTGTACAGGTAGCAGCAGATATGATATCGGATGTGAAAACGTGATTGTGCAATTTCTAGATATCAGATTGATTAGAAATCAGTGACAGAGCAGGTTCTTCCTGCTCTAGTGGAAATTGTAGCTCTAAGGACATGTCTAATGTGATTCAAACCATCTCATGCATATTTCTGTCATATTTTCTCAACTTCTGTTTATTTTTGCTCGCTGCTCTTTTAGTTCCGAGCGGTGTAAGTTTGTTAGATCATCTCCATCCGAGTAAAAGGCAGTGACACATAATGCATTATCAACAGTCAAATGGACGCTGTATAGTCCAGTTCCCCTACACAACCCAGGCCAGTGGAGCACGGTGTCATGAGCACTTCCACATCAAAGCTACAGCAGAGCAGGAGAGAAACGGTCCTCACAGAGACCAGCAACAGCTCACCCAGAGAAGAAGTGATCTGCTGAATCCCAAAGTGCAGCTCTCAACACAGGACCAGCTCCTCACATTTCTTTCTCTGCACATGTTTATCTTAAACCTTTTTTTTCCTTTTCATTTTTAAAGTTTTTGTCTTTTATTTTTACCATGTTAAGTTCTGACTAACAACTGGCTAAAAATGCCACATACTGGTGCGCATCAGCAACACAAGAGCAAAAGAGTTTTACATATAGTAATTTAATCATTTTCAGATGTTCGAACCCTAACCGCTAAGGGTTCCACAGGGATCTCGCGATATTAAACTGTGATGATATTTCTAGTGGAGGTGAGAAGCTGTCTGGTGAAACAGTACAGTGTTATTTTTGTGCCAATATTCTGGCGCTCAACTCCACCTTCATGCTCGCTCCACTTGCTACCACGTTATAAAGTTACACTCATGTTACATCATTCAAGTTCTCTTTGAAATAGCTTTCAAATCTCGTCTGAAATGTCTCATCCCATGTATTGTCTCGTCTCGTGAACTGAGTGTCCAACAATTTGCATCTTTCTGTGAGTTATAAAGTCTGGATGGAGGACAGGCGATGCAACATTTCTCATCCTTAACTTTTCATTTCTCTCTCTCTCAGCCAAATGGTTTAAGATAAATGTGTAAAAACAACATTCTCACAAATCTCGCTCCTGCACCATCACTCTCACAACAAGCTCTGTGTTGTATTATCAACCTCCCCGCACTCCCTTTTTGTATAACGAGGCTCACTCGGTCACAGAATACGAAACAAACACATATAAACACACACACACTCTAAGGCCAGTTAGGGTTCTGTAGGGCGGCGTTGTGACGTCGGTCAAGCACACGGAATTCACAATTCAATCAGTGTCAGTGGCATGAGAAGGACCCTGCGCAGCGCAGAGCGAACACACTGCAGATAAGATACACTCACACACACACACACCATGCAGAAATGCATTCAGGTACTGCAGGGAGCAGAGGGTCGTAAACGGGAGCAGGAGAAGTCCAAATGCTGTAGTTTTACACCTGGCCGTTGACACGGTCACCAGCAACAGGGCTAATCCCCGCATCTTAAAACGATCTGCACAGGAGGAACACAGCAACTCCACCACACAGATTATCTGGTTGACCCAACGCCCGGTCATGAGAAGATGAGCTGTGGAGCGAGCCGCAAGAGCGTTTATCGCTCTTATCCACTGATCCAACTGTTTCACTTCTGATAACGCTACCTGGGTTTTGGGCATGGCCGTTCCCGAGTAGCAATTTGATCTTTAAAAAGGGGTACATTTCTCTGTGAGGAGGAGACTAAGGAGACTCTGTATAACTGATCTGTTTAAACACTGCAGCACTAATACACTGAGATCAACAGTGAGACCTGAAAACCTAGAAAACTCAAATAGACCCGTCCCACAGACCGACCCAGTGTTACTCCAGCTGTTTAAGTCATTATCGGACTAATATCCCATATACGCATTGGATTGGTGTGTCTCTATTTGGTGTAATCACATAAAATCATCTACAGCTACTGACATAAATCACTGCCAAAGGCTTTTTCACAAACTAGACTCTGCTTTCACACTCACATCAGTCTTTTTATCCATGTCCAAAGAGAATCATAAAAAGACCTTAACTGATGCATCATCCCTCCATTAAAATGTTAATCTAATTATGTAAACCAACATGCGTAATCATAGTTGAGGAAGAGAGAAAACCTTCCAAAACCCCCCAAGCAACACAATGAGCATGTGACACACTTTCCCACTCACGTACTTTTAATATGACTATTAAGAGTGTTTTCACACTTGGTCTGTTTCAGCCCTCAAAGCGAACTCAGATCGATTAGTCAGCATTTTTTACGTATATGTGAACACGTCAAACGAACTCAGACCCCTCTGAAACCAACCCAACTGACAGCACATCAGGAGGTGGTCTCAGTCCGGTTCGCTTTAAGTCCGCGACACAGTTCGTTTAACTCGCGTCTTATGAACTCAAAGCGCTCCTGGTTCACTTCGACAGTTTTTGTTCGAAGTGAAAACTACCCAGAATGCAAAGCAGTAAAGGTCTGAGAGCTCCATAAGAATTAAGTATGAAGAGAAAAAGGACTGAGGCCCCTTTCAAATGAGCTCACAGTGTGAACATAAAAAGAACCAAGTTCCCTTTCTGCTGGTCCACTTTTTAGACCACTTCTAGAGGACTTCTAAAGTTCGGGCACTATATGTGAAAACACCCTAAAACACAAGTTTGGTTTGAACAGCAAAAACATTCTCGTCTCATCTCAGAGTTCTGTGGCTGCGCTGCGGCTGGGACAGCGTAGAGCTTAGGTAGTGGTGTAAATCTAATGCAAAGTTTTATCACAATATGACATTATATCAATTAACTGCACAACAATGCAGATACTTTAAGGTTAGTGCCACACAGAAACGCTTTATCCATTTGGTATCCATCTGGATATAGAATAAATGATGTGATAACAATGCAATTTTCTAGAACATATCCCACAGTCCCCCCAAGCACGACTCTCACAATAACACAATGGATGTTACACTGAATACATCAATAAATGGCTGTACTGTGAGTACAATGCTGATAGTTGTTATTTATCAGTTTAAAATATAGGTTTTGTCTGTAATAAAGGGAGGATGTTACTGAACCCGAACGCTCCACGTGAGAGCTACGAGCACTCAAACTTACTGTGTGTGTGTTTACACAGCTGATAGGCGAGCTGCATAATCAACATTCTAATAGGAAGGCTATCGAAGTGGGCTATTCAAAATTTCTTCACCTTGCTTGCTGACAGCACTTCGTAGACAGTGAGTTTGCGTTGTGTAACCCCTGCGCCAATTTTTTATTCTAATGGGATCTGCATTTATCTCATATGCGTTTGATTGACGGAAATCCGTTCTAGCGGTGGAGAACTTTAATCCCTGCCTCCAGCACTGCCGTCACTGGACCCCTGAGCAACACCTTCGGTCCCAAGTTGTTGTAGGGAGGATTCCGTTCTGGAAATTAGGAAATGGAAGTGGCTCTGGATAACAGTGTCTGCTAAATTCCTAAAGGTTAATATCTGATGGATGTTCTCATGTTGGAGTGATGCTACAGGATCGCTCATTGTATTGACACAGAACAATGTACCGTTACAGCCCTGGTTTAAGGTGTATGTTGAGTAAGCATCACCGAGAAGCCTCCCGACTCTTGGCTTTAACAGTATTAGGAGAAAGGAAACAGCACATTACTGCAGCACGAGGATGCTCTCTTTACTGCTCCTCCCACTAACGCACCGTCCTGCTGAGTGATGAAGGCTGATCCTTTACACGGTACATATTAAGAACGGCACACGTGTGCACACTGAAACACACACAGCTACACACCGACACACACAGATCCTGGCAGCCCTCCCCTTTTGAGCGAGACAAGAGGTTATTTGATTAGTGTGGAATGTTATTAAGCGGTGGGTGGAGCGGCGATGGCGATGGCAGCAGCGAGGAGCAAAGGGCCTCCATTCACGGCTCCACTCTGACTTCTGAGAGCTAAAACAGCGCCGTTGTGTTCCCCGGTCCGGGAGGAGGGGGTAGGGGGGTGTCAGGGAGGCAAGACCTGCACTGCTGCTGCTGCCATTAACTCTCACACACACCGTCTGGAAGGTGTGTGAGACCCCAACAATGTCCCTGACTTCTGTTGTCATTAACTTTTACAGCTGTACACCACGGGCCTGAAACTCTTACTATACTAATGTTGATTGGTATGAAGACGCTCACATATAATGCTAATCCATATGCCTGTATAACTAGACATCAACAATACATCACATGCGTTTTAATAAGCAGAAATGCCCCAGATCCAGTCCTCATGCATGCATCAAGTGCTAAAATTAGAGATTAGAATTCATTTGTGTAAATTAGTTTCCATTGGAAAGAGCAGTTTGTGTTGATTTCTAAATGGAATGACTTTACAGTTTATAATAAGTACAATAAACAGATTACATTCATTCAATGGTATATCATATACAATGTAGTCATGTGTTCTGTATGAACAAATAAGGAACAGTATAACATGACGAAGGAGCTCAATATGGTCAAAATTATATACAAAAGGTTGTTCATTTTGGTTTTGTGGTTAAATGATTAAAGATTTGTACTGAACAAACGCTTAAAAAATCTCAAAGTGTAAAATTGCCTTCAATACATGATTTAAATGTCATTTTTAACAGAAATCAGTAGTAATTTACTCTCATATACTAATTCCACTGCCTGCTGAGGTATCACACTATTTCAGCCACATAGAGAGATTGGCAAGTAAGAAAGCATTCATTCCTATTTACAGCATTTTATAAACTCTCTCATCCAGAGCAACTTCCTAACTTCAGGGACACTGTCTCTGGAGCAACTTGGGTTTAGAGAACTTGTCCAGGGCCCAGTGGTGGCTTCCCGGTGCTATTAGTGCTATAACTTATGAATAATATTTACATGTATCCTAATTTGGAAAGAATGATGAAATATCTGCACAACAGTATTAGTATAAAACATTCTATATAAACTTTGGATACACCTGAAACGGTTAGTGGAACAGACAGACAGTTTATAGACTTAGAAATCAGGACTAAGCCTAAAGAAGGAAGAAACATGAATAATCTCTTATGGTTACAGAATGTAAGAAAAACAAGGCCGTAAATCATCTTCCTTTGAGATTCTAGCATATAAATCAGGCAAAATGCAGATTAATCTGCTTTATTTCCTGAAGTGTGCATCACCCATAAATCAGCTCACTCCAAACTCAACTCAAACTGATCAAATCACAAGTTATGATATGTTTAAGAGCAGTTTCTCCAGAGCAAAGCAGCAAACACAAAAACCTGCTGCCAAAATATGGCCAAATAATTATGGTTAATCAGTGCTGGTCTACTATTTATTGGTCTGCCACATACAGCACCTCTATAGAAAATATTAACTATGGAAATGAAAAACTAACTAAAGGCAGTATGATTTTTGTCATCTATCAGCATAAATCATACAGATTCATCTGCAATTAAGTCATTTCAGCCTGTGATATCAAAAGTACAGCTTCAACCTGCAACCCTCCAGCCTCATGTCCCAAATGCACCACAGTGTCAAACGATCAATTAGTCATGTAAACATACTTTCATTTAGTTCAACTTAAAAAATAAATGCAATATCAACCACCTTTTATGAGTTTCCAGTGTTACAACTTGGGGGTTTAAAGTTAGTTTATAGAAATGAAAAATCTGAAGACGCCAGATTAACATAAAACTTTCGTGGCTATGGCTATGTTTAATTTCCACTTGGTTCAACTAAACACCCTTAATTCAACTGCTGCCTGAAAGTCTCAAGTAAAATCCATATGGATAAAGTCATTCTTTTGTATTGCTGTCTTTATACAAAATACAGTGTCTATACAAGTGCAGTTCCATGTTGGATCCCCTCTGCCCCAGAATCCCAGTGGCCCCGAGCGGGGCAGATGTGCACCGGTGGGACAGGTGAGAGTGAGGCAGGTTGGGACAGGTGAGTGTGTGTGAAAAGGCACCTCAGTCGAACAATCCGAGTTCTTCCCAACCTCAACACACACTTATTCAGACCCTGCCAAAGTAACAACACTCCTGCTGAATTACAATCAGCACATGGCTACTTTCACTAAGAAGGGAGCGAGGGAGCAGGAGCGGGTGATAAAATCAGCCATAAAGAGTTCTTCTTACTGCCAGTCCCAGATGACCTCACTGCAAACCGAATGTTTGCTTCTTTTTCAAACTTCCCTAAATCATACCAAGCTGACTGAAGTGTGTTACAGAACAAAAAGGCTGCAAGATGGAAGTCAAAGTCATGTGACTGCAAAAGAGCCACATGACGCCGCTCCGACTCGTTCACAAACATGCAAATGCCACCAAGATACACAGTAAAATCCAATAAGTTAAACTGACACTTTGGACCATTTACATTACATTTATAGCATTTAGCAGACGTTCTTATCCAGAGTGACTTACAACAGTGCTTTGTAGTTTCCCAAATTATTATTAAGTATTATTAAGCCTACAGTTAGTCTAGCTTGGACTTTCTGTGGTGAATCGCAATTGGTGCTGCAGTTTAGTCCAGGACTAGGCTTAATCCATTGACAAGAAGCCTCTCCTAGGAGAGTTTAACACTACATTATTTCAGATAACATACGGTCCCGATATACAAAGTGTAAAAGTAACTCTAAAGCAAATATTACATTTCTGGGGATGTCTTTACTCATATCTCTGAGAATTTAACACTCATAAACTTTAAGCGATGGTTTCTTGAACCAGGATTAATCCTAGTCCTGGACTAAACTAGTCAAAACTAGTCTAGGCTTAGGCTTAATCATACTCTGGGAAGTTGGTCCAAAGTGTTAATGAGAATAGTGTTCAATCCCTTAGAACATAGGGGAACATGGTGGTGGTCTAGTGTTTAGGATTCTCGCCTCTAGACCAAGAGCTTGAGGTTCAAATCCTAGGGCCCTATGATATCTGTTTTATTTTTTCCTGAATTCTCTTTTTTTTCTATTTTTATTCTTCTGAATTCCATGTTTTACATTATAATCATATGTGTGAGTCCCGCCTCAACAGGTAACATGTACAGGGGGCTGCAGCAGCCAAACTTGATTAGAAACCATTGCTTTATTTTGCCCACACACCGATATCAGCAAATTCTATGACATTCCACGTTTTACAACGGATTCCATTTTATTTGTTGAATTCCGCGATTCCGTCCGCGTTTTCCGCATTGCAGAAATCATAGGGCCCTAAAATCCTACCTCCAGCACCACCAACACTGGGCCCCTGAGCAAGTGCCTTAATCCTAAATCACTCCTGGGAGACTGTCCCTGACATCTGGACACTGAAATAAATGTAAACTAGAGCTTTAAGTAGAGTTTAACACTGTGGAAATCAACGGCGATTATTAAGTCAACCATAACAGAGAAATCAACTCCCATATTAACTGCAGCAGCACTAACTTCTGAAAAATATTACCTTTAACTAAGATTTCTCACTGCAGGCAGCGCACAAATGAGACACGCGTCAATACCCATTAGCTGCCAATCTACTGACATTTCTGCTGGTTTACTTGGTCGAAAACTCCCCCACACTTATGCACAATCTTACCCGTGAACACACACAACATATCACAATTACACACTCTGATGCAGCAACGTTCTAGGGCATTAGTCATTAGCGCCCATCACTCACATGTGAGCTACAGTGTAATGCTGAGTAATGCTTAACGTTGGCGTTGAGCACAGTGATGTCCAGAGCCTTTATTCATCATGTTTGGCATTCCTGATGGTGGCACTGGAACTAAAAGTAAATGTGTCTGAGACGCAGGCTGGACACCAATACAAGTTTTTGAGGTTTTGCGTTAAACTATAAACATTATGATGATCACCTCTATAGGATCAATCTGACCCCTTGTAAACTGAATCAAACTTGACATTATGTGATGCCCCAGCCTTAGACAAATCCCAAAAAACATGAAAGCAGCAAATGCCAAACACTTCCTCAAACACAGCAGAGTTTATGCTTCCTACTGCTGTAAAATGTTTTGTTCTGCATCAAATAGTCCAATATTGCTCAATATATCATACACAGTTTGTCAAACCATCTATACACACACACAATACTATGCAAAAGTCTTGAGCTGCTCTTTATTTCTTTACATTTTTCTAGGAATACCAGACAATAAGCTCTACTGATTTACTGAAGCATGCAAACACACAAGTGAATAGTATTCCTCAAGATTATATGAAACAACCCATAAAACTGGCTCTTAAAGAAGAAGGTAAATAAAAATAAAGACAAAAAAGTTGAAATAACTCTACTCTGAAGACCTTTTTTCTTCATTTAACTACTGGAATATGCAACTTGAATTTTGCTTTTGATAAGTCACAACAAAGTTGCAGCATGACGTGTCTACTGTCATTTGTCTTCGCCAGGTTGAACTGATGTATCGTGCAGCCCTTCTGACAGTACTTCTAAAACAAGTCCCAAACAGCACAACTATTATACACAATACAACCACACACAATTCCATAAACACTAGCAACACACCTATAAGTTCAGTGTGTTTTGCTAGGAATATGAGACAATAAACTACAGTGATTTAGCAAGACACTGCAAACCCATAACGTTTTACTCTGAACTTTCTTTTGAGTAGCCCATCTCTTTTTAAACTATTTACTACACCTACCTCAGAGTAAATGATGTTATATCTAGCAGACAGACTTCACTTGTAGATTAGTCATGGAAAATCTGACCCAGATGAGTTTTCCTGTTTCAACTACTTTGATATAAATTGTCTTACAGAATATGGTATACCACAAGATGCTGAAGGTATGTAGGGTGCAGCCCTAAATTAATCTGTGCTTTACACTTCTGGCAGCACATATATATATATATATATATATATATACTATATATATAATATATATATATATATTCTATGCAAGTTGACAATAAAGTTGACTTTAACTTTGACTTCATTTAACTTACTCTGTCATGAGGATGCTGGGGTGGTTTTTACTGAAATGTGTGAAAAACGTAGCATTACTTAAAACCTTCAGGTGCTAATGGCAATCACGATTCAGCATAATATCAGCCTCTTCTGACTAAATAAAATGGCCTATGATTCAAAACTTTAGTTATAAGTTGTGAGTAGAGTTTAACACTATGGAAATCACCTCCGATTGTTGATATGACCATCAGTAAACCTTATCCAAGAAGCTTAAATCAGAGTAAATGATATACGATAAAATATAAATGTAAACATCAGAAAGATTTCTCTTGTAGATTAATTGTGAAAACGAGAGGCGACTTTTGTCTGTATAAAGTTTAATTTCACTGAATATACACTCTAGTTTAGAGTTTACATTTGGTAGTTTATTTTCATACGCGTATTCTGTATGTGCCTTCACAGTAATAACAGGAGCCACATCGTCTCGTCTCTATCTATGCGTGTGTGTCAGATAACAAAGTTTACTTTAGCTTCATTTGTCTTACTTTGTTATGATGCTGAAGCGATGTGTCGTGCAGCCATCAATTATTAATGTGCATTTTGAACTTCTGCGAGTACGTCTAAAACAGCACAACTAACGTTTGATAAAGACTAACAACACAAGCTCCTCTGCTTTATAAGTGTGTGTGTGTGTGTGTGTGGAGTTCTAAGCGTGCTATAAGGCAGATTATAGAGCTCATTAGGCGGCCGCGTCCCAAACCTCTGCGGCGGGACTGGCTGCGTGATTTGGGACGCGGCCCGCGTGAAACTCACCAGCAGACAGTCGGTGTTGATCTCCGACTTGGGATCTTTTAACATGGCTTCGATTTTCTCAAAGCGAGCCTTTAAAGCGTCACCGGCAGACATTTTTGCTTCTCTCCTCCTCCCGCTTAATCACGTCGTTTCCGAGTCGAGACGTTATGTTTCTTGTTCTGAGCCGGCTAATGAGTTAGCCAGTTAGCTCCCTCACTTCCTGCGCGTTCTCACGGGCGCGGCGGCGGTGAGGTGGATCAGACTCGGGGTGCGCGCCTCATCGGCTCGGCGTCGCTCTCGGTAGCAGGCGGGGAGACGACGTTGGAGACCCGCATGTTCTCCGGGTGGCGAGGGATGACAGGAAAAACAGAGCTTCCCCCCAAAAAAGTTAAGATCCTGATTACTCCATGAAGGGTGAGAGAGAGAGAGAGAGAGAGAGAGAGGGGGGAAAGAGTGACGTTAGCAGCAACAGATTGCTGTTGAACCGAGTGGAGCGGCGCTGAGGGGGGAGAGAAAAAGTAACAATGGAAGAAAAATATGAACCGCTTTTGTTAAAAAAGAAAAGTTGGACGACTTCGAGCTCTAGATAGAGGAAGGGAGGATGAGAAGGAGGTAAAGAGGGAGCGATAGATAGAGACTCAGATGAGTCTGACAGCTGCGAAGTGTCTGAGGCGAAGAAGAAAAACTTCGGCTTCACAATCTAAAGCGCGATCCCGTTTTTCTCCCCCTCAGAAAAAATTCCTCCAGTCGCCGGTCAACTTCACGCCGGTCGCCCTTCTCCTCTAAACAGCCTGATAATCCCGTCGGTGTCCAGAACGCTGGAGAATCGGTGTCGGATCGTCCTTATTTGAAACGAAAAGGCGGCGGAGGGTGCGCGACTTTCTCCCGCTGCCTGGCCAACATGTCCGCCTTCCTGTTCAAACACCCCGGAGAAACTACTTTGAAAATCGGGGCGCAGTGCGCATGCGCGAGGGCGCCCAGGCGCGCTCCCGAGTCCGGCGAGGTTACACGTCGGCGGCGCGGAGGGCGCGCCCGCGTCACAGCGCGTTCCCGATGCAACTTTTTAAAATAGGTTGTTTATTATTTTAGAATTCGAAGGTTTATTGCCAAAGCACGTTATCACATATAAGGGATTTAAACATTCAGAACAAAAAGATTTTAAAAACGTGCTTTTATGTACAAGATACTAATATGAATAGAAATTGAAGAACGTGGATGTTGCTGTACGAATGGAGAAAACAGGCATTTTTAAAAGAGAGTGCAGGATAGCAATAGTTATTTACTATGCATATAGGCACATATAACATTTATTTCCCAAAGTTTGAATATTTTTTGTAATTAATTATTTATTTTATAGTATAGTACACTCATTTTAAACTAGACAAATCCAAAAGTACATTCCATTTTTTTATTGTAGCTTTTCTCCACTTGACTGCTGTTGCAATATTTGCACATATTGAATACCTCACATTTTCATTTTCTACTTCTAGCTTAGATCATAAAATAGTCTGTTTTGGAATATTCATATTAAACTGCTGCAGATCTTATGTACATTTGATGCAAAAAGTCACCTCATAAAATACCTCATGTCACTAATATTGCAAAATTTTCTTCTCTACCTTTAGTTTAGATTTTACATTTTAGAGTTCATTTATATATGTATAAGTGCCCTCTTTGTACTCTATGTCTCTATGACGCTATGTCGTCTTGTCTCTCTGTATGCTTGTACATAGCTGAGATGACAATAAAGTTACTCTTAGGTGCAAACGTATTGGACATAATATTTCATATAAAGGAACCAGCTGTTATTGCACATGTGAGCCACAGGGAGACAGAGACAAGGGCAGTTTTTTAACAGTAATAAGGTTAACAGTTACATAATCTGATGCTCCTGGAAATTAATTGTTTCCCCAATGCTAATAAATCTATGACAAAATGTTCTTATCTGCCCGGGACAAGTTGATATAGTCTTATTATTAGGAAATTGTCATTATCATTATTAGTAATATTAGCTGTATGTATTATGTGTATTATTAGTAGTAGTAGTAGTGTTGGTAGACTTGCATAGACTGGTAGTGGTGCAGTGGTCAGAGTGATGAATCCTTATCGTCTTGGAGATGATAAGACTTAGTTGGGACCCTGAGCAAATCCCTAAATCCAAACTTGCCCCAGAGAGACTGCTCCTGAAAGAAAGGAAATGTAAGTTTCTCTAGAAAAGAGCACCTTGTAAATATAAAGAAATTACAGTATTTCCATGTGGATAGATGATGAGGTATAACAGTTAGGGAGTTGTCCCCATGATCGAAGGGTTCACGTCCTGAACTGGTAAAGGTACCAATGAGGTACTCATGAGCAAGGTATTGTTCCCAAGCACTGCTCCTTCCCAGGCGCTGCACAACAACTGCCTGCTGCTCCTTCACCGATGGTGTGCTGTGTTCATAATGACAAATAATCACTCTTTTAATCTGGCCAAATTGACTCTTCCAGTGTTTTAAATGCATGCCGTGATTTTGTAGAATATTTTTAGAATAATTTAAAAAATTTTAATCATGGAAGCGGGGTATTCCCATCAGAAGAACCAAAGAGGAACAAAGGCATGTCTTGTAACATTACAGAATGTGAAGTGAAGCTGGCGTTTTTTAACAGCTTACACGGCCACACTTCAGGTCACTTCCTACTCTAATGTGGCCTTGTAAGCACATGACCAACAAAGCATGCATTCATACATGAGCCTCAAACAAAGAAAGAAAAATAATAAATATTTTACATTTATGACATTTAGAATATTCTCTTATCCAGAGTGACTTCAAATTCCTAATTTTAGAGACAGTTACTGAGGATCACTATGGGGTTAGGGGTCTTGCTCAGTTACCCGATGACAGTAATCCCTGAGGTAGCACTTGAACCCACGACCTCTTGGGCTATAGGTGAGTATCCTTACCTCTAGATCACCCTCTACAAAGCAAAACAATTCAGTGTCTCATAACGATGAGAAACCGTCATCATAACATTACTTCTCAAAATAATGTCATAATAATGGGAAAGTTTTTTTTATAATGACAAACTAAGTAAACAGTAATTGAGGTACTAAGTTGTAAGGAGAAAGTATCCTGTTAATGTGTAAAGTTAATTTGTAATTATAATAATGTATCTGGATATTATAAACAGATATGTCGTAATTACTAGTAGCGTAACAAGGCGTTCGTCCCATGATTGGAAGATTGCGGCTCGAATCCCAGACCGGTAAAGGTGCCATTAAGGTACTCAAGAACAAGGTACCATTTCCAAGCACTGCTCCCCAGGTGGTGCCTATGTCAGCTGCCTACTGCTCCTTCATGGATGGGTCAAATGCAGAGGTCACATTTCATTCTGTTCACTGTGTGCTGTGCTGTGTTCACAATGACAATCACTCACTTTCACCTCACGTCCACAAGTATAGTGTGCATTGAAACGTACCCTGAATTATCCTGAGGCTGTGCAAATCAAAAGATAAGAGTTTAGAAATTAGAAGTTTAAGAATTACAGAATTTTATGATAAACTAAACAACTATAGAGCAACTAAGAATAAAATATATACAAAAAAGAAAAACATGTGCCTATAGGGGGCGGCACAGTGGTACAGTGGTTAGCACTGCTGCCTCACAGCGAGAAGGTCCTGGGTTCGAACCCTGGGGACAGCCGTAGGGCCCTTCTGTGTGGAGCTCGCATGCTCCCCCTGTGCTTGTGTGGGTTTCCTCCGGGTCCACCAGCTTCCTCCCACAGTCCAAAGGCATGCACTACAAGTTAATTGGCGACTCTAAATTGGCCCTGTAAAATATGAGTGTGATTGTGTGCGCCCTGCGGTGTGTTGGCACCTGCCCAGGGTTGGTCCCCATCTTGGGCCCGTAGCTCTGCATTTGAGCCAAGTTGTTTGTTCTGCATTTGCAGTGTTGGGAAGGTTACTTTTAAAATGTATTCCACTACAGATTACAGAATACATGCCCCAATATGTAGTTTGTAACGTATTCCGTTAAGTTACTCAATGTGAGTAACGTATTTTGAATACTTTGGATTACTTAATATACTGTCATGCTTTTTACAACTACATGAATGTAGCAATCACATCCTGCAAATTCTTGTTTGTTTTTCTCTACCAATTGGCTGTTAAGCCCAAATCTCCCTGAATAGACAATATATTTACTGTAGGTAGAGGAGGAAAGACGAAATTTGCGAGTAAGAAATGCATTCCTGCCCGGGCACTGCTGGCTCTGTTGTGCTGGCTCCGGGTCCATTGTGTAACTGACGCCACCAACATGAACAGGACGCTTACATTAGAGCCTCTTATTGCGTGTTTTGTTTGGGTTTCCGGAAATGCGCGGAATTACCAAAATTAGAGAGGAGATAGAGAGGGGATAGCCTAACATATGAAACAGGAAAAGACCGCTGTGTAATCCATTTATTTCAACAAAGTAACCGTATTCTATATTTAAACGGTAACTCTAACGGAGTACAGTTACTCATATTATGTATTCTAAATACATAACGCTGGTACATGTATTCCGTTACTCCCCAACACTGTGCCTTTGACCCATGCGTGAAGGAGCAGTGGGCAGCTTTTTGGCAGCACCTGGGGAGCAGTGCCTGGGGCCGGTACCTTGCTCATGAGTACCTGGAACGGTCTGGAACTTGAACCCTTGACCCTTAGATCATGGGCCTGCTCTCTAACCGTTACACTACCAACCGCCTCATTTGGTTGTTGTGTGCCGTGCTGTGTTCTTAATGACAAAAATGATCACTCACTTAAGTGAAATTAAAGTGGATTTTGGAGTTGGAGCAGCAGCGCAGCGGCGCGGTACGTTGTTAATCGCAGCCCCGGTCCCGTGTCGCCCCCTGCCGGCCGCGCCGCTCTCCTTCCCCGCCCCGTCCCGCTCCGCCCCGCCCCGCCCGGCCGCAGGTCGCCGAGTCGCTGTCGGAGCGTATCGCTGAGCTAAAGCCCGCAGCTGCAGCGTCATCCTCCGCTCGGGTTTGAATGAAGTTTGTGTGGAGACGCCGGACCGAGCAGAACCGCGCACCGACTCACCAGCCGCCTTCCTCTCACACCGAGCCGCCATGCCTGTCTTCACCGGTACGCCCGTTTAACACGCCTTCACCCCGGACAACTTTTACTCGACGTCTGTAGGAAGTTAGCGTTAGCGCAGAGCTAACACGACTGCTAGCCTGCTGTGTGCTAACCGGGAACATTAGCATGCTGGTTGACTGACTGACTGACTGACTGACTGGCTAGCGCTAGCTGCCGCCGCGTTTAGACCTGACTCGGAGCTAAATTAGGTTCCCACAACTAGCTTACATTTTTGACTTTTTAAACATCGGCTTTATTATTGTGTAAACGGCCTAGTTGTTAAGCAGTTAGCAGACACATGACGAATCTTAGTCGCTGACCAGCTAACGTGCTAACCGGACAGCCGCCTTCATCTGTTCCTCCGCACATTTTAGCGCCAGTTTGAAGTTTCACCTTCATTATTAAACCACAAACTTATCACCACATTCGCCTTTAAGTACAGTTAACAGAACCAATTAAAATGGTGCTTAAAGTATTTTGTGTACCTGCACGTGTTTTAGCAAGTCACGTTAGCTAGTTTGAGGCTAAGCTAACAGGTAGCTAATGATGGTGCAGGTTAACATGGGAGCGAGATGAGAATGTGTTAAGATGTGTTTTAGTGTTTTTGTTGTCAGATTTGAAGTTTCTCTGGCCAAAACACGTTTAACTGCTGGACTAGTTTGGGATATTAATGTTGGTCATCTGTATAAATACATTGTATGATGAAATTCTTGTTTAGTAAACAGAGTAATTACTATAGGTGAGTGAGTAGCAAGTGCCTCTAGACATTGTACAATGCAATAATCCAAGTGACAACCAGTGGTGCAGTTGGTAGTGTAAGAGTTAGGGAGTCGCTCCGGGATCGGAAGGTAAAGGTACCACTGAGGTACTCATCAGCAAGGTACCGTCCCCAAGTACTGCTTCCCAGGCAGTGACAGAGCTGCCCACAGCTCCTTCACGGATGGGTCAAATGGCTGTGCTGTGCTGCGTTCACACCAACAAATAGTCACTCGCTTCATATAGTACAACATTCATGCAATCATCCTTTACCAGTGTATTAACATTTGTTCACTTCCAGTTTGATCTTTGTTTACCTGTCAATCTGAGCTTAAATCCTCAGTGTTCACTTCTAACCTGCCTGGAATTTAAGATTAAGTGAGTGAGTGATTATTTGCCATTGTGAACACAGCACAGTGCACCAAAAAGAGATATGACCACTGTTCCTTAACCCGTTTGTGAAGGAACAGTGGGCAGCACTTGGAGACAGTATCTTGCTCAGTGGTATCTTTACTGGTCTTGGTCTTGAACTTGAACTGGTGACCCTTTGATCATGGGGCAACGCCCTAAGCATTACACTGCAGACCTTTTGTCCCTTAAACACAGCACAGATGAGCTGAATTAACACAACATTTACATCAACGCAGCTTTGTGAACGACAGCTACTGGGAGCTCCATGCACTTTTTCTGTTAAGAACATTATCATCAGAATTAAACCTAAAGTAAGACGTTTAAAGCCATATGCTGCTCTAATTTAACTCTGTAACCATAAATAACGACGCTGATGATGGTGGACTCCACTAGAAACACAGCATTCATTTAGTCTCAAATATTGCTGGTGCCATGTTTTGTTATGTGCCTGGTTGTAGTGAATGTGAAATGGGGGAAGGAGAAGTTCGATGCGGTGGAGTTGAACACGGAGGAGCCGCCCATGGTGTTCAAGGCCCAGCTTTTCGCTCTGACTGGAGTCCAGCCACAGAGACAGAAAGTCATGATAAAGGGAGGAACCCTGAAGGTAACACACACAGCCCATTGCATCGATCTGCAATGAAAACATTTAAGTTTAAACTTTTGTAACAGCCCTATCCTGCCACTGATGTTTGTCTCTGGTTTGTTTCAGGATGACGAGTGGGGTAACATCAAGTTAAAAAATGTGAGTGTTTTAAGATGGTGGTGCGTGAGGAGGTTCTTCAGTTGTTTGGGCTCCGGTTTAGGCACTGTTTTTTTCCCTCGTGTTGTAGAGGTGAGTTGATTTTTGTCTCTGTTTTGTTTGAAGGGAATGACGTTTCTGATGATGGGTTCTGCTGATGCCCTGCCCGAGGAGCCGGCCGTCCGGCCCATGTTCGTGGAGGACATGACAGAGGAGCAGCTGGCCTCAGCTGTGAGTCATCTTCTTATGAAGGAAGAATAATTACAAACTCCTACTTTTTTGGCTTGGAGTGTTCTCATGAACAGAACCCTGAGTGGTTTCTTCTCTCTTCTCCCTGTCTCTAGATGGAGCTGCCGTGTGGACTGACGAATTTGGGCAACACATGCTACATGAACGCCACGGTTCAGTGTCTCCGCTCCGTTCCTGAGCTCAAAGACGCTCTGAAGAGGTACACCTCATGAGAATCTAATCTAGGGCTCTATGAAATCCGTTTTCTTTTTTCCTGAATTCCGTTTTTTCCATTCTTATTCTTCTGAATTCTGTGTTTTACGTTATAATCATATTTATTCACCTAAAAAGTGTCTAATTATGGAGTGGATGGAAAAAAGAACAATGCAATAGCAAAAAATTTGACATGAAATTACTGTTATTCAACTTCAGCAAAGTGCTGGGGTTCAACAGAACATTTACTGCTTTGGTAAAACATTTACCTGTAAACAACAAAAAACATTCTTTTTTTGTTGCAAAACAAAGCATTTCTGATGTGAGTGTTTGACTGTAAGTGGTCGTCACGTGTTCTTGCGGGTGCAGTTTATTGTGTGCTGACAAAACTTACAAAAGAGTTGTTCTCCCGATTCATAAAAATCATTTGAGTATTGTTCTGCTCTAAACTTAGCACTGATGCTCGAATTCCGTCATTGTTTTGAGGACTTAGGTGTTTCAGCCTCTTCACCATAGCTGACTGTTGACTTTTCCCCCTCTGTGTCTGTGCGTTTGTGTGTGTGGAAAGTTGAGTCCTGCCTCAACACGTACAGGGGGCTGCAGTGGCCAAAATTGATTAGAAACCCTTGCTTTGCCCACACACGGATATCAGCCAATTATACGACATTCCGCGATTTACAACGGATTCCATTTTATTTGTTGAATTCAGCGATTCCGTCCGCGTTTTCCGCATCGCGTAAATCATAGGGTCCTACTAATCACCCAGCATCACTTTCAGTTGCAGTGTTTGCTGAGCACAGCCGCGAAGCTGCACGTTACCTGCAAACACTGTAAAATGATAATGGAAGTGGAGTAATGCCAGCGAGTGTGGCCAGAGAGATCTTTAAGTGTAACAAAAACTCACACTGTCCAGAGATGATGCTGTGACTTGTGTAAAATAAGAAGCATCCATGCGTCCAGCTGCCTTCGATTCAAGCTCTCAAGATGGCAGTGGGGTGGAAAAGAGGTGTTGGCGTCTTAGTGAGGGGCATCGCTCTGTCTGTGTGCTTTGAGAAGTTTTGTTGGGGTGTGTGTGACGCTGGTGTGATGTGAACTCCTGTGCGTGATTCTGTCTCCCCCTGCAGGTATTCTGGTGCACTGCGATCATCAGGAGCCAACGCTGCCTCCCAGTACATCACCGCAGGTCAGTTGGGCGGGCAGAAAATCGATTTAAACTGACATTCAGTATGTCTAATGCCCACAGCAAATATTTCACTTATTTCTTACGTTCTTTTAACATTAAAATTCTTTCCCCAGTGTTTGGTCATGTACTGCCCCTTTAACACATACTACTGTGTGTGTGTACTCATGTGACATATGTGTGTCTCCATAAATTTCTAGAACAAATATGCCAGCTTTAATAGTTTAAAAGGAGACTTTATCAGTGAACTTTGAGGACGAGAAACAAACCAAAATAACTCTTGTGTAACTTTAATGTAAAATCTACCGTGATATTGATTTGAGGTCGTATTGCTCAGCCCTCGGCACAGTGTCTTGCTCTGTTCTCAGGAAAAAGTTCTGCTTCAGACCACTAACACCTCAGTCTCTTTCATGGTTAAATTCAGAAGATATAGTGTGTGTGCGTGTGTCATGGCAGGTGTGTGTTGAGTGAGCAGGTGATAATGTTGTTGTGTGTGTGTGTGTGTGTGTATTTAGCCCTGCGAGACCTCTATGAGTCGATGGACAAAACCTCGTCCAGCATCCTCCCCATCATCCTGCTGCAGTCCCTGCACATGGCCTTCCCACAGTTCGCTGAGAAAGGAGAGCAGGGACAGTACCTGCAACAGGTTGGTACCTAGAACTGAATCCTAGTCCCAGCAGGTGTGGTACCGATGTATAGAGTTCTAGAACCAGACTTTGGTCACTAAGCCCTGCAGGAATGACGTGATCAACTCTGAACCCGTGTCTGTGTGTGTTCAGGATGCTAACGAGTGCTGGATTCAGATGATGCGAGTTCTCCAGCAGAAACTAGAACCTCAAGACCCAGAAACCCAGATGGAGGTGAGAGTGCCAGAATATATACATTTCAACTCCAAGTACATTGACGTTGTTTCTGTGTATTAATCTCAGTCCATCTCTCCATCACGCCATGTGTTTGTGACGTCCAGACGGGAGACGGTGCAGCTGCAGCCTCAACCACCAAGAAGAACTTCATTGACCAGTTTTTTGGCCTGGAGTTTGAGACGACGTATCCTTCTCACTTGTATGTTGTTTCGTTGAAGATGATTTAAGTGGGTTTAAGCGAGGGTTTATTTGTCGCTGTGAACACAGTGCAGCACACAGTCAGCAGTGTTGGTGTTGTCTAGAAGTGAAGGTGCTGGTTTGTCGTTAGTGAGAGGAGTCGCTTCCTCTGTGGTTAGCTCTTTAACCTGCTGCTGCTGCTCAGTATGAAGTGCACCGAGTGTGAGGAAGAGGAGCCCAGTAAAGGCACGGAGAGCCAGCTGCAGCTCAGCTGCTTCATCAACCAGGAGGTCAAGTACCTGGCAACCGGACTCCGACTGGTGAGTTACAGCACACCTGGCAAACCAGTGGAGGAGAAACACCAGCAGCTCTGCTGTCACACCTGTACCTCTGTCTGTTACACTGTCTCTTTCTCTCTCTGGATCTCTTGTTTTCTCTCTTGCTGTCACTCTCTGTCTATTCCTTTCTCTCTGACTCGCTTACTCCCTCGTTCGGTCCCTTGCTGTCTCCCTTGTTCACTTCCCTTCTCTCGTTTGGTTTCGCTTGTTCTTCTCATTTGCTCTCGCTCTGTCGTTTGCCGTCATTTGCTATCGCTCACTTTTTCATTTGCTCTCACTCTTGTTTGCTCTCGCACTCTTTCTTCCCTCTTTCTCTCTGTGTCTGTCTCGTTCTCTGGCCCTTTTTTCCTCTCTCTCATTTCTCTCTCTCTCTCGTTTATAGCGGCTACAGGAGGAGATTACGAAGTTCTCGCCGTCTCTACAGAGGAACGCTCTGTACATGAAGTCGGTGTGTAGATGTTGACGTGTCTGCGCTCTGCTCAGGTTTATCTGTAGAGATATGAAGGTCTTTTGAGGTTTGTTGGTTATGAAATGCAGCGTCTCGTCTGGTGTTTGTGTGTGTGCAGTCTAAAATCAGCCGGCTCCCTGCGTACCTCACCGTGCAGATGGTTCGCTTCTTCTACAAAGAGAAGGAGTCTGTTAATGCCAAAGTGCTCAAGGTATAAAACACATCACTCACCGCTCTACATGGAGATGTATACTGTATGTTCATCATTATAAAATGACTTGACTTGAAGCAGAAATGACACTGCATGAAATGTTTAAAATAAAGATGAAAAACTAAACTCTTAATGTGTAAAAATGTGTAAGTTAAGAGAGTTCTGTAGCTTTGATCATAACCGTAATTGTTGATTCATTTTCAAAATGTTCAAAACTGCTGCATCCAGAAAAAATGCTCACCACATGCATCTAGCAGAGCAATGATGTTTTATATTATAGAGACATGGCAAGTCAAACAGCAACATTACAATGCGGGTAGCAATGATGTGCTTTGAACTAACAACGAATGTGCTACAGACTCATTTTTGAGAACGTTTTTTGGCTTTTCCAAGATATTGTAGCTACACATTTAAGGCAAAGTGGGCACTTTAAGAACATAAACATTTAACGCTGACTGCAACAGTGATCATTCAGAAAACTATTAATCAAAGTCATGGACAAAGTTATAAAGTGGCAGTGTTTACTGAGTTCTGTATATGTTGTAAAGACACACGTACATCCAGAAATGTGTAAAAGCCGTGTGTGTGTGTGTTTGTGCAGGATGTCAAGTTCCCGCTGATGCTGGATGTGTATGAGCTGTGCACTCCGGAGCTGCAGGAGAAGATGGTGTCTGTGAGGTCAAAGTTCAAGGACATGGAGGACAGAAAGCTGGAGAAGCAGCAGCAGGGGGCAAGTGTCCAGTTAACACGCACTCACACACACACACGCCCAGCACTGGGTCAGTCTGCATGACGGTGGTGTTTGTGCTCAAGCAGGTGGATAAGAAGCTCAAGGCGCCCAAAGAAGTGAAACATGAGGCTTTTTCATTCCCCGACGGTGAGTGTGAAGCTGCATCTACACCACGGCTCCACCCACGCGGTGCGTTCAGGGCTGAGGGTGATTATTACTGACCACACAGAGGGATATTTTCAACTGATGTATCTCTGCTGTAAAAATAAAAACTGGGGAAATAACAAATACACCATCAATAATCTTCATTTTAATTTGCATGGTTTGAGAGAGATGTTCCCGACTCAAAAATTAGTTAAAAAAAAACTTGAAATCAGTAAACAAATGAATAACTGAATAAACTAGAGCTGTATCAGCACAAGAAAACGCCAGTGTGGCTGCTGCAGTCGCGTAGCTGTGACATGAAAAGACCTCGAGCAGAAAGACTTGCATTGGAAGTGAACGGTGGAAGGAGGAGGGATGACTTCAGTAAGAAAAAGACGAGTGCGGGTGGAAACAGATGGAGCTGTGTGTTCAGTGAGGTGGTCTGAAGAGGCATAAGAAGCTGAATCCCACGTGTCCTTAATGGGAGAAAACCAAGGTGTTCCTGAGGGAAAACAAACCGCGGAACGAAAGGATGTAAAAGACGAGTGCCGGTCATGACGATTACAGACGTGCAAAGAGGCTCCAGTCACGTGGAGTTTGGTGGCATCTAGAGCTGAAACCATTATTTGAATAACTTGAATAATTCAATTACAAAAAATAGTCGAGGCAATTTTTCTAGAATCAAAGCCTCGTTTGTCATTTAAATGGCTACAGCATGTCCGCTTGTGTTTCATACAGATGCTTATTAATGACGCACAATATTTTCAGTGGCGCGATCAAGGCGAGAATAGATCCCTCTGTATGTCAACGTATTTGTGAGATATTCCGTGCACAAAAACAGAAGTAAATTCATGAAAACGCATAAATGAAATTTTTTGCGATGTAAACACGCACGCTGTTTGTAAGCGCCGTTACTCGCTAAAACGCTCCGTTTCCGTCAAAACGTCCCCTTTATTACGGACAAAACGCATATTTTAGCTGATAAATAACCACAACAACCAGCGTTCCACTCACAATACAGACATTTATTAAGATTTTCCCATCGATATATATATTTTTTTTTCGTAGTTTGTTCCGGAACGTGCTGAACCCTTTATTGTGACGCGGCTCCGAGGCGTGCGCAGGGGATTGTGGGAAATGCAGTTCTCTTCCAGAAAGGCTAAAAGCAACTCGTTTTATTGGTCAACTTGATTCAAAATGAGCCTTGACCTTCATGTTTCTTCATCTTCAATTGAATACAACACCATAAAGCATATATATGACTAACTTCTACTCACACAACAATAAGACTAATAACAAATGTATTGTCTTTTTTATTTCCTTTTTTTATTCCGATTACTCGATTAATCAATAAAATAATCGATAGATTACTCGATTACAAAAATAGTCATTTGTTGCAGCCCTAGTGGCCTTGTGAAGAACGGTAGCCGTGCAGTAAAGCATCAACAGTTGACCTCAGAACTCACAAACGAGTGCACGTGTCAAAAACACGAGCGTAAGCAGCCCACGCCGCTATAGACCACACTTCGTAGAGGTGGAACAATGTTTCTAGCACAGACTGTAGGAGGAGCAGCGGTCAGCACTAGTGTGTGGATTAAAAATCAGATCAGAGATGTGCACAGCAGTCACATAATAAAGCAGCGTCCTGAAGTGTTCTACATTCGTAAAACGAGTCGAGGGTGAATGTGACGTTAGTCTCCAGCAGTAGGCGTCATGTTCAGCAGCAGCAGCAGCAGCAGCTTGTGGGTGTGTTATTCATGTCTTTTATTAATAGCGTTGTGCGTGAACTCGCGTGTATGTAACGCCGTGTGCTTTGTGCAGATCTGGGCTCCAGCAACAGCGGTTACTACGACCTGCAGGCCGTTCTCACACATCAGGGGCGCTCCAGCTCCTCCGGTCACTACGTAGCCTGGGTCAAGAGGAAAGAAGGTAAGAATCAGCAGCGCTCACGCCCGTGTAGCTTTCCAGTCGTCCGGGACGCGGTCAAAGTTCTCGTTGTTTGACCAGGAGGAGGCGATCTCCAGACACTTCACGAGTCGGTGTGGTTACGATGTAGAAAGCCTTTCAGCTAGTTATTAATTCAGCTTTTTTCCTGCTGTTGCAATCAGGGCTGCACAATATGGGAACTATCGGCCGATGTCGTTATACAGTATTTCATTCGTATATCTTCTCATACCGAAAGGCGCGGGTTAAGCGCATCAAGACGAGAGATTTTGCTGGTGAACGTTCCACTGCGTGCTCAGAAGTTCAGCACAAAATAACACCATACATGTTAAGACGGAAGGCGCGGACCGTAAAAAATCCTTCCTGGACTCTGGACACACTGGACACAAGCTCCACCTCTCCCACATACAATAAATGCAGCATCAGAAATCGGGCAACTCTAAGCATCGGTCCGATGAAGATGACGTAGAAAAGGATTTATCGGCCGATTCCAGTATTATCGTGCGTCCCTAATTGTAACTGTCCATGTGGCTGCTGCTGCGATATTTGCACATATTATTGAGTGACTCGTAACCAAAATTGCACGTTTTACCTCCAGTTTAGACTTTATATTTACAGTTTATTTCTATATGTATATTCTATGTGTCTTGTTTGTACTCTGTAGAAACTGGAGTCATGTATGTTA
This sequence comes from Distichodus sexfasciatus, assembly GCA_032718565.1. Taxonomy (NCBI): domain Eukaryota; kingdom Metazoa; phylum Chordata; class Actinopteri; order Characiformes; family Distichodontidae; genus Distichodus; species Distichodus sexfasciatus. Next base: position 252,061 of record JAVGVS010000421.1, on the reverse strand, counting down.
CGACGGCGTGTTAGGGCCACTGTATATATATATATATATAAAATATTATATCGGGCTTGGGGAGTGGGGTGGAATTACGAGAAAAAAGTCAGAAATTCTGAGATTGTCATATTTGCGTGAAAAAACGCTGATACGGATATTCTCTGATATTGTAAGGTCATAAATTTGCGACAATAAAGTGCAAGTTGACTTCATCCGCCGAACAACGTGATCTACCGTAATACACACGACATGAAACGCAACCTGCCGACTCTACACGTCTCATTTCGACACAGGTGAACTTACCTGAGTCAGCCATGTTCCACCTCTTCACCGTGAGCGCGTGGCAGAGTTTCACACAGCCGCTGCGGTTCCGTGATTTTGTTACTTTCAAATCTCAGAGAATTTCTGAATTTCAAATTTGCGACTTTCTGATCTCAAAGAATATCCGACTTTTTCCTCTCGTAAAATTACTACTTACATCTCAGAGGATTTCGGAGTCTCAGAAGATATCTGAGTTTTTTCCGGTAAATTTACGTCTTTAATCTCGAAAATTAATGACTTCACAATATTGGAGAATATCCGAGTTTTTTCACGCTAATATGACAATCTCAAAATTTCTGACTTTTTGTCTCGTAATTTTACGTTACATTTTACGTTTCTTGTTTCATTTATTTATTTATTTATTTATTTTATATATATACACAATGGCCCTAATACGCCGTCGTATGTATGTAGCTGAGGTGACTGCCTTCAGGAATATTCTTCCAGAATTGTCGTGCTCGAGTGTTACAGTTTCAGGTCTAACGCGGCGTGTTCTCCGTCCTGCAGAAGAGTGGGTGAAGTTTGATGACGACAAGGTGAGCGTGGTTACTCCGGAGGACATCCTGAAGCTGTCTGGAGGAGGCGACTGGCACATCGCGTACGTGCTGGTTTACGGCCCGCGCCGACTCGAGCGCCCCGATGACGACCAGCAGCAGCAGCAGTAACCACGGCAACGCCACGCCGACGCCATTTCAACCGCACCGTCTGTATAGATGTGCAATAAAAACCCTGTGTCTTTCAAACCTGACCTTAATTAACTTCACTCTACATCTCTCCGGCGCAGGCCGCCGCCGCTTCTCTCGGGTGGGCGCGGCCTGTTCGCTCAGTGCTTTACCATTAGGTTTTTTTGGCCCACGAACCAGCCAATCGCCAGGCTCGTTCTTGGGACGGGCGTCAGGAAAGGTGGTTTACTAAATGTTTCTTAAATGTTTTACATATGCATTGTATATTTTTTACAAGCGTGGAGCGCGGCGACGTGCCGAGCCTCTGAAGGGACGAGCCAGAAGAAATGACAGACGTGAGTAACGCGTGTTGACGAGAAACGACGTTCACACGTCTCACGACGGCGGGGATTCTCCTCGTGAGCGCCGCACACTCGCGATCTTCTCGCTCGTCCCTTTAGAGGCTCAGTAGCAGCCTGCACGGCAAAGCCAGACATTTTTCTGCTCTTTAGTCGGCTAACGTCTGATTTAAGGTGGTGTAGTTTAAACTCGCTGCTACCTTAAGTTGAGAGATGAAGATGCAGTTCTGCAGTACAGGCTGTTTTTGGCATTGATGCTAGAGTCTTCTCAGCAGTTGTTAGAGATGTTTACCGGACAGATGCTGGCGGAGACGTCCCGGGTGAGGGCTCACAACGTCGACGGGGAACACACACAACTCGGTTTCCATCGCAAACCGTGTCATTCATTCGCTTTTCATTTTAAAACCAAAACTCTAAAACATGCTTCTCTAATGTTGGTTTCCAAGTCGTTTTCCGATTTTTGTGCTGCATTTTTTATTTTGTGAAAGAACATTGTAAACAACCATGTTTTGTGGGTTTTGGTTTTAATGATAAAGCAGTGAGCGATGCTGCTGAACGTGCTGCTCGTTTGGTGTCTGTTTTGAGGCGGTTTAAGGGCGTGTTTGCGAGTGTTGGTCTGCGCTGCTGTAACCTGCCTTCTGAAGCGGGCCGTTTTTCCACTCGTGTGCTGATTTTGTCAATGTGCCGAAAAGAACACCTTCCTCCTGCTCCTCCTCCTCTTTCGCACCTGTCTGTCTTACTGAGCTCCACCCACTCCATCCCACCGCCAACGCAACCAACAGCAACGATGGCAAACACTTCTCTAAGTTATTACCGACTGCTGGCTTTTCATAATTGATGACAATAAAGATCATGCTCATGGTAACAACACTTGTGGTTTGTGACTCAAAGGATAAAAATTCACCAACATTTATTATCAAACGTTACACAGTAAAGAACATCGCAGCATTCTTGGAAATTAATGTACAAAAAACAGCTCATGGGAAAAAGAAAAGATGAATGTAATGTGTAGAATTGAGTGAAAGATGGTTTCTCATTGTGTTCCTCAAAGTCACGGTTTTTAGCCCCGGGCTTGTGGTGCGGCTGCTCTGTCGTTTTATGGTTCATCTTCCAGCACAACTGAACACATGGAAACTGGGACGGACTAGAGCTGTGGACTGGGTTGAGACCCAACACCTGTGCGGCTCACGCGCTACTCATCAGCCAGCTCATTTCTGTGCTTGAGTCTTAGCTCTGCCGTCTGAAGCTGACTTTGATAAAAACAACCCTGATCCTGCTCCTCAACGGGCTGAACACTGTCTCAGGATTTTGTGAATATTCTCATTTGCAAGACGGGGCGACATGAGGGATATTGTTCTGAGCTCCTGATTTATCTTGTGTACACAAATCATTTTGTGGGAACACATTTGCATTTCACTGTGCATGATCACGCTTGGCTAAGTTGCATTTAGCGCTTTAAAGACTTAATAATGTTTGCAACACTACGCACAAGATAAATAATAACACAGCCGCTAAAAGGATAAGTGAGAAGTTGTTTTACGTGCTCATATGTTTCCATGTGCTCACCACCTAACGTGGGCACCGCAAGTACGTCTCACGAGCATGTGACCATTTCTGGTGAGCGTGAGCTATCTCATGAACACGAAAAATTCACTTTCTCCCCTCACTCATGCTTTTAACGCTCTATAAAATAACTCGTGCAAACAAAAGAATAAAGGGAACAAATGAGTGTGAGTTTAAGGGCTCTGTCCACGTCTAACTAGACGATCTGATTAAACGAGATCTGCTGCTGTGAAGACGCTGCTGGAGTTTGATTCTCAACTTTTACCGAACACAGTCGTTTGAGCAGAACTCTGGAGAGGAGAACGCTGGCTTCGTGGTGCTCTTTTTTTTAGCCGCTAGAGTTTAATGAAAACTACCGTATTGTACACAGCTGCTGTAGTGACTCCCACAAACGCCACCGTCCAGGCTGTTTTGGGGATGTTTTATGCGTCGGTGAGCGCCTGCGCGATGCTGCCGAAGCCGGCGTTGTTGAGGGCGGTCAACAGCGCTTGGACGGACGCCTGCTGCCCCTCGCGGTCCTGCCACGCCACCAGCAGCATCTTGGCCTGCAGCTCGGCGTCTTCGCCGTCCGACTCGATCTCGCGGATCTCGTCCGCCTTCATGTCCAGCTGCTCGGCCAGCGCTCGCCACCCCGAGCCCAGCTTCGCCGCAACCTCGTCCATCTGCCTGCTGCTCACCGCCTTGCTCTGGATGCCCGGACCTAAACCGGGGAGGGAGGGAGAGAGAGAGACAGGCAAAGTGAGGGAAACAGGAAGACAGAAAGCAGGAAACAGGAAACGAGTGAGAAAGAGACTGAAAATGAGAGTGAATCAGAGAAAAAGAAGGAAGAAAGAGATACAGGACAATAGAGATGGACAGAGAAACGTTGAGGGTAGGAGAGAAAGAACGCAAGCAAGAAATACAGAAAATTGAAAGGAAGAGAGAACGGAAAAAAAAGAATGAAAGAGTGATAGCAAGAGGTAGCGGAAACGGGGGAGAGAGAGAGAGAGAGAGAGAAGTGAGTGAACAAGGGGGAAACCGAGAGCCGAGGAGAGACGTAGAGAGAGGAAGTGAGTGAGTAAAAGGAGGTGGTACAGGAAGAGAGGGAGCAAATCGAGGAGTGTTCCAGAGTCTGGTGCGAGGACGTACTGTCGCTGCTCTCCTTCAGCAGGTTGTCTCCGTTCTCATCCTCCTCCTCTCCCGTCTTTATCTCCTCTGAAGGAAGATCCTTCTGTTAACACGCACACAGCAATGCAGAAGGAAAAGCTTCATATAAACATGGGGAAGATTCAAACAACATTCATCTGAATTTATCTTCAAATGTTTTGAGAAATTAGTCATTAACACAAATTACTCGGCGACACCTCCATCTGACTGAACCCCCATTTACACGTCACGCGTCAACACGTCTACTCATTAATCACGCAGGAAAAATGGCCTTTTCACTGCATCCGCGTAGTTCTGCGACTTGAGATCAATTCAAGTGAGTGAGTATTTGTGATTGTGAACACAGCACGGCACACGGCGCACCACAACGAAATGTGAACCCTGCGCCTGACCCATCCGTGAACCCCGTGAATCTGTTATTTACATAAAGTCTTCATGAGTAATAAACGGAAGACTAAAGGTGGGTGGTGTCCAGTAAAAGCTGACGGTCATTTAAACCCCGCTGCAGGGCAGGCGAGACTCACGGGCAGCTCCTTGGCCAGCTTGATCACCATGTTCTCCAGGTAATCGGCCAGACTCTTGAACTGCTGGTTTGTGGGCTGGAAGAAGTGCGGACTGCGGCGAGAGAGTAGACGTAGAGCTCTCCATCCGTAGTTAGAGTTACGCACCACCCTGGACATACGGCAAGAGGACGAGAGTTAAACAGCATGCTGACGGTAAAGAACCCTGTATATTTAAGTCTTAATTACAAACGTTAATTAAGTGGAGTGTATGTGTGAGCGGAGGGGAAACGTGTCAGCAGAGTAGCTGGAGTGGACCAGTGAATGAAAGTTTATCAAAGTCAAAGTTCCACCAGACACTGGGTCCTGTTCTGATATGTGTGTGTGTGTGTGTGTGCAATAGGTGCAGTTATCAGGCTGTATGAAGTGTGTGTGTGGTTACAGCAGTGTTGGTGTGTACACACTTGTACTCATCCTCCACCATGTTGCTGGGGTCTGCCTGCTCGATGGCCTCCTCAAAAAACTCCTCAAGCGTCGGCATGAACTCCCTGCAGCGCACGCACACGCACACACACACACACACACACACACACACACACGCGCACACACGAGTCAGCAATGAGAAACACTGAGCTTATTCTAGACAAGAAGACATGAGGAAGGACACACACCTTTTCTCTGACTTGCAGGCCTCCATGTTGTCATGGTTGAGATTCCAGAGTCGGGTCAGTTCATCACTGAAGACACAGCAGCTCATTAATCACACTACACACTCTGAGCTTTACATTTTACTAGAGAAGAGTGAAGTAAGTGAGCGGAGTGAGCAAGTGAGAGAAGTGACTAGAGTCAGTGAGGTGAGTGAGTGAGTGAGGGTCTGCTTACTTCCCCATGAAGACTTTGCGGTCAGGACCTTTCCCCAGGAAGTCCTCAGGTGCCGGTCTCTTCCTGCCGGGGCGAGTGGGTTTACTTTCTGCAGGCCTGCGAGAGGAGAGTCAGGACACAAGCACGACAGCGTCATTACTTTAGTGAATCCCGATCCTGGTCGAGCTCTACACAAATTCAAGTTTTCCCCCAAAGATTCCCCACGTATCAGTGCAGGACGACTCTGGGATGAGGAATCTGTGCAGCACTGAGAGGCGTTAGTAAGCGCTCTGTCCTGGCGCAGTCAGCTTCAACGCGGCGACAAGCCTACCTTTCTTTAACGAAGCTCGGACAGCCTTCGTTCTTCCACGAGTTCCAGTTCTCCTCCGTGTTGAGGATTTGCTGTTGATCAAACGCACGAAACGCAGCGTCGTTATCAACCACAAACATGAGCAGTGTCTCCTCGTTCCGCGTCACGTCTCACACCACACTGCAGCTTCTATACACCACTAAAAACACAGATTTAAACAACACACGTCGGTTGTGGAATGCTGCCGAGGAGCTAGAGCAGGACGTACCTCTACCATAGCAGCAAACTTGTCTCCGTCTGGAGGAGTTTCCCTCAGCAGCTTCAGGAGAAAAACAGGATCAAGTTGTTTAACAGAACATAAACCTGGCCATGTCGCTCCTGCAGCTGAACTATATCCATGAATAACTGCATTTAGGGAAAACTCTAATCTAACTAAGCCGTGTTCGTTATAGAGAACGAGTATGTACTGTATATACTCACCAAGTTAAATATACACGTATATAACTAGTCAGAATGAACAATACGTTTATGTTACTTTGAGATATCTGCATTAAACTCATTATCTATAAAGATGCCCAAATGATCTGGAAACGTTTTGAAAAAGAAATGTCATTTGTGTAGTGAAACTAGACTGCAGTGTCGTGGACCACCTGTGGGGCTCTAGGGGGCAGCGGAACACCAGGTGAAAACTGATTATTAGGGCTAGGTTAAAAAAAAAAAAAACGAATCGATTCACCGATCAATATCGATTCTCGTTCCAAAAATACAATATCGATTCAAAAATTGGCGGATCGATCTTTTCCTGCGGCTATGCACTACTTCTCGCGACCGTGCAAGGAGAGCTATAAAAACGTGAGAGCGGCGAAACCCAAACCAAACAGAGCCATGACTGAAGCTGCTCCGCTCAAATCACCGTCTGGCCTAAAGGCCGATGTTTGGCAACACTTCGCTTTTAAAACAAAAAAAAAAAAAAAAAAAAAAAAAAAAAAAAAACGCAAAGAAATCTCTAAATAAATCGATATCAAATCGAATCGAGAATTGAATCGGATCATGACCTTGTGAATCTGAATCGAATCGATTCAGGAAATCAGCAACGATGCCCAGCCCTACTGATTATGGTCTGCCACTGCATGTCACACCCTCATGTTGCCATCACAACTTCTTCTTCTTCCTCTTTCAGCTTTTCTCTTCAGGGGTCGCCACAGCGAATCATCTGTCTCCATCTAGTCCTATCTTCTGCGTCCTCTACCCTCACACCAACTAACTTCATGTCCTCTTTCACCGCATCCATAAATCTCCTTTTTGCTCTTCCTCTCAGCCTCCTGCCTGGCGGCTCCAACCTCAGCATCCTTCTACCTATGTACTCATTGTCTCTCCTCTGGACGTGTCCAAACCGTCTCAGTCTGGTCTCTCTGACTTTATCTCTCTAACATGAGCTGTCCCTCTGATCAACTCATTCCTGATCCTATCCATCCTCGTCACTCCCAAAGAGAACCTCAACATCTTGAGCTCTGCAACCTCCAGTTCTGCCTCCTGTCTCTTCCTCACTGACACTGTCTCTAAACCATACAACATGGCTGGTCTCACTGCTGTCTTGAACACGTTTTCTTTCATTCTTGCTGAAACCCTTTTATCACACATCACACCTGACACTTTTCTCCACCCATTCCAACCTGCGTGCACACGCCTCTTCACCTCTTTTCCGATCCTTGATGCAGTCCCACCTTGAACTCCTCTGTCACTCCTACAGCACACCTCACTGCTGTCTCAAAGCTCTCATACATGTCCTGCACCACTCTAACATACTTCTCTGCCACTCCAGACCTCCTCATGCAATACCACAGCTCCTCTCTCGGCACCCTGTCATATGCTTTCTCCAAATCTACAAAGACACAGTGCAGCTCCCTCTGACCTTCTCTGTACTTCTCCATCAGCATCCTTAAAGCAAAAATAGCATCTGTAGTACTCTTTCTTGGCATGAAACCGTACTGCTGCTCACAGATGCTCAGCTGCCATCACAACTATTAACGCAAATTCAGCCAGTCCCTGCAAATTCATTACTATACTGTAATTTACCAATTACAGCAAATCTTCCACAATTTTTGACCAATCGATGTTGTTTTACACAAAACGTTGAGCCGCACGTCAGCCAACTCACTTCCTTGTTACGTTTAGAAGACAGAGGACACGTGTGATAAAAACACCTCACATTTACCTTCAACACTAACGACATGATTAATGGTCAATAAAAATAATAGTGGTTTTGTTCCTTCATTTTCATTAAATGTTACAGAATCATTATAAAGGGAGACAAAATCACTGATCATTCTGCAACTCTGACTTCAACTTTATTGCAACAAGACGCCTAAAAACCCCACAACGTTCATCACAATTTATTTAGAAAAGCTGCTGCAAAAATCAGGCATTTTAGGCTGCAACAATCTCCAAAAAGATTTTACCTGGTAGACGAGTTTGGTGGTCTCCTCCATCCAGGTTGTCTGATCATCGTTGAGAACACAGTTGGAGCTGCAACACACAAGCACCGTCACAAAAATAACCCTGACGATGTTCAACTCCCTCTTTGGCTGCTGCGCCTTTTTAGTGTGGTGTTATTAATCAACGAGAAAAAGCAACAGCAGGCAGCAAAAATGAAAGCAGACTTCTAGTCTCAGCTCTGACCTCTTGAACTTGACCTGTCCCTTGAGGTACTGGAAGAGGATGAGGTACTGCAGCAGGATGTGACGCCTGAAGTTGCTGTCGCTCAGCTGCAGATCCATCAGCTGCTCCACAGCAACCAGGGTCGGTGCGGGGGGAAGGGAGTGAAACATTCCATCAGCTATATTTCATAAAGAACAAAAACCAGTAAGTGAACTAGCAGACGGGGGAAGAGTGTGAACCTTCTCGCTGGTGAGGAACTTGGCGAAGTAGACGTGTTCTCCTCCAGCTGTGTGCATCTCCTCCAGCTTCTTCTTGGAGGCCTGAGTGTCGTCCAGCTTGTAGCTCTTAAACACGGCCAGCGTCTCATCTGAGTACTGAACACACACACACACAATATGAGGAGATATATATCTCAAAGGAGGAAATAAAATCATCGATAATTGTCCACTACACTCTGTAGTTGTGTATATGTTTGGTGATATTAAAGGACATGTTGGATTTGATAGTGCACCGCCCTGATTTAGATCAGCCTAGTGTTACCCACCATCCCACGTCCAGCTGTTTGAGGCAGTATCACAGCCACATCCCATGTTAGAGGTGTGAACATTCACTGGTCTCATGATCTGATTACGATGATCAGGTCAACGATTTGATTTGATACGATATCTCGATCCATACTAGGGCTGCAACTAACGACTATTTTGATAGTCAACTAGTCATCGACTATTAAAACGATTAGTCGACTAATCGGATTATAAACTGCATAATTATAAAATGGCTCCGATTTAGCTACCAGCTTTTCACATTTAGTGAAGTTATTTAAATGTTGTAGTAAATAATAAAGACAAGAAGATAGTTCCTCAAAAGCATATTTTTAATAAATAAGTTTTCTTCTTTTGCCTTATCTGGCCTTCGGTAACCTGGTTTTTCTGATAGTTCTGAGAAAATGCTAACATGCCGTATAACATTTTATGAAGCGGTGACAAAGGCGTTGGTTACTTCCGTTTAAAGCGTGGCAATGGCGTGTAGACCTAACTATTAAATTATAATTATAAGGTTGATAAGCTATAACTGCGTTTAACCGATAGGTACGTTCCTCTTCCTCCGACATCTTTGGTTTTCTGTAAAGGAACTTTAAGCCAATCACAAAACCAGGGCCATCGGCCAATAGGATTACTTAGCAGAAACACTTCAAGCCGCTAAGCTGTCCAAACCCGCCCCCTGACTGTCCAAACGTCTCCTCGTTTAAAAAATACATCAAGGCGACAATTATCGACAATCAAATTAAATCGCTTAACTATTTTTATAAATGGGCTTTTAACCGACAATGTCATCGCTGGCACCTAATCCATACCACCAATTTTCTACATTACTTCAGACAGATTGTGCAGCCGTAGTCACTCCCGGGACGTTCTTTCTAACTTGAATTTTTATGCCGTGGTCAGACAATCACCAAGCAATGTCAGGACATAATTCAGGGCTTCTGTCCCAAACACTACCACTCCAGACTAAGCAGCCCGGCAGTGTAGAGCAGTATTTTTTATTGCCATTTTTAGGTATTTGCATTTGCAATTAATTATTCATAAAGATGCCGTCTTCTGGGAATGTTTGAAAAATAAAACAATTCACACTTTCAGTAGTCAAAAGTGGACTGCATCACCGGTCCACCGCCCGGATCACTAGGGGGCAGCAGACCGCGGTTAAACACCTCCGTTATAATAGATTGTGGTCTGTCTCTGCATCGGTGCAGAATCGTACACGTCCGCATTTCAACACCCCTAACCCATGTACGTATCAGATCAGTACATCCTCGCCGTCACCGGGACGACATGAACACCAGTGCAGTGGAAAAGGAAGCCAGGTACAGAGGAGCTGACCTGGAAAGAGTGATCAGGAGAACTTGTCGTAACATTGTACAGGGTTCCTGAAGTAATCCTGCAGCGTCCAGAACTTACGGTAGAGATTGTAGTCGATGGGGATGGAGCTGCAACACACACACACACACACACACACACTCCGGTCCTGATCACATGCAGATTAACGAGCTGCTTCCCACACGGGGACTCAGTCTAATCTCATACCGAACTGTAGCATCGAGTGTCAGAGTCACAGTTTATCAAACGTGGAAATCAACTGGGTTCATGAAGCAAGTCTCACCAGGGTGCAGGTGTGTCTTCATCCCCCATCTCACCCTCCTCTACCTCCATCCCATCCTCCTTCACCTCAGCGCTCTGAGAGACCCGAGAGAGGTGAAGAGAAACAAAAAGATCAAATTAAAAGCAGTTTCCACTTTTAAAACCTGAATTAGAGATCTACCACATTATACCACATAGTTAAACAATCTGGCCAGTGGTCTTAAGCTGGGAATACACTGTACGAGTGAATCACAGGGGTTAAAAGTTGGCAGCTCACGATTCATGTTCTCACACTATACGGCCCGATGCTCTGGTGCGACCTGACTGCTCACACTGTACGTCCATACACGACACGTCGGACTCTAGTATCCGGAACTGCAACGTAAACAGAAGAAGAACGCGCTGCCGTGCTGCTCCGTCTTGTCTAAAAAATTCACTTCCACTTCTGCGTTTGCGCACGCGCAGTGTGAGATGTTGAGTTAAATCTGCTCGTGGCACTGCTTCAACAGTGCGATACCCTCACGAGGGGCGACCAGGATTTCAAACAGGTTTTGACCATACGATTGCTGATCGGGAGCTGGTCGTGAGGTGTTAATCGCTTCTCGTTACCTCATGTATACTACACGATGCACGACACACGATTGAGCCGAAACTCGGGCCGATCTCCAAAACAGTCGCACGAGTGAAAATTCGTCTCAAAATGGGCCAAAAGTCGCACAGTGTAAGCCCACCTTTATAAGGGCTGCATGATACATGGAAAATGTATTGTCATGGTGATAACATAAATGAAATTCTATAAAAATCACAAGGTGTCAGACTCAAAAATAAAGACAAGTGCATAAAAGTGTAAATAACAAAGCTAATGATGCTCCCCGAGTTACTTTACAATCTTACGATGATGACAAAGATACAACAAACTTGTAAAGGTTTCGTGAGGCTCAAGAAAAGAGTAACACTGTATACTTCATTATCTGTTATTATTCTTTGACTCTTTTAATGTAGTTCTAATTTATTTATGGATTTGTTATGTTTGTAGTATGTATATTAGTAGAGTTTTATAGTCTACATGCACTTTATGTCGACTGTATTTTGTGAGGTGTCCTTGAGTGTTTTGAAAGGCACCTGTATATTAAATGTATTATTATTTAGTGCAAGTCATATCGACATCGCAGCGTTCAACACTGTTATCGCATGTTTTCCTGACATCCTGCAGCCCTGCTGTCTTAACATGCACAATCTTTGATGCTGATAAATTTGCACTGCATTCCTCCTAATCTCTGTGTAACTGTAATTAATTTATTTATTTTGGGGTACGCAAGTCCAAACCCTGCACCTGTTCTCTGATTAAGAATCCAGTGCAGCAGGGATGAGTTTTCTTCTACAGGTGAAAAATCAATAATAAGACTGTGCGTGTGTGTGTGTGTGTGTGTGTACCTGCTGTCCGAGTGTGCTGTCCTGTTCACTCTTATTAAAAACTGTGATGTTGTCCAAGTTGAACTGACTCTGCAAATTCAGGCCTGAAACACACACACACACACACACACACACAGATTGAGAGACAGATTGAGAGACATGTGGAGAGTAAAGATAGTTGCAGTGTCAAGTTACAAAGCAGACATCATTGACACATCACAGAGAGGTGCGTGTGAGAGCGGAGGTGCGCTGGAGAAGGGGAGGCGATGATGATGATGATGATGGTGTTTTTACCAGATTTCTCAGATAAAGGGAAGAGGCGAGCCAGGAAGAGCTGGATTCTCCCACAAAACACCGTGTTCTGGGATTTGGAGAGTCTCCTCAGCAGATCTAAACAGAGACGCGGAGACTAACTCAAGCAACAATACTGCTAACAAGATTACTGCTAACCAGGAGAGCAAGGACAACTACTTTCAACTGATTTATGTCGGTTCCAAAAATGGAAAACAGTGTTAAAATCTGGATGAAACATTTCAACAAAAGATTCAAGTTGAAATGGCCTCCATAACGGCTGCTCTTACCATTACACATTCTCAGTAAGTAGTTCTTGCCAGCTGAGTAGAATGAATTCTGCAGATGTGAACACAATCATATTCACATTACATTAAAAAACTAACTCTGGCAACGTTCACATGTCAGTCAGCACAACAAGCACCACAAGCTGTTTTAAAATAACTCACCGACTTCCACGTGGACACGTTTTGCTCCACGAAGGAGAAGATTTTGTCACACTGGTCGAGCGGGAGGCAGTCGAGAACGTCTCCGAGCAGCAGGAAGGGCGTGGTGGCCGAACAGATCCCTACAGAGAGGGAGAACAATAACAATCAGGTGGACGTGTGGACGTGGAGATAAGGTGTGAACCCCAGGAACCCAGATTTCTCACCTTCAGCAACACCACCAATACTGATGCAGATGAGAGAGAGCTGGTCATCAACGCTCACGTGTTTCACCTGCTCGGGGAAGAGGAAAAATATCCACATCTTACCACTTCTGCATTTACACACCATCTGAGACAGACTGTTTACATTTACATCTGCATATTCTATGTGCCTTCTTTGCACTCTGTAGAAACTGGAGCCACGTCGTCTCGTCTCGTCTCTCCGTGTACTTGAATATAGCTGAGACGATGATGATAAAGTTAATCAATGTAATGTTATGTACTATTGAAATGTGACGTACATCACTATGATATGTTTGCTGTAAAAAGTAAAGCTGCTATAAATCTTTATAAACATGTTAAATTGTCGTTTAATTTAACTATCATGTTCTCAACATAAAAAGTGCCACTGTTTACTAAAGTAACAAATAAATGACAATAAATAAGGGCTAAACGACACACTGATAACTTCACAAATGAAGTACTGCATTTCTAAATTCATCTTTTTATCTGCAAGTCGATCAATGATACTGATATCATCAATATCGATGCCAATAATCAATTCTGAATGAAATCGTGTGAGAGTTGAGCTCACTATCTGCTCCTCCAGAACTCCACGCAGCGCCTGGTCCAGTGTGCTCTTCTTTTCTGTCTCACTGCAAGAAATAAATATAATATATAAATGTGAAAACAAGTAAAAAACTGGCTCCTAAAATGTAGCACAATTCTTTTGTTAGAAATATTATCCCTCTTGGAACAGCACGGACTCATAGTAAATTTAAACGGTGCAAAGTGACGAGCGGGACTTACTTTCCAGGCAGGTGGCTGAAGACACTTATTAAGGGTTTACAGTTTCCAGCATCCAGCGCTGTCCTGGTAGCAGCCTGCAGGGGAAAAACGGCACCATAAACACAACGACAACTATGTAAAGACAAGATCTTTCGCTCATCAAAGTTCCACTGTGTGCTCAGAATTTTGCCACAAATAACGGCATACGTTTTAAGACCGAAGACGCGAGCCGTACAAAATCCCACCTTGGACTGGACATGCCTGGCACAAGCGCTACCTTTCCCACGTACAATAAACGTGTCATTAAGTACCGGCTGAATCACCGGGAAAATCTAAGCACTGGTCCAATTCTGATGACTTCAATAAAATAAAATAAAAAGAAACTATCAGCTGATTCCAATATTATCATGCATCCCTAATTACAAAGCAATTACACACATCTGTCTCAATTACATTTCCAACTAAAAAAGGGGCCTTTCCTGGAAAACAATGTGATTTCTCTGCTGAAACAAAGTAGAAAGGAGTAGAAAAAGAGGTGCAAAAAGAAAGAAGGAGCAATAAAGTAAGTATAAAACTTAATTAACTTGATTAAGTCCTTCAGTGGGTCAGTATGAGGTGAGAAACTTCTGATATGGCACGGTTACGTCCCTCCCTGATCGCTCCGTGTAGACTGTGTTTGTATTCAGTACTTTAGTTATGTGATTGTGGTGAGCATTAACGTTATGACTTTTATTCCACACACTTTTTTGATCACTGCTCCTTCTACAGTGCTAGACACTCCTCTAAAATGTACAGTTTTCTGCAGTGTGGAGTACTGGTATAAATGTTTTTGATGTTCTCTACATTCTTTCATTAATTTTTTCCCCCATAGACTAACACGGAGCTTCACGCTTTACTGCACGGCCACCCTTCTTCACAAATCCACCACATTCGATGTGATTTGAGGAGTCCATGAGCCTGTTTGCCTTAACCGTCATGACCCACACTCGTATTTTTCATCCTTTCTTTCTGCCCTTTATTTTCCCAATAGAAACCCATGTTTTTCCCCATTAGGAATGCACGGGATTTGGGATTAGAAAGCTTCCCGTGGCCTGTTTTCAGTTTTAATGAGCTTTAGCATTCACGTTGGCATTTTATTGTGAAAATGCATGTGCAGTGACTTGTTGCTGTGTTTCTCTCTCTCTGTCTCTCTCACACACAATGTCATCTTGAATAACTAACATCTCATCATCATGGAATAACTAAGTGTGAAAACCTGCATTAACACTTGCACACTAAATGAATTCTGTTGTAACCACAGCGCTGATGTTAAAGGGAACAGTTACGTACAAACACACGCTAAAGGTTTCCATTGCTTCTCACTCATTGTTAGCCACGTTAGCACATAAGAAGAAGAAGCTGCTTGTTGCACAATCAATCAATCAATCAATCAATCTCTCTCTCTCTCTCTCTCTCTCTCTCATCAGAGGAGTATTAAACGCTCCATGCTACTAGTTTCCATTAGGTTGAATTCACTGTTAGCCCGTCAGAGCTGCACTGCTCCTTTAATGACCAACATCTCCGGTGTGTAAGGCTCTTCAACATGAATAATACCTCCAGGTAATGCTCCAGTTTTCAAACGCTACAAATCGAGCAGTTTCTATTAAATCTGGGGGGATATAAAACGTGTTTTACCGTGAATTTGTCCCGCGCTTCGGCAAAGTTAAGCAGAACCGGCGCCATCTTCAGCCACTTCCGCTCGTGTCACCCGGAAACGCGCTTCCACATCCGGGTTATGGCTCGTCGGGAAGTGGAGGTGACCAGCAGGTGGCGCTGCGGAAACGCTAAAAACGACATCACTAACAACAACAACAACTACTACTACTACCACGATAACAATCACAACAGTTACATTAATAACAACTACTACTACTACTACTACTACCACGATAACAATCACAACAGTTACATTAATAACAACTACTACTACAAAGCAACATCAATAACAACTACTACTACTACTACGATAACAATCACAACAGTTACATTAATAACAACTACTACTACGATAACAATCACAACAGTTACATTAATAACAACAACTACTACTACTACTACGATAACAATCACAAGTTACATTAATAACAACTACTACTACTACTACTACTACTACGATAACAATCACAACAGTTACATTAATAACAACTTCTACTACAAAGCAACATCAATAACAACTACGACTACTATAAGAACTGCTACTACCACTACAATAACAGCTACAAATATATTGTTGCAATTGGCAACGAGAAAGGTTCAAGCAAAAGTTGCAAAAAGCAGCACTAAAGCAGCCGATGCAGTAAGCGATGAAGAAAGGAGTGAATCAGAAGTCAAAAGTAGCAAAAAAAAAAGCTCTATTATGACATTTATGTAGCGCTTTAGCACGCAAATGTCAGCATTGTATAATTAGTGGATCTGTGAATCAGACTGCGTACATTTATGTAGCATTATGTAGCGTTTTCCGTTGCTATAGCGCCAATTATAGGCCCATGCCGAGATGCACACTATTCCTACTTACACTTAAGTCTGCGATTTATAGTTCAAGCTGCACGATCTGTTTTGTAGGGAAAAATAAATTAATACATAAAGAAAGAAAAAAACTGAAGAATTACAGGAGTGATCCATAGCACTTCATGCTTGGACCCCTGATAACAACAACAACTACTACTACTACCACCACTACTACCACCACCACCACCACCAAGCTATGCTAGCGCTAAATGCGAGGCTTACTTTAATTCAGCTGAATGTTTTTGTACAGATCTTCAGATCTTATTAGGGAGTCTTACAGCTCCAAAGGTACAAGCCCCTAAAGACAAAGCCTCATACACCAGAAAGAGAAAAGCGACAGCAAACGTCACAGGATATGGTCTGTGTGGCACTTTGACTTTAATGCCCAATTCGTATGAAGGTCCAGCATTGGAGCACTTCTTTCACCTCATCAGTTTAAACATTAACACGGAATTCTGTGGTTTACTTGCTAAAAGGTGGTTGTGCTGGTTAACATGCGAAAAGTCATGCGGCTCATGATGGTCATTTGCTGATCATTGCTGCTTTGATGCTGGTTAAGGGGCGACATGGTGGTGTGGTGGTTCATGCCGTTTGCATCACAGCGAGAAGGTCCAGTGTTTGATCCCTCGATCGGTCAGTCGTGGGTCTTTCTGTGTAGAGTCTGTGTGCTTTCCCCATGTTGGGTGGGTTTTCTTCTGGTGCTCCAGGTTCCTCCCACAGTCCACAGAGGGCCTCGCTCTAAATTGACCCTTATGTGTAAATGTGTGTGTTTGTGTGCCCTGCAGTGTTTTGGCGCTCGCCCAGGTTTGGTTCTCGCCTCACGCCCAAAGTTTCTGGACAGGCTCCGGTCTCCACGAAGCCAACTGGGATTTAGAGAATAAATGGATGAATGAGTGCTGGTCAAGGGTTCAGAACACATCTTAAAGCAGGATTACACTCCACTCTACTAAATGTGTGTGTTTACAACATCAGGTTGAGAAACACAACTGTATTAGAGCTCAGAAATGTCAGAGCATAAGACTGCTCTAATATTAGTTGTATGTTGTATATGAAGACACATCAAGTAAGAATTTCACTATGAACATATGACAATAAAATGTTCATAGTTGAATTTGGCTCTACTATGAACATATGAACATATGAAGAGGGCTGAACGAAATGAACACAAATCAATATCACAGTTAACTGAACATTTTATCTTGATTGCGATATATATTCTAACAAATTCATATTAATATCCTTAGATTATTATTAGATTAATTATCCTTAGATTAATTATTTTGTTTTTGTTTTTAAGATATTTACAGATTTTTAAAAATACTACATACTACGCATACTACACACATAGTAGTACATTTTTAAGGGAACACTATATGAACACACACTGGAGAAAGTATTAACAGAATTCTCAAAAATAATCGAACTAATCAACATGAGCAAGATTACATCGTTTAGAGGTGCTGAATGATTCAATTAATTTGTATTTGTTTTATTTTCTTTTATTTCTCTTAAATTTTTTTACCTCTTATGACTGATTTCCTGAACATATATTACACCTAGACTTGGGCTAAATTGCAGATACAATGGAGATTCACTGCTGAAATTCAGAGATAGTCTAGGCTTAGGCTTAATCTTTGTCTGGAAAACTGACCCTTGATGTATTAGCCACACCACCAAAGCAAATGCCTTATATGTGACAACAGCCCTAGAAGACATACAGTGTTAAACACACTACTACTATACATATTTTATCTTTGTCTTATGAAAGTGTGCATATGTTTGTGATTAAAAAAAAACTGATATTGAAAACTGTACAAAGCGGAGTCACGTGACAACACACACACCACTATGTTTTTTAGGAGGAGAATACAACACACTCTGGGAAAAGTAGTAATAAAATGATGTTGAAATAGTTTTAGCAGTATTTCACATACAGAGGAACACAAACAAGGCAAACATGCTTGATAAATGAAAACACAAAGCCGGTGGAATGCCATTGTGAGCTGCCAGAATTCCACAAAACGCTTCTGCCTGTGTAACAAATGAGTTTCTGTCCTCATTTTTCCACTTCACCTCACTACTGTCTAATAGAGGCCAACAGCGCAGGTCACAGAAGCACATAACACAACACACACATACGCTTACACAAAAACACAAGGACGGTTAATACAGACTAAAATACATTTAACTATGATTTTACATTTTAGGTTTCAAATTTTGGTAAAAAAAAAAAAATTTGGCAAGAAGTAAATATGGGCTGGATTAGACTTGATGTTAACAACGCATACTGTACATGTACGCATCGTGGCCAACTGCCAACTGCCTCAGTACAAGGACTGAGATATGCTCCAGCAGTTTAAAGTTAAAAGTGTGATAAAATGATGGCTGTGTACAAACTCACTCCCAGCACTGTGTTCTCTACAACTGTAACGTTACTGTGTGTGGGTGTGTGCGGCACGTAAAAATGATGAGATCTTTCAAATGTAAAAATTAGTGTCAACGGTGGAGCTTTTACACATTTGTGTTGTGTGTGCATGAATGCATGTGTGTGTCCGTACTGTGTGTGCATGAGTGTGTGTGTATATATCTAAGTGCATGTGCGTGTGTGTGTGTATGTGTATGTATTGTTGCATGTCTTTCCGTTCGAGGGTGTGTGTATTGACTGTGTGGATGTGTGTGTTGAGTGTATGGCTGTGTGTACGTGCATGTGTGTCTTTGAGGGCAGAAGTGATTCTTGTGTTTGTTCATGTGTGTATATATATGTTTGTGAGTGTATGTGTATAACTACATGTGTGTGTTGCTGTGTACACCTGTGTGTGTTGTGTTTTGTGTGTGCTTTCAGTGCACATTTCAGCGCTCACACAGGAAGTGTGTAACTACTGTGGTGTTGTGTGTGTTGTCGTTGAACACTGCACACGCTCCTCTTTGGCATGCGGAGGACATAGGAGATGTGTGAGTTTGTGTGTGTATGTGTGTGTGTGTGTGTGTGTGTGTGCGGTGTTTTGGGGTGTTTAGAGGAGGAAGTGTGTGTGAACGCTGAAAGCAGCAGAATATGTGTGTGTGTATGATGTTTTACATCCTTCCTGCAGGACGCAGCGACGCCGTGTCCACTTTCACACACACACCAGACGCTCTTCTCCAGGGTTTGGGCATGCATGTGTGGGGGTGCGTGTGTGTGTGTTTCTCTGATCTTGCCCATGTTTCTCACGCATGTTGAGGAAGATGCACAATAGATCTGCCACACACACACTCCGTCACACTGCTCTTATGGAAAACACACAGTGACGCCAACGGAAATAAGAGCGCGTGAAACCAACGTTGGTTAGTCAAGCTGGTAGAATCTGAAATCTCTCCCACTTAGGGATGCACTGATCCCTCTTTACCAGTTCCGCTACCAATACAGATACCTGTGCTTTGTGTCTGTGCCGATACTTAGGGACGTTACCTTGCTCATTAGTACCTCAGTGGTACCTTTACTGGTCTGGCATTCGAACTGGCGATCTTCTGACCATGGGGCCAACTCCCTAGCCGTTACACTGCCGACTGCCTTCCTCCGTCCCCCCGGCTGGAGTCCTGCCAGCACAGTTTACACCGTCTTTATGTCCTGAGATTATGTAAGAGCTGATCTGAGCGGGACGAGGCAGCAGCCAAAACCAAAATTAGCATTTGTGAGAAGCTGTGTGTGTGTGTAAGTGTGTGTTCCAAACAGGATGTAAGATCCTCCCTCACACACAGCAGACCAAGAAGTGCAGATCAGCAACACTTTCTCACACTTTCCACCATTGTCTTGTGGCTGTAGGGTTGGGGAGCAGCTAACTGACATGAGTGATGCTACTAACTTAAATACAGTTCTCAGTAACTTATCAGTAAAGCTCCAGTAACTATTTCATAACATACTGCAATGTGAAAGTGAGTGATTATTTGTCATCGTGAACACACCACAGCACTCATGAGCAAGGTACTGTCGCCAAGCACTGCTCCCGGGCGCTGCCAAAAAGCTGTCCACTGCTCCTTCACGAATGGGTCAAATGCAGAGCTTGTGTGCTTGTGGTGCACTGTGTGCTGTGCTGTGTTCACCACGACGAATAATCACTCACTTACTACATTACTGTATTGTGTGGCTGTAGCTTAGCTTAGCTAATTGCTAGGGGTGTTGAAATTAATCACGATTCTGCATCAATGCATTGGCAGACCATAATCGATTATATCAGGGTTCTCAACCGGTGGTCTGCAGTAGCATTGCAGGTGGTTTGTGACATGCTATCCAGTTTCACTACTAAAATCACTTTTAAAAATATATTTCATTTTGTTGATTTGGGAATATGTATGAATAATGAATTTAATGCAAATATTTTAAAAAATACTCCCCCAAACACACAAAATTTCCAATCTCCATGAAGTAATATAGAAAAATTGATGGAATGCGTCACAATGCATCGTTATGCATCAAGATGTGGCATTGAATCGAATCGGTGACCTGATAATCATAATCGAATCCAATTGTGAGACCAGTGAAGGTAAAAGTTGCACATTAGAAATCATATGTATTTCTATGATATACGTCTCGTCTTGTAAATAGCTGAGATGACAAAGTTTAGTTTGGCTTGAGACTTTTAATCATAAACACATTTGTAATCACTATTTAAAAATAAAAACGTTCCCCGACTTTAGTTACTGCATATAAGAACAGCGCTGGGTGTTGAGTAATTTTCTTCATCATGATACAGTTACAACTCACAGCTTCCTTTAAGATTTTAGGTTTTTGTGTGACGGTTGAAAGCCGAGTCTTGATGCAGCACTTTTTTCTGTTTAACTCACACTTTTCTCTGACACGTTCTTGCTCAGCGTCACACTGCTAGACCAGCTCCCGCATTGGGGAAGCTGTGTTTTAACAGTATCTTTTCAATCTCCAAACTAATTGTGATTAAAATTATCAAAACCATTACAAGTTTTAATATAGTAGTTACGAAATTACAAGCTACATAGTAAAAGCAGTAACTACATCCTCAATGCTCAGCGTTGAGAGATTGTGTTTATAGAGTTTTTTTTTTTTTACCAAGTTTGAGGAATGAAACCAACCAACGCAGAAAAATAATTCAAGCGAGTCAGGCCAAGAAAAGCAGTGAGGGAAAATGTCATTTAATGAAACTTTCAGGATCAATTTTACAGACAAGAATTTAAACACACACACACACACACACATATGCCAGGACATGCAGAGTTTTCATAAAATGAATCTTCTGAAATTGAGGGCAAACACACACACTGATGATATAACCTTATGAGAGCTCAGCCTGCAAACTGCACTCTTTAATAACTTTGTCTAGGAATAACACACGATCTGAGACACTCATTGCTGAAATCTAGAGTGACTTCCACCATAAATTGCTTTTTCATTAGGTTCAATTAAATTCAATTGTATTTGTTTACAATTTTTACATACATTCCTGCACAAAGCACTTAACATATAATAAACCACTGTTAAATATTAAATGCCTCTATAACAGAAGTTGTACTGAAAAAATCTTCACTGAAAACAAAGTACTGTATGTATTAGACCAAAACTAAAATGTTCTCATTAAACAGAGATCAGGAGTGTCTTGATATTTTCACCTCAAATATGGGCTTTTTGAATAAATCAGTAAAACACATGCCTGTCTACACTAGAATATTCCATTTACATGTACAGTAATATATCGGGTGACACATCACTATTCCAGAGAAGAAAAAGAAAAAATGCAATTCTATAAAAAACACTCAGGGTCGTTTTATTTTTTTTATTTTTTAGGGACTTGTACTGTTTAAAAACAAGAGTAAATGACCAATAAAAAGCCTAATATATCATAAAATGAAACTTTTTATACATAAAATACTGTAAAATGCATATATACTGTATAAATTGTATATAAGTATGAAAAATCACCTAACAACATAGTTAAGCTACGTGTTGGAACATTGTCGACATGACGTTTATAGGTGTCTGGGACATGTTTTTAGGGTGATTTTAGGCGATTTATCTCAGTTAAGTTGTTTTTTTTTTACTTAAGTCACGTGTTTTGGAACCAATTAACGATGTAAGGAGGTATTACTGTACAACATTTAGCAGATGCTCTTATCCAGAGTGACTTCCATTCCAGTCTCCCTGCAGCAACTTGAGGTTAAGGGTCTTGCTCAGGAACCCTGTGGTGGCAATGCTGAAGGTAGGATTCAAACCCATGACGTCTTGGTTCAGAGGTGAGCATCTTAACTCTAGACCATCACCACCACACCTGTTCCAATAGTATAAGCCAATAAGTGAGAGGACTGAAGAATACCTCAAAAATGGTGAAGATCTCCCCCAGAAGATCTGAAGTGTGTGTGTGTGTGTGTGTTTTCTGCATGTGGTGTGATTTTAGATGGAAGGCGGTGGTAGCAGGTCAACGTCTGGGCCACTGTGATGACTCGGTTCCGGAAGCTTCCACCAGTGCTTCGGTTGATCCAGAGTGTTCCTCCAGCACTCCTCTCAGAGCTCTGATGCGCTGACTGTACGGTTCACGCCACGGCTGCAGCACCAAGTCATACACCAACGCAGCTGCAGCTCCGCCCAGCATCGGCCCCACCCAGTACACCTACACACACACACGCACACATACACATACACATACACACACGCACACGCACACAGTTTCTCAAATAAAACAAGCACATTTTCTATAAAGTCATTTTTCATCATAGGGACCACTCCAATGTCCCCACAAAGCCCCACCCCACCCCCCCCCAAAAAGTGTTTTTAGGAGACCAAAAAGTGCCCACAGCAACAACACACACACACACACTGCATGACTTTAAAATCTCTGGCACACAGTCTACCCAAATATCATTAGACCTCATTCACCAACCGTTCTTAAGAGAAAATTTGTTCTTAAAACCCTTGTACACAGTTTGCATCAAGATTCGGATTTTAACAACCATTTTTCTTATTTAAATTGTTTTCATAGCTAAGAACAAAATCTATGTGCATGTTTGCACAGATTTTATTGCATACATGTTTGTGCAAAACATTATTCATCTTTTCTTATTATATCATACTTTTGGAATGTCTTAAATTTCTCAAGAACAAACTGAAGAACAAACTAAGACAATATTGGTGACTGAGGCCCTGCGTTTTAAGACATTTTTGCAAAATTACCTTTATTCAACAAAATAATCTTCATTTAGAAACTGTGTTTTATTTTATCCTCTTGCCAATTTTTATTGCCTTTTCCAGTGTTGATTTTATTTGTGGTTGAAGCCCAATGTTTTTGTGAAAGTCAGCACTGTAATAGTATCTAAAATGCATGTGTACGTAAATTAAATTTTACATTTTATTTACGTCACATTTTAAGAACGTCCAAAAAAACACTTCACAGTTCAAACCAAAGAGACAAATTATAAAAAGACATAAATAAATAACTATGCACAAAATATCATTTTGGCTTGTAGCAGAGTAGCATGAAGAGAGTAAAATATTAATCTAGGGTTTTAGAATTTTAGAATTTAGAAAACAATGACGATAAAATTGCAAATTTAATGCAAAACGCCACCCCCAAGAGAAAACATTTCCACTCCGGTAAAGTAACTAAATACCTAAATAACTAACTAAATAAAAATAAATAAATAATAAATACAATGTTTAATGTATGTAGATTGAGATGTTTACTAGCCCTTTGACTTAGACTATGATGACTGCTTTAATTTATAACCACTTAAACATTTGCATTGTTTATTAAATCCATTTCTCACATTTCTTGGCTCTTTAGTAACTAAATGTATGAATGCTGTATGATTTATCTTATCAGACCTTCTTGTCCCCAGATGTAACGTGATGATTAGGATGTTGGGGGTTTGATGTGATTACAGAGCTTTCACCACAAATACCAAGTCATTAACTGTAATCATTGGTGTTGTAATGGCTTCACTCAGTAATCATGGAGGAGACTCACCCAGTGGTTTTTGAAAGATCTCTTAACGAGCGCAGGTCCAAAAGAGCGGGCCGGGTTTATGCCGCAGCCTGTGTAGCTGATCTGCACAAGACCAGGTTAACATTTAAAAATGATTAAGTCACCAAATTTACCAAGATACAAAAAAATACATTGTAATTTCAGAGGCATCATTGTATATTAAAAAATAACTATAAAATATAGAACTTAAATAAAATAGTATTTAAGTAAAGAACATAAAATATAATTAAAGTTTTAAAATAATATTGGATATTTAATTATATTAACTATGAATTAAAAATGAATTTATAATTGAAATTACAGTGTGACATCTGTGTCAGCTCATGAAAAAAACTGATTATCCATTGCTATATTCAAAGGCTCCATAAATGAATAAAGATTGCATATTACATATTTACATTATATTAAATAATATTATAATTATATATCATTAGTATATATTATATTTTTTATATAATATAGTATATAACTTTAAATATTCATTAATATATGCAAAAAACTTAAAAATTAAAAAATTAGACATGTAAAATGAATATAAAATATAAATATTAAATATTAACATGCATATTAGATATGTGTAAATAATATTAATATATATTTGATAAATTAAAGTGAAATTGGAGGAAGACGTGAAATCACACATCAGCTCACTAATTGCTACTATTACCACTACTGTATATACACAAAACATATATACATATATTCATTTATTCATTAATTATCTCAACTGCTTTATCCCAGCTGGGGTCGCGGGGGGACCGGAGCCCATCCCGGGTACTGGACGGCGAAGGGAACAACGCTGGGCAGGCGCAACACACCAAGAAAAGCCACGCATCAGCACACCGAGGGGGTGCATTTAGAGTTGCCAATTAAGCCGGTAGTGCATGCCTTTTGACTTATGGGAGGAAAACTCGAGCACCTGGAGGAAACCCCAGGAAAACGGAAGAGCATGCAAACTCCACACAGAAAGGGGTTCAAACCCAGGACCTTCGCGCTGTGAAAGTGCAGCAACCATCAAGGCCAATCAAGTACGCTTCCTATATACATATATAATAATTATTAATTAAAACAATATTATACTTAAATATTATCAGTATATAGTTAGTATTTAGTATTATTTTTAAATGACCAGGCTACATTTTTTATATTTGGATGAATTCCAGACACAAAAATAATCTCCATTTGGGTTTATTTTGGTGAGTGCTGCGAGGAGGATCTGTTGGGTACGTACCACTGCCAGGTGTGCCAGTCCCACAGAGAGGCCGATGGCGAGGGGAGCCTAACCCACACGCTTTTTCTCCGCTTTTGTCAGGTAGTAAAGAACACACAGCACCAGCTGGAAGGTGGCCAGCAGTTCGGCCAACAAACCCTGACCCAGGCTCACATTCACGCCAATCAGTAGATGGTGCCATTAAACAATACCAACCCACAGCTCATTAATTAAAAACTCTTCACCCACTGGTGTAAACTTATCGAGGCCAAGAGTGCTGCAAAACTGAATAGATAAATACATCAATAATAATTTAATAACCGTGGTTATTAGATAATCCATTACTTAAATGTAGCATTAAAAAACAAACACCACACTGATGTCACTCATACTGTCTTATAAAATTTTCTACTTTTAGCACCTGCTTAGAATTTGAGTATTTTATTTCCAGTCTGTTTATACATTTGCACTTTCATATCCAGATAAAAGCATAACTATAACTATAGACATTGATGAATTAAATAAATCCCAGTGTAAAGAGTTCAAATCGAGTTGACCCCCAAGTGAGCGGTCAGGTCCAGTTTGTACAGGATGCCGCAGCTACCGGTGGCACCCAGCATCTGCCAACACGCAGAGCACCGCCAAACCAGACTGATCTGGCAGCGATCAGGGCAGGCCCAGCGTGATCACTGGTTGAGGTGCGCCATTACCGACATGGCCTAGGCTCTGTGCCAGCGCGGCGTACGGCTAATCCCGAATGTGCCAGCTTACACCTGACATCGCCCATGCTGTCGCCCGGCGGCCGACGAGATGCCTGTGAAAATGAAGAGCGCCATGCTCATTTAACTCGCCGCTACGGTACCAAAAGGCTCCTGTCCTCACCTTGAGCCATGATCAAGACTAAGCGTTCTGTAAGCCTACTGCCGCTAGATGGACACTGCTGCCGTTCCAAGCAACACTTTTTAAACGGGCGCGAAATATAGGAAGCCACATTTAACAATCCTCAAGCAGCAAAAAATGCAGCGGTTTGAGAAAGATGTCAGAGCGGGCGCTTGCACATGCAAAACTGGAGCTAATTGGCAATCAAATGTCAGTAAATACCGTGAATCATTTAACCAACTCTGTACTGCAAATCCTAAACAACCCTTAAATCTTAAATTCAAGTTCATCTTCCAAGTTGCTTTTATGTAGCGAGTAAACAAAGTACTAGTACGGAACTTCTAAACATACCAAAAAGCACTAATTTTAGTACTAAGTAGTACCGGTTTAATCCTGAGAAATACTCGACTATTAAATTGATTCACTTTTAGTTTATAAAAGTACCCTTTTTGGGTGCAGATAATAAGACAGACACCTTTAAAGGCCACACACAATACTACGACAATTTTGCAGCACTCCAAACAAAGTGCAACACATTTTGCAGCAGCTAATCCACCACCCAAGATCCACTACAGACAGTACCAATGAAAAACGGAAAGGGCATCAGCCAGGAACACACCACAGCACAGAGCGCACCACAACCAAATGTGGCCTTTTTGACCCATCTGTGAGGAAGCAGCGGGTAGTTGACATGGGCAGCAGCGCTCAGGAGTACTCTCAATGGTAAGCAGGTCTGGGGATTAAACAGTCAACCTGATCACAGAGCCAACTCCCTGACCATTACACTACAAACTGCTCAGTGACCAATACCGAGCCCTTAAAACCTGTCAAGCACAAGACTAGAGATGTAGAACATCAAGTCTGCAGTTTATTTGACAAATCAACAGAACATCACATCAATCCAAATCGACTGACGCAAGTCCATCACTGCTGTTGCTTCTCCTCGCTCTGAGCTCCTGCTTCAGCCTCCAGTAGCGGCTCCATCTCACTTTCGGACTCTGAGCCGTGACACAGAACCTTCAGTCGGCCGGCGATGTCCGAGCCTCGGGGACAAAGCAGCTCATACAGGAAAGCAGCCACGACACTAGCACACAGCGGTCCAGCCCAGAACACCTGCACAACACACCGATAAAAACACCCAGACTTCTGAATACATCTGTTAGGGTTAAAGTTCTGAATTTTAGTTCTGAGAAAGAAACAAGCACACATATGCTGCTTTTAGTAAGGAAATGTAGTCAACATTATAGAAGGTAAAAAATTAGGGGATTGTCATTTCAACAGAAAAAATATACTTTTAGTTTTGATATGAGATGAAGTAAAAGCACAAATGCTACATTGCAATTTAAGTAGAATGTTCAGATATCTGCATTTTATTTTTGTGGCAACTTTTAAGAGTAACTCTGTGGGAAGTGACGTGGTGATTGCGGTGCAGAAGCTCAGCTCCACCAAACTCACTTCAGTTGAGCGATTTCTGCCAGCGCCTTTACAGCTCTATAATATTTGTTGTATGGTGCGTTTAGATAGAGGCGATCATCATGTATAATATAAAATGAACAGTGCAGCTTTATGTATCAAGGGTTTTTATTTTCTCTGTTTGCACTCTAGCATAATGCTTTTTGAACAGAGTCCAACAGCTTTGACCTAAAAATGTTGCCTTGTCCTTATACTCTTAAGTATGATTTAGAGCCTGTACATTATGTACTTTAACTGAGTAAAGAAGTTGAGTCAATATCAACTTTTACTAGTCTTTTAAAACATTATGACGGTTAACTTCTAGCCAAGCTTAAGAACACCTGTACTTTTCATTAATTCTGATCTACATGTTAGCAGCATTAACTGTGTGTATGTTTCTCTCACCCAGTGGTTCTCAAAGGTCTGAGAGACGAGAGCAGGACCGAAGGATCTGGCAGGGTTCATTCCACACCCGGTGAACTAAACTGTGTGAACATAAGAAGTTAGTCTTACACAGGAAAAGTTAGACATCTACAATCACATAGTCACAAAATAAGTTAAAATAAGAGTGCCCTTTGACTCCAGCCAGATGGCCAACTACTAGGCCAGACCAGAGGTAAACGCGAGCTTAACCGAAGCGCCGCCTGCCTTTTATCCGGTAAGCTATGGGGACACACAGCACCAGCGGGAGCGTGAGGAGAAACTCTATAGCAAAGCCTTGTCCCGCTTTAATGCCATTCAGCTGCAGAACAAAATGAAGGCAGCAGCAGCAACGTTGTCAGCATCTCAACAAAGGAGCAACAGCTAGAGAAAACTCACCAACACAGCAGTTTCATAATGACAAACTCGCTTGGGGATTTTCTAAAAAAGCGTTGCTAACATCAATTTCATGTAGATATTTGTTGGTTGTGAATTGATGGCCATGTCCAAGCATAACCCAAAATAGTCAAAAAATATTTTCTGGACATTCAATAATTTATTTCAAATTTGAGTCCACATGCACGTTAACATTAATGACTTACAGATGAAATGATTGGAGGTGCCATGTTAAGGCGAACCACAAGTAAGAAAGTAGAATTGAGAAGCATTTGTTTGAGAATCTGTATCTTCACTTGAGTATTATTTTTTGAAACTTATGACCACTTTACTACATTTGAAAGACAAATACTGTACTTTTTACTTCACTACATTTTTATCAAGGTTCTCGTTACTCTCAAATCTGTGGATAAAGTGGATGTTATTCTTTTCTAAGCGGTGATTGTTGTTTGGCAGGGGTGACAGTCCATCAGTAATCAGTAGGTTACATCACGCCAGACTGTGTGTTATAAAACCAAGTTCACAATAGCGTTCTGCTGTTTTCTGTCTTGATTAGAACATTGTTGCTGTTGGAAAGTCATGAAGCTAGAGGTGTAGAGCTGGGTTTTAAGCAGGTTGGAATGTTGATTTGATGTTGTGAGCTGTATTTACAGCTACTGCACTGTCCTCCTGATTAACATACACATATGTGAACACACTGCCAGAGCTGGGTCAGAACACTACCATGCTGTTTTCTGGGGGTGTGTAGTCTTACAATTAATTAATAAAATAAACTAATGACTGGTTTCTTTTATCAGTTCAGGTTGTTTCATGGTAAATATTCTACCAGTTCCTTATTCCTACAGTTAGTCAGGAGGCATTAGGTAAGTGTTGTGGTAATAAGGCAACAATGTAGTGAAAAATAAGTACTTCAGTATTTAAGTAAAGATTTGACAGTGCAACTTTCACTTGTATTGGAGTAACATTTGACTATTGGTATCTATACTTTCACTTAAGTAATGGAAGGCTTGTGTACCGAAAAACAAACATGGCATCATTTCGCAGAATTGTTAATAGCAAACGAATATATCATTTAACGCCTAACACGAACACTAACACGAAAGTTGAGTGTTACAACTACAATGTGTCTTAACATGCCAAAAGCAAGTAATTATATCTAAAATGTATATAATTGAAAACAGAAAAGATTCTAGTAATATACAAATATAAATCATAACTACTAGAGAATATAAAGTTGTAAGTGAAAATTCTTGGGAACAATATGTGCTAAACCTAGAAAAAGACTTTAACTGGAGAGAGAGCTTTGATAAGAATATTTTACTGAGACTTTAAGGCAGAAATTAATCTTATGTTGAATCATATGCTGTTTTTAACAGTTCAACTTTTGTGTGATGTAGTAACACATCTAATTTTAAATTGTTTATGTTATGTTTAGTGGTGAGTTGTAATATTGAGTTGCTTTTTTAGGATGTGCCCTCTGAGTCGCTTTGAGCTGCATACAAATCAACCTGAACCGGGCTTATCACTTAAGACAGTATATGGCTTAAGTACAAGAATGAATGCAAGACAAGGCTACCAGTATTAATTTTTTTTTTCAAGTGGCACCAGAGGAACTCTATAACGATTCCTTGTGACTGTTCACTCACGCTAATTCCTAAGTCAGCTTAACCCACTTGGTATGAGTGATTCAGAGTCGGCTGTTTCTGGCTCTAGAGGAGGATAAGCCACAGATTTACTCATGAATGTGTGCTAACTTAAGTCCCTATTTTTTTTTTACATACTTTAAGAGTGGTTTTAGTTTTATTGTCTTACAAGACAGCACTTTGGATCAATCTGTGGCGTTTAAATATGCAATTATATAAAATTCTACTTGATTGTATCGAAACTTACAGCGACAGTGAAAAACTCAATATCACATGAAAGACAGTAGTGTTTTGAGCTAAAAATAAATTAAAGTAGCACATTAATATAACTATTCATCTATTGTTTCACAGTACGCAGTATGTTAACACGCCTCTAAAAATATAAAAACTCGTTAGTAGAAATTATGTTAACATTTATTGATCAAATAATTTTTAACATTCACACTAATTTTGTGGAATTCTGGATGGAACCAAGACAGCATCTTAACTTTACATCAGCTACAAGTAGAGTTTATGTGTCATAAATAAGCATTTAAAAAGAAATTTCAAGAAACTTAAACAGGAAGAAAAGCATCTGACCTGGTTCAAGCCGACAGACTCCACCACCACCGGCTTCACCCCCAGCACGTATGGCACTAGCGAACATTGCACCCCAGCAGCTGGGCCACCGCATACCAACACCGAACACACTGACCTGGCAGCGATCAGTAAACCCAACGTGACGGCTGGGTTGAGGTGTCCACCACTGACGTGGCTCAGGCTCCGGGTCAGAACCGCCAAAGCCAGGCTGATACGCCCCACCTCACCTCCTGGTCTGCATGGCGGCTGTCATGGCGGCTGGGAAACAGGAACACCATCACAGCCAGGCCCAACAACTCAGCCAGGACAGCCCCTCCAGAAGCAGAGCGTTTTCAACTTCGCACCATGGCCTCCCCAAAACACACAGAGCACAAAAAAGAAAGCAAAAAATCTACGCCAACTGCCGAGGTTCAGACTAGCTAGAGGCTACAACAGCTACTACATTAAACATTTTCACCACATGCCTTAAAGAGTCAGAGGAAGTGGTTGAGAGGTCCGGCTCTTTGCACTTGGGTAAAAAGTAATTTGCACAGTCCTGCCTCCTGATTGGACATGGCTAATTGATGGTGTGTGATAGCTTGTGATGTAGCAGCTTGATTGATTTTGTCATGTCACTTCTAGAGAACAGAGTGAAAATGTGGAGTGGATAATGGCTCAGGCACCGGCTCAGGTAGCAGCAGGTTGTTTTACAATGGTTAGGTTCCAAAAAATGCTTCGTGGCAACAATAAAACAATATTTAACAGAAAATGTTTCTAAAGAGATTGAGTGTCTCGTCATTTAAGTAAATTAATTTAAGTGAGTGATTTCAGGATTGTGAATATTAAAGACAAAGAACACACAGTGCACCACAAACACACCTGAGCTCAGCTTTATTTTGGTGGTACATGGGGACAGTATCATGCTCATGAGTACCTCAGTGGTACCTTTACTGGCCCCAGACTTGAATCGTCGACCTTCTGAACTGTTACACTACCAACTGCCCTGTCCATGGATCCATGTTTTTGGTTCATTTTCGATCCTTGCTGTAAATGTAAAATACAATTTGTTGTGATGTTGGTTAAGTTAATGCACTAAATAAAAAGGCATTTGATCAAGTCAATATGTTAACTTTATTTTATTTTACTTGGCAAATCAATTTATTTCAACCACTCTACACATTTTAAATACTACAACTCAAAGTTGTCAGTTCATTAAAATGACAAAAATTTAAGGTGTCAGATTAACTGAAACTATAATTTGTAACCACTGTGTTTAAGAGTGAATGTTTTAGTACAGTACTCCACAAACACTGTCTGACTTCAGTTCGCCATCTGCTTCAACTTAAAATCACAAAGTTCAGCGTTGCCTTTGAAGAAAATATAATTATGTGTTAGTATGTTAAAGGCAACTATGTTAGTTGCTACGTACACCGTTAGTCGCTAATATACCCGCTGTGTAGGCTAATGTACACTATTTCAGCTGGGTTAATGTACTATACTGCTGCTAACGTACACTACACTAGTTTACGTAATACTCTAAAAGCAATTGCTAATGTACACAATGTTAGCTGGTTATCGCACACTGGCTTCTGGGTTGCTAATGCACACTATAATTAAATGAAGTAATGTAATGACTACATCAGTTACTTAATGTACACTATATGTTTAAGAATAAAAACAAATGTTGTTAATGTAATAATTATTTTAGCTAAGTAATAAAAAATACTAAGGCCTGTATGTTAATGTAATAATTGGCTACACCTGAAGTTACTAATGTACACTATGCTAGTTGCTAATGTACACAATGTTAGTTGCTAATGCACACTATTTTAGTTGCTAATGTACACTATACTAGTTGCTAATGTACACTACGCCAGTTACTAATGTACACTATGCTAGTTGCTAATGTACACTATTTTAGTTGCTAATGTACATTATGCTAGTTGCTAATGTAAATTATGCTAGTTGCTAAAGTACACTATGTTAGTTGTTGTGCTATACTATGCTAGGTTAAGTTAATGTACACTGAAAGAAGTGCTAAAGTATAACGTGTTAGTTGCTAATGCACACTATGCTAGTTGCTAATGTACACTATGTTAGTTGCTAATGTTCACTGTGTTAGTTGCTAATGTACATTATGCTAGTTTAAAGACAACTATGTTATTTGCTAATGTACACTGTGCAAGTTGCTAATGTACACTATGTTAGCTAACGAATTAGCACCCATGCTTTTGGGAAACGACCCCAGGATTGCAGGACTGGAGTCTTTCCCAGGATTTTAAAGGAAGGGGCAGGGATCAGTCTTGGGCAAAGGGCATTCACACAAACACGCTCACACCTTATGGGTCTAATTTAGAGTGACCAATCAACCTTTACAAGATGCTTTTGGACTGTGGGAGAAATAACCCATGGCAACACAGGCAGCACACAAACTTCTACACAGAATGACCACAGAACCCACCCGGGGATCGAATCCACAACCTTCCTGCAGTGAGGAGACAGCACTTACCGCCGCACCACCATGCTGACCAGCTCTAAATCAGAGCATCTAAACAGCGTGACTGTAAAATGAAGATGTCTGATGACTTCAGCTCCATTACTCAGCAGCTATGTTTGTTGATGTTTAATGGTCTTATTAACGTTGAGAGTTTTTCCATCGTTTAGGAGGACGGTGATGCCGATCTAACCTGGCAACCAGCCTGGAGTTACCTTTTAACAATTCAAAGCTTAATAAAATTACACATTGCAGTTACAACTATTTAAATTCTACAGTTTATTTATATCTATATATTCTATGTGTCTTCTTCATACTTTGTAGAAACCGCGTCGTCTCATCTCTCAGTGTATTTGTGCATATGTAAGATGATAATAAAGTTTGACTGTTTCCAAAAATGTTCCGTATCGAAGTGGATATTAGAAATTTCACAAAAACTAAATAGATAGCAAATACAAAAATACAAGAAGAAATAATTGTATTTAAAATCTATATATTACATTTTGGGTCAGCTCTTTACTACGAGAATCATGCATATATTTATATAATATATATTTCTCCACATCAATAAAACATCAATGAATAACTATAAAAGTTATTTGCATTGTAGGAACAAAAGTCAAAATTAACATGTTCATTTTGATCTTCAATAAAAAAAGTTGAACCTGATTCTAACTTCCATTCATCGTGGGGTTAAATTCTGGAAAAATGCTATGATTTAATGCATTTTTAAGGTATTTGAATTTTTCTATAGAAATAAATTATGTAAAAATGAAGAATGCATCTACAGCTTTATAAACTATTTTATTTACTTACAAAAGTGAACGTGAAGGACTTATCGTGAACACATTATGAATACAAAATGAAATACAATAATCATTTACATAGAAAAATGTTTACAAAAGCTATGACTGCAGCAAGAATACTTGAACCTCGCCCAGAACACAAAAAGACACGCCCTCAAACCACACTTTCTCCAAAAACCCAGAGGTAACACTGAGGAAAAACTTCTCCCAAACACACACACTCTCACACACACGGCAAGCACAGTAGCAGTGGTAAAGATGTTTTGCATCTTTAATAAGTCTGATTTCTTATTTTGCTACGAGCATACTTCTCAAATCAATATCACAATTAACTGGAATATTTTATGATTATGAATAATTAAATAGTTTAGAGCTGGTTCCCTCATAGTTCACTTACACAGTTTGTGTTCAAACATTTGACTGGCTTCAACTAAAGCTGAGATAGGTTACCCATGCGTTATCTTTGTAACAAATCTCTTTAAGAAGTAAAAGAATTTATTAATAATCAAAATAAGATGGCGTCGGCAAGATTATGTCGATTTGAGGTTCTGAATGTCAATTTTGAGCAATTGCCCAGCCCTAATTTCAATTACTTCCAACTAACTTGCATCCAAGTTTCTAGCTACCAACCCAACAGCGCCTGTATTGGTTTATTTGATTGTTAGCTGAGCATGTGCGCTTAGATGAGCGCCCCTTATTTAACACTGAATTTCAACAGTAAAAAGCAACAACTTAGGAGGCTAAAAACTTTTCTTTCCTGCCATAAAATGATCCCATAATTAAACAGTGTTTGTGAGGCATTTTTGAAGGTATTTACAGGTGAATTTTAAGGCCATTTTCAGTGTGACACCCACCAGGCCTGCCGTTCATTTGGGACGTGCCATTTACTGCAGCATCGCCGGTGCCGCTGGGACGCCGTGAGTCAGTGGAGTCCAGCCAGCAGCACCTCACACGTCTGGGAAGTCGTCCATTTTTGGGGCGAGCAGGAAGTCGTAGATGAGCGCAGCAGCCACGCCCCCGCACATCGGCCCCACCCAGTACACCTGGACCAATCAACATCATGCTAATTAGACAAGTGGTGACATCGCTCAATAATACAGCACATTACTTAAATAACAAATAACAGTGCAAAAATAGAAGTGAGAAAGTCGTGGTAAAAGAGAATTAAATAAAAAATAAAAATAATTAAATTTATTAATTAAAAATTATATATATAAAAATTATATTATTAATTATTTTAAAAAATTAAATAGTTTATAAAATGAAGACAAAAAATCTAAAATGTAATATAAAGATTCACAAATAAACTCCTCATTATTTATTTAGCATAAAGATTACCATTAAGACTCTAAACTGGAATTATTAAAAAAAACCCTTTACTATTATTTAAAGCTTTTTTGGCAGTTAATATAATGTTTTTAACTAATATAAAGACATTTTTCATTTTCTGCCTATATATACATACAGTACATACATATGTAATG
This sequence comes from Distichodus sexfasciatus, assembly GCA_032718565.1. Taxonomy (NCBI): domain Eukaryota; kingdom Metazoa; phylum Chordata; class Actinopteri; order Characiformes; family Distichodontidae; genus Distichodus; species Distichodus sexfasciatus. Next base: position 216,557 of record JAVGVS010000421.1, on the reverse strand, counting down.
CAGTTTATGAATATGATGTTTATTAATTATGATTTGTTAATGTACCATTTTATTTATTATGATTAGTGTAAATTACAACATTAATTCATTTTAAAATTTTCTGTCCTATTTGTAGTGATTTTCATTGCTATCTATAGTGATTTTATTACTGTAAAACACTTTTAAGTTGCATTTTAAGGGCTCTGTAAATTATTCTATTGAAAATCGTGAGGCTATTAATCATGTTTTGTTCTTTTACCCATTGGTTTTGAAAATGACTTATGATCACAGCCGGCCCAAAGGATCGCGCTGGATTAATGCCACATCCGGTGAAACTGATCTGTTAAAAATACAATGAATAAAGTTGAGGAATGATGAATATGCAGTGGAGGAGAGTGAGTGATGCTGAGAGACTCAGTGGGAGAGAAAAATGACTTTTTGTTTATTATGTATATGAGAGGCGGAGTTTGGAACAAACACAAATTAATTTATTTACACAATGCAAGACATTAATCAAGTTCTCATTTATGTTACAACAAGTCACACACACACATACTCACACATTCACACTCATATACTCACACACCCATATACAATCTCATATACACACTCACACACTCATACACACACATACACACACGTATACACATTCATACTGAAACACCCACGCACAAACATACACACAAACACACACTCACATATACTCATAAACACACACAGGCCTACTCACACATATATACTCACACACACACACACATAAACACACAGTCCTATATGCACACAAATACACACACACACTCATACACATAAAGGGCGATTACTCACGGCTGTCAGGTGACCCAAGCCCACTGATAGGCCAATGGCGAGTGGGGCAGAGCCTGTGACGTCCCGCCTCCTTTTATCAGTCACGGCGAGAACACACAGCACCAGCTGGAAGGTGGCCAGGAGCTCCACTCCGATGCCCTGCGCTGGAGTAATGCTGTTCAGCTGGAGTGGGAGGAGGGAGAGTTGTTTTTACACATCTAAATCAAAATTAATCTAAATTAATCTGAATTGTAATGTGCTACACGACTCCTGCATTACTTTTGAGTTACTTTCACCAGATTAAGTATGGAAGCAGGACATTGTAAAATGCTAAAATGTAGTTTACTGCAGTTGATTCTACATCCAGTGGAGGGCGATGTGGTGCAGCATCATGACTGTAGACATACACTCTGAAGGAAGTAGCTCTTCTTCCTTCCAGAAACAAATTGTTTGCGGGAAACTCATGGTTAATTTGTAGCAAACAGTGGAGTTTGCCAAAATATGTTGCAAGACGTTTTCAGACACTAGTGGTAAACGTGCAGCAGTGTTCTGGCAAAAGTGACGAATTGCCACTAGTGGGAAATGTATTTGCCACTGATTTGCCAAAACTAGAAGCTAGAAGCCTAAAATTTTTGTAAGGAATGTGTCCAAGGTCTCGTGGTGTTGGGGATTATTTTATAAAAACAGCAGGAAATATTGGGTTAAAAGTGTGTTGTAATGCTTTACTGAAATATGTAAGAAGTGTAATATTACTGACAATGTATTAGTAATGCCTTAAATGACTGTGTTACGGCAAAACATAATACATTACTGTAATTGAGTTACTTTCATAGCACATTACTCCCAACACTGTAAATAGCTGCATCTAGAGTTTCATCATAAAGGTGGTTGATCTGGCTGGTCTTTGGGCAGGGGAGAGGGCTGGGCAAACTCATCGTAATCAGTGAGGTCAGCAGGGCTGTGAGTGAGGAAGATAACCTTTATCACCTCGTTCAGCGAGGAGACTCCCAACCTGAACTCAAACCACACCTCGTCTTCATACTAAATATTCTACTTCATATAAACAATAACTGAGCTGCGAGAGCAGAGTCCCTTCCACCAATCAATTTTACTTTGCTTTTGCATGGTTCTGTTTTTGACTGTGATTTTTGAGTTTTCTGCAGGACTGTGCCTAGTTGGTTGTTCTTTGATAACCTTCCTAAAAACAAAGCAATTCTTCATCAGGAAACCTGCTGTTAATGCACATAAGATAACATTCTACCTGCAGAAAATCCATCATGCTCAATACTCACACCGGTACGTGCACTTAAAAAGGGAAGACTGAAAATCACAAACTTATTGAAAAAAAGCGACATTTAGTAAATTAAAAACTGTAAATAAAATATTTCATTGTTTAACCCTAACTACACACTAAATCAATATTTTTAATGTCCCCTGTGTTTTCTTGTGTGATTACATCCAGATTCATACAAAAATGGTCCACGTGATATAAATTTTGGTGACTGTATCAACACAATAAAACTCCAATATTTGTATATGCTATATATATATATATATATGCAACATTCAGTAAATGTCCAGTCACATCTTATACAGTATATATCGCATTTTTGTGTTCTGTATTGTCTATAAACATAATATGAATGATCTTTTCCATCATCAGCGACTTCATGGACTTTATTTATATTTTTTATCTCGCCTCATTCATAAAAATGAACAATTTCCCAAAACTTTCAGAATTTTGGACATGACATCTAATGCTGGAGGTTTTGGTATTTAGGTTCAGATTTGCCAAAAATAACGAAAAAACCCCAACAACAAAAATAACAATGTCATGATCTGAGACCTGTTGCCCCGAGTTGTTGAGTGAGGTTTATTTGAACAACTCTCTCTCTCACACACTTCAGCTCATTCATAAAATTCAATAACATCCACAAACTCTTCCGGATGTTGCATGTGCTGCCTGAGAGGTTGAGTTTTGCATCTAAGAGCTTTTGGCCTGAGTTCAACAACATATACTGCATGTTCTATAATATTTCAATTATCAGTTATATTATATTTCATAGATAAATTGTGCTTGTGTTCTGGGTATATAATATTGATCAGTTGATGATTTCATAGACCTATATATAATCATATCTGAACAACATACAGAATCTTGGCTGATGGAAGCGATGATATTGGGGTTAAATTTAAGCTCAATATGATTTGACTCAACTTGTTTAATGTGGTTTACTTTAAGAATGAAATAAAAATTAGCCAAATTAACTCTTTTAACCCTTTCTGAATTTTGGAGAGCCAGTTTTGAACTTGTTTCATAACTGAGAACTTTTGATATGAGTTGCTTAAGGTTGTTTAATTTGGGAACGAAATGAATTAACAAAATTAACAACATTTTCAAAACATTTGTGAATTTTGAGACTTTTGTTTCCTTACCTTTTGATATGACTCACTTAATGTGGTTTATTTTAAGACCAAAATGAATTGACAATGTTTTCAACAAAATCAACAACATCCCTGAAACCCTTTGGAATTTTGGACATTCAATTTTAAACTTCCTCGATTACCCTTAGAACCTGCTCGAATTTCGGATGTGGCACCAATTTCACACTTCCTCAACATCCGAGACCTTTTGACCCGAGTCACTGAAGGAGGTTTATTCAAGTGGTATAGTGCTCTTCCCTCTCACAGACAAAACTGTGTTATGAACGCCTAATTTCATACCTCTTCAATATTCAAGTCACTTAAAGAGATTTACACTATGAATGAAATGTTTTGACATGTTTTTACTATATTAACAACGTTTCTGAAACTCTTTTCACTTTTTTGGCGGTACAATTTTCCTACTCTCCGAGACCCTTTGACCCGAGTCACTTAATGTGGTTTATTTTAAGAACAAATCAATTTTACCGTATTTTTAAACAAAATTGACAACGTTCCTGATGCTAGACGTGGACATAGTCTCCACATCAAAAGGACGTAGCTTGTGGGGGGTAATGGGGTGGGGTGTTAGGGGTCAGGATCGGGGGTGACTCACCGCGTTGACGCCAAGCGCGCTGGTGTTTTCGGGCCGGATGCCGTAGACGATGCCGCTGGCGACGGTGGAACCCAGCATCTGTGCGGCGATGTAGAGCACGGCCCGGATCAGGCTGATTTGGCAGCTGGCCAGCATGCCCATCGTGACGGCCGGGTTGAGGTGAGCGCCGCTGATGTGGCCCAGGCTCTGCGCCAGCGTGGCGATGGCCAGCCCGAATGCCAGCGCCACCTTCACCTCCTGGTCCGGGTTGCCGTTGTTGGGGTTGCCAATGGCGGCGCCAATGCTGAGGAAGATGAAGAGCGTCATGCCGACCAGCTCGGCCAGCACCGCTCTCCACAACGCCTTGCTCTTCAGCTCCTTCATGACGGCCGACAGCTCTGGATGGACGTTTGTGTGAGTGTTTTCGAAGGTGTGTGTCCTCGTGGGAAGCTGAGAGTGTGTGAACTGAGCCCTGCTGCCAAAAAGCGCTTCATTTATAGCTGATGTCCAGATAATGACCTGGGAGGAGTTTTACAGAGAGAGGGAGGGAGGGAGAGGAAGGGAGAGAGTAAATTAGTGTGAAATCCTCATACCGTCCCATTCTTTCCCTCCTCTCACTCCCACCTTCCATCTCATCTGCACTTTCTGTGTAATGCTGAATATTTCAAAAGTGGAACTGAGAGGGAAAAGGTGCCCAAACTCTTTAAACGTCTTATTTATTTAATTCTTGATTTTTATATCTTGTGTGTGGCTTGTTGTTGATTTAGGTTCATACTGAACAATGTACATAACAAACATAAAATACAAAAGCACAAGAAGATGCAGTGCTTATTTCTTCAATTTTTTATTTATGTTTGTACTGATACTCTTGAGTGCCTGGAGACGTTTGACCGTGAAGGTGGTTTATAAATGCATCTTACGTACTATGCACACTGAAACACTTAAATTGAAGTGAGTTAAAGTTTCTGCGTCTTCATTTAGGCACAGTTTCAGTGCTAGCTTCCGTTTGTGTTTGTCATTTTGCACCGGTGTTAATATCAGTGTAAAACACATTTGCTCACTCACGCTGTATGATTTGAGGCACGGTGTTTCTGTGTCTGGTTGTCCAGGTTGCTGGGGTTGGAAACTGGCATTTAGGTTTAGTTTTGCAAATAAAGCCCAAGTTCTAACTTCCTCTAAAGCTCAAACCTGCATCTGACGTGTGATGTGGTTTACCTTAAGAAGAGAATGAGAATGAGTGCTGCCTCTCTCTCTCTCTCGCTTTCTCTTACACACACACACACACACACATACATTATATATATATACACACACAAACATACATTATATATATATATATACACACTATACACACAGCGTTGGGAATAATGTGTTATAAAAGTAGCGCAGGGATGTAAGACTAATAGAGAGAGAAGGAGAAAGACATTGAGGACACTAAATTCTCTCTCTCTCTCTCTCTCTCTGCTGCTCTGTCTGTCTGTCTGTCTGTCTGTCTCTCTCTCTCTACTGCTCCATCGCTCGCTCTCTCTCTCTCTTTCTCTCTCTCTCTACTGTTCCATCTCTCTCCCTCTCTCCCTCTCTCCCTCTCTCTCTCTCTCTCTCTCTCTCGCTCTCTCTCTCCACACCCTTCCTGTTCTCTCTGAATCAGCTCCTTCTCTCCCTCTCTTACGGAGTGTTTGAGTGTGTAAGTGCACTAACTGTGAGTTTGATCAGATAAACTCTATAGCAGACGTATTGATGCGATGTGACTGAAGCTGTTCAACGTTGTTCCCAGAAGAGTTCAGCTCTTACTGTGCAGCTGCGCTCCACTCCACACCCGTGCTTACGCAACACGCATTGCAACATACACACATATTACATATATACTGTATCTCACAACGATGAGACGATACACGAGATTGAGTTCTCAAAAATGAGATGAGATTTCAACACTATCTCTGTCTGTCTGTCTTTTTGTTTGTCTTGTTTTCTCTCTCCTCTGACGTTTACTGATTAAACCATACTGCTGCTCCATGAACAGATCATGGAGATAGCGTGTTTATGATGGTTCTCTCCTCAAGTCACCGTTTACAGGGAATAAAACATAGTAGCCATGAATCATTTTACTCATCCGGGTTGTTGTGGAATTCTCAACTTCAGTCCTTAGAGCTGGAAAACAAACGTTACAAAAATGATTAACTTTTATTAACTTCCTTCACACCTTCTCCAGGGCATGTGTCATATGAGAGGCATTCTTTTAGAGCTGTAATGTTCTTTTATGGCAGAGCTCTATTCATTGTACTGTGCAAAAGTCTTGGCTTGCTGCTAATTTCCACAGTTATTTATTGCAACAAAATACATGTGTAAAAATTACGATGGCCTTTTAGAACTGTGACAGCAGCGCATCGCTGTCTCATTTGCTGCAAGCTCTTGAGTTGTCTTTGTACACAACGCGTATCCAAAAAAGAGTCTTGAGTCTTGAATTGCCTTTTGTTGTCTTTTCTTTACTACAGTTCAAAGTTTTACAAGCAAAAGATGAATTCCTAAGACTACAAAAATACTTTACGTGGCGTTACGTGACGGTCAAAAAACTGTAACGCTCCTGAGCTCTCAGCTCTATCATATTCAATGTGAAACTAATTCTTTTACGTTCTTACATCTTATATACACCTCAGACACGTAAGGCACGTATTACTTCTATTGTTACATACTAGTACGTTTAACATGAATACGTATTGATAGAATTCTATCACGTAGAACTGTACATGGAAAGTTATGGAAGGTTCCAGAAACATTTCTCTACTTTCTACTGCAAACAACTACAAAACATTAAATCTAAATATTCACACATTCATGCACACAAAATGGCTATAACATCTCGGCCCCTAATTGACTAGGCATTAGCATATCATTTACCAACTTAAATTCAGAGCCATTCACATTTTTATCTAAGTAAGTTCTTTTCCTGGTGTTGTGTCCAACAAGACATGCTTGGTGATGGGTCTTCGTATGGTGCCTGTCTTTACTCGAACCTCAGCGCTGCGAACTACACCTCCTGAGTCTGGCATGACTTTGGTGATTCTTCCCAATGACCAGGATCTTCTTGGGAGGGACGGATCAAACACAACGACGACATCTCCTACCTCGAAGTTACTCTTCAGCCCACGCCATTTTTGCCGTTCTTGCAGAAGTGGTAGATACTCTCGGGTCCATCTTCTCCAGAACAAGTCTGTCATGTACTGAACTTGTTTCCAGCATCGTATGGCGTAGATATTGTCTTCTTTAAACAAGGTGGCAGGATAGGCTTTTTGTTCTGCTCAAGTATATGATTTGGTGTCAGTGGCTTGAGGTCGTTGAGGTCGTTTGAGCGCATAGTTAGGGGTCTTCCGTTGACGATCTTCTTGACTTCTTTCAACACAGTTCATAGTCCTTCTTGGCTCACCACTTGTTGCCGCATGACGGAGCTCATCACCTTCTTTACTGTTCTGATTTGATGCTCCCACACTCCTCCATGATGGGACGCGCCGGGTGGGTTGAAGATCCACTGAACTCCTTTCTGGAGCATGTCTTCGTTGATACTGGATTGGTTCCAGCTCTTTATCATCTTCCGTAGCTCCTTCTCTGCGCCGACCAGGTTTGTACCGTTGTCGGAGCGGATGGTCTGAACTGATGATCCCCTTCCACTTTGGAAGCGGCGTAAAGTGTTAATACAAGAGTCTGTGTCGAGAGAATCAGCGACGTCTAGGTGGACTGCTCTGGTTGTTAGGCACGTGAAGAGCACTCCGTAACGTTTCACTTTGGCACGTCCTATTTTCACCTCAAAGGGACCGAAGTAGTCCATGCCTGTGCTCGTGAAGGGAGGTTCATTGGGATGCAGCCGGTCTTCTGGCAGGTCTGCCATCTTCTGCTCACCAACCTTTGCGTTCAATCTTCTGCAGAGGTTGCATCTTGAGATTACGGTTCTCGCCGCTGTGTTTGCTTTAGGTATCCAATACCTCTGTCTTAATTTGGCTAACGTAGTTTCTGCCACCGTGCCCTGTGATTTCATGGATGAGGTGGGATATTGGGTGTTGTTTATGCAGAATAGCAGGATGTTTAGCTTCTTCAGCCATCGCCGATTTGTTCAGCCGTCCACCTCCTCTCAGCACTCTGTCTTCTAGGTATGGATCTAGTTTGGAGATTGAACTGTTTTGTTTCACACAAGTTTCTTTGCTGCAGTGCTTTTATTTCTTCAGTGTAGGTTTGCTTCTGACTGTATTTGATCAGCTCAATTTTGGCCTTGGACAAGTCTTCAATGGTAAGATCTCTCTTTGCTGCATACTTTTTAAACATAAACATTCGTTGTTTGAGTGTGGATTCTTTGCTCTCTGGGCTAGTTGTTTCGGACTTTTCTATAGCCTCTTTTAGAAAACAGCTTCTCGCTGTACCTAGGAACAGCAGCTCCTCTCTCAAGCGCAGAATCCAGGCAGTTGCTTTCTTTAGTTTGTGCCAACTGGAGTAATAGGCTATAAATCGTTCTGTTGGATCTTTATTGTCTGTTGCTGAACTTGAATGCAGTATAGCAGCTGATATTTTCACCTCCTCGTCATGTTCTGTCAGGTCGTTTAGCTGTTCAGGTTGTTGTGGCCATTAATGTGGCTTCTCTTATGTAGGAGACACGGTTTGCCACAAAGGTTTTAAAACGAAGGGCGTCATTCTCGATGTATTTTAGTACTGTAGTACTGTCTGTCCAGAAGATTGAGTTTGTCAAAGGGAGTTGAAGTTCTTCCTTTAGTAGTCTGTCTAATTTGACTGCAACCATGGCGGCTGTCAGCTCTAATCTAGGGATTGTGATTTGCTTAAGAGGGGCGACTCTAGATCTACCCATCAAAAAACAGACGTGTTTCTCTTCTTGTTCGTTTGTTAACAAGAGATATGACACCACACCATAACCGTTCTGACTTGCATCTGAGAAATTATGGATTTGTGCAGACTTCGTGGGGCCGAATAAGATGGGCTTGAAACATCGATCCACACAAAGTTCTGCCAACTTTTCAAGGTCTGATAGCCATTTCTGCCATGCTCGATGTGGCTTGTCAGGAATCTCTTTGTCCCAGCCATTTTCTCTTTATGAAGATCCCTTTTGAGGAGCTTAGCAGGTAGGACAAGTGGTCCTAAGAATGCCAGGGGGTCATACACTGAACTAACAACTGAGAAAATGCCTCGCAAGGTGTTGGGTCTGTTGGGTAATTGAATCTTGAATCTGAAACTATCCGAGTTTGTACACCATTGTACGCCTAGCGCTCGTTCTATTGGTAGCATCTCGTGTTGCGGGTGTAGGTCTTTAACCTCTTCTGCTCTTTCACTGTCAGCGATAGAACTCAGCACCTTCCTACTGTTGCTTACCCACTTAGTCAAGCGAAACCCACCCCTGGCACACAATTTCGTTAGTTCTTTCATAAGACTAATGGCTTTGTTTTCTGTGGCAACTGATTTCAAGCAATCGTCTACGTAGAAGTTTTGAAGGACTGTTTGTGTGACCTCTGTTGATGTCTCTGCAGGTGCATCTAAGGCTGTTCTTCTTAGCGCATACAAAGAGCAACTGGGAGATGACGTAGCCCTGAATAGGCGCAAACACATTCTGTATTCTTCTACTTTCTCATTTAGTTCTCCATCTGGCCACCACAAGAAGTGCAGCAAGTCTTTATCCTCTTCTGGCACTCGCACTTGATAGAACATGGATTCTATATCTGCCATAAGAGCTATAGGCTCTTGCCTAAACCTTAGCAGTACCCCAAGAAGAGTATTTGTGAGATCAGGTCCCTGTAGTAATTGTTTGTTCAATGACGTTCCTTGGTACACTGCTGCACAGTCGAACACAACCCTTAGCTCTTTCTTTTTTGGATGGTACACCTCGTGATGTGGGATAAACCATACTCTGCCATCACTACGGCTCGATTGTTCTTCTGGAACTTTTACAGCATAACCTTTCTTTAGAATGTTGTGCATGAATTTTTTGTAATCTTGGTAGAAGTCTGGATTTTTATCTAGCTTTCTCTTTAAGGAATCAAGTCTTTGTTCAGCTGCTCCGCAATTGCATGGCATCTTGACATCACTTTTCATGGGCAATTTAATGCAGTAATGGCCGTCTTTGAGGCATGCCGATGTCGACACAATTTGCAGGAATTGCTTGTCTTGTTGTGAAGGCGAACAAGAGCGTTCTGGGAAGTCGATCTCGTAGTATTTTGCTAGCATTTCCCCGATGTCAGATTCGGAGATAAAATTGATAAAGTTTAGTTCATTAGCATTATTTAATTGCTGATCTTTATATCTACTAACTGGCCCATAGACTGCCCAACCCAGTGCGGTTTTCATAGCATATGGCCCATTGTTCTGACTATTAATCACTTCCCAGGTTTCCATGGCTCGGCAGATGCTAGAACCGATGAGAAGGCCAATGTCTAACTCTAGTACTGTTTCTGGAACTGGTACCTGATTTAGATAAGGCCATTTATCCAAGTCCTTTTTCTGTGGTATGTTAGCCCTTGTTGCAGGTATGTCTGGTTGTGTATACACATCTGGCAAGCTAATGTACTCTTGTTCATCTAAGCCACACGCCATCAAGCCCCTTATAGAGTAACAACCCACTTTCTGCTCTTGTGTCATGGTGCGAAGAACAAACTCTTTCTTTTTGCCCCGGATGCCCAACCTTTTGGCTAAATCCTCACTACAGAAAGTCACAGTGCTCCCTGTAACTAAGAAGGCATAGGTTTCAACTTCCCTCATCTCGTTCCTATGTTTTACTTTGACAGGTACTATGGGAAGTATTACTTTGTTCCCAGCCCCATTATGCTCTTCCCCTTCTCTCCCCTTTTCTAGCTTGTTCATATGCCTGGTCTGGGGGCATATTCTCACAGCTACTAACAAGTTCTTGAGGCTTCCCTCTTGTATACTGTTTTAAGTTTAAGTACAACAGGTCTTGTTGATCGTTAGTTTTACTTTCAATGACGTTTTCAAAGGCTTTTATGAAAGATCTGTACTTAAGAGGATCTCCTGTAAACACGAAAATTTCTCTACGAGGCAACTGAGTCAGACTTTGTTGTTTGATGAGCATCTCAGTGGTATTATTCTGACGCTCAGCCACTTCGGTCTGATGCTGCAGTATGTGACATATGTCTTTAGTAGAATCTGGCTGCTGAATTTCTCTTACGGGCAAACTAGACTGTTCGCTTAAGGGTTTTGCAATTGGCTTCAAACTTGTTAGGTTCAAAATGCTCACTGTTATCAATTTGTTCTTTCTTTATGCTAGCTAAAGGTTTTGGCTTGATTCTAGACGGTTCTGAGGAGTCGTCTGACGACTCATGTTCGCTCTCACACCCTCTATAGACCTTTAATCTAGCTTTTGATGCGGCAAGCTCGGCTTGCATTTGCAACTGCTTCTTTCTTGCTCTCAGGCGAGCCTCCTCCTGCTCCCTTGCTGCCCTAAAATGAGCTTCTTCCTGCTCCCTTTCTGCCTTCAAACGAGCTTCTTCCTGTTCCCTTTCTGCCTTCAAACAAGCTTCTTCTTGTTCCCTTTCTGCCTTCAAACGAGCTTCTTCCTGCTCCCTTTCTGCCTTGAAATGAGCTTCTTCTCATTCACTTTGTGCCCTCAACCGAGCTTCTTCTTGTTCCAGTTCTACTTCCTCCTGAATAATCTTTGCTTTAGCTAACAATGCATCATGATCTGCTTGGAGCCTCATCCTAACCGAGCTAATACTAGATCTTTGAGATGTACGACTTGCACAACTCCCTGCTCTGCTTGCATGGCTTTTATAACTTTTAAGGGAACTGGCACTAGAAACACTATCTGAGGGACTGGTGTCTTCTTCCCTTTGAGGACCGCTTCTTACATGGACGATCCATTCTTCTGCACGTTGTATGAACAACTTTAATCCTGTCTGCCTGCCCTCAAATGTTTCCTGATCTTCCTCTATTTCATCTTCATCCCACAGCTTCCACAACTCTTCAGTAGCATGCGTGTATTCTTTGAACTTTGGCAAAGCTTTCTCTACAGTGTCAATATTGCCTGCCTGTGACGTTTCCTCTAACGTTACACAGCACTCTTTCAACTAATTCACTGCTTGTGAAAAGAGTTTCTTAATGTGCAGAATCGTTTCTCTTAAGCCTTAAGCTGCTTACTAAACTGGAAGCTCTGTGGACGTGTACTTTCGCTTTTCTTCGGGTTTACTTCGTTGAAAAGCTAGCCAGCTGTCTAACGCAAAAGAAGAGAACTTTCTGACCTGGCACATTCTTACTTGTTCGGACCTTGATTCTTCGGATTCTCTTCGGACTTCCTCTTCGTACCTCTTCTTCGGACTTCCTATTTGGACTTCGTCTTCAGGGGAAGCATGACACATCCGTCGCAAGATGTGTCAGTAAGTTTTCGGTTTTCTTGGTTAATAGCAAGTTTTTTGACTTATTGTGAGAGCAGTGCATCGCTGTCTCATTTGAGTTCTGAGCTCTTGAGTTGTCTTTGTACACAACGCGTATCCAAAAAAGAGTCTTGAGTCTTGAATTGCCTTTCGTTGTCTTTTCTTTACTACAGTTCAAAGTTTTACAAGCAAAAGAAGAATCCCTAAGACTACAAAGGTACTTTACGTGGCGTTATGTGACAATCAAAAAACTGAGCTCTCAGCTCTATCACATTCAATGTGAAACTAATTCTTTTATGTTCTTACATCTTATATACACCTCAGATTACGACACGTAAGGCGCGTATTACTTCTATTGTTACATACTAGTACGTTTAACATGCATACGTATTGATAGAATTCTATCACATAGCACTGTACATGGAAAGTTATGGAAGGTTCCAGAAACATTTCTCTACTTTCTACTGCAAACAACTACAAAACATTAAATCTAAATATTCACACGTTCATGCACACAAAATGGCTCTAACAAGAACCATTTCAGATTAAAAAAAAGTTCACTTCCGGGTTATGGCGCGGTGCTGAGTGAACGCGAATCGGAGCTCCGCTACAAATTTTGACTTAAATTGTATTCTTTAACCCACTAAACGCTGACAAACTGATTTTATTTTAGAATTTGATACATCTTAACTTTCAAGATGCCACCAAAACCAACTAAAACCACACAGAAACAAGTCAAATCGACCGTACCTGGAGAGGCCGAGGCAGATGCTAAATCCAATGAAGCTAATAGCGAGGAGGGAGAGTCAGGTGTTAGCCAAGAGTCTACAATTCTGGAGGCTATCCACTCATTGAAATCGGACTTTGCTGTGCGATTTGATGCCTTGCTCCAGGCGATTAACGGAGTGCAGTGCGATCTTAAAGCTCTGACAACACGGGTAACAGAAGCCGAGGATCGAATAAGCACCCAAGAGGACAACGTCACGGAGTTGCAAACGCAAAACGCAAAATTTAAAACTGCCATAGAATCCCTCTCATCAAAAGTCGATGATCTGGAAAATCGCAGTCGTCGGTCCAATCTACGATTGGTGGGACTTCCAGAAAAAATTGAAGGGAAGGATATGTGCGTCTTTTTAGAGAAATTACTCCCCGAGATCCTCGGCCCGGAAAAATTTCCTGCCCCTCTTGTAATTGAGAGAGCTCACCGAATCGGCAGATTCTCCGAAGACCGTTCTGACTTTCCACCTAGGGCTGTGATAATAAAATTCCTAAACTATGCTGACAAAGTCCATACTCTGAAAGCAGTTCGAGCAGTAGGCACCGTGATGTTAGACAAAAGAAAGCTTATGTTCTTTTCTGACGTGTCAGCTGAACTGCATAAGAAACGGAAAAGATTTGACGCGGTGAAGAAGGATCTTCGCGATCTCAACTTCCCTGAATTGCGGTATGGCATCTTGTACCCAGCTACTTTGTGCGTGACTCACAAGGGAAAGCGCCACTTGTTCGACAATCCTTCAGATGCTCAGAGGTTTTTGCAAGATCTGAAAGACAATGTTTAGCAGGAGGACTTAAAGGAAGATGTTTCTCTTCGGGGTCAGTTGCATGCGCGTAAGCAAACTTCTGGTTTACTGCTGATGCTAAAATAATATATATATATTTTTCGTGATGTTGGGTTGACATCTCTGACTGTGGCGGACTCGTCCGATGTTCAGACAAGTTGTTCCTCACCGTGAAAGGATCGCGGGTGGACCGGCGTAGTTCCATAATCAGGCTCTTTTGAGAAGTCCTTGGGAAGTGTTTAACTAGGGAGGGGAGGGGGAGTGATGGTATTCCATTTTGGGGAAATACCTGTTTGTTGGTCAGTTGTTCTGTCTGGCTGTATTTTGCTTTTACCAATTGGGTTTTGTTTTTGTTTTTTTCTTTCTCTTCATTCACAACAATAGTCTGTATACTTACATTTGTACTTTTGGCAAGAATGGGAATATGCTGTATACACAATAATGGCTCCCCTATTTGATATTCAATTTACATCCTGGAATGTAAGAGGTCTCAACAAAATTGTAAAGTTGAAACAAGTGATGAATAGAATTCGGCAAATGAAAGCTAAAATAGTGTTCCTCCAGGAAACTCATTTAGCTTCAGAGGATGTGACTATGGTGAGGAAGAGATGGCCAGGGCAAGTGTTTTCTGCCTCCTTTAATTCACAATCTAGAGGGGTTATTACGCTTATACATAAATCTATACCTTTACAAATAATTAATACTATCAAGGACAGACTAGGGAGGTACATAATTATCCAAACCGAGATATTTTCTGTTAGATTGAATTTAGTAAATGTTTACGGACCCAATGTGGATAATCCTAGTTTTTACAGAAATCTATTTTTACTATTAGCTGGACTGCCAGGATATTTTGTTATAGGAGGCGATTTTAACTGTGCTCTATATCCAGAATTAGATAGATCAACTAAATCAGACCTCTTTCATGTACAGACCAGAACAGAGTTAAAACAGTATATGCAAGATTTCAATTTAATAGATATTTGGAGGAACAGGCACCCGGATAATTTGACTTATTCATGCTACTCCAGTACTCATAAAACATTTTCTCGTATCGATTACTTTCTTTTATCTACTGATCTCATTTCTAAAGTTAAGAACTGCTGGTATGATAGCATATTAATCTCAGATCATGCGGCAGTTTCATTTATATTAAACTTTCCAAATTTTTTGTGCAGATCCCTAAGATGGCGACTACATATAACCTGGTTGAGAGATCCCGAATTTTTGGAGTTCATTGATAAACAGATAGATTATTATTTTGAAATTAACACAAATCAAACATCTGCCTCAGTCCGGTGGGAAGCATTTAAAGCTTTTATAAGAGGACAAATGATTAGTTATACAAATTATAAATATAAGCCCTGTCAAGTAGAAATGATAGACCTTGAAAACAAAATAAAGAAAATTGAATCTGAAGTATACCAAAAAATTACACCTGATCTTCTTTTGGATTTGCACAAATTGAAAATGAAATATAACGAGCTTTCATTGGAACACGCAAAGAAAAGCTTGCTGAGCCTTAAACAGACTTATTATGAAGGGGGAGAGAGAGCGGGTAAGTTACTGGCTTGGCGTATTAAGCAGTTACAAACTGAAAGAGCCATAAATTCCATTCAGATAAAGGAGAGTGAGGTAACATTTGATCAAACTGAGATAAATGAGGTCTTTAGGAATTACTATCAGGCTCTTTACAGCTCTGAATATTCGGAGAGTGCCGCAGTGAGAGAAAAAGCTTTCCTAGATGCTTTGGACTTTAAGTCCACGGGTTTGGGTTTCGTGGTATCTCTTGAAGAGGACCTAAAGTCTGAGGAGCTGTCTGAGGCCATTACCAGTATGAAAGGAGGGAAGACCCCAGGGCCTGATGGCATACCGATAGAGTTATATAAAATTTTTCATCATAAATTAACTGGTCCCCTTTTGGACATGTACCAGGAATCCCTGAAAAATGGGACTTTGCCTCCCTCTTTGAATACTGCGACAATAACTCTGTTGTTAAAACCTGGCAAGCCACCAACTGATTGTGGTTCATATAGACCCATTTCTCTCTTGAATAATGATTTAAAGATTCTTTGCAAGGTGCTAGCAAAAAGATTAGAATTACATTTGCCTAAGCTTGTTCATATGGATCAAAATGGCTTTGTTTGGGGGAGGCAAGGTTTGCATAATATTCGTAGAGTATTAAATATATTACATGAGAAATCTAATACTTGTGCGTTTGATAGGATTGAGTGGCAGTACCTGTTTAAAACTATGGAAAGAATGGGGTTTGGGGATAAGTTTTTGAAATGGGTCCGGATCCTGTATGCTAACCCCTCAGCTGAGATATTAACGAATGGAATAATATCTGCCCCTTTCAGACTCTACAGGGGAACACGCCAGGGCTGCCCGCTCTCTCCCTTGCTTTTCACCCTAGCGATCGAACCATTGGCTATGGCAATTCGTAATCATACACATATCTCAGGTATCACAATTGGCCCTTCAGAACATCGCATTTCATTATATGCAGATGATATAATTATATTCCTTTCCAATCTAAAACAATCTATCCCAGCATTGCTAGATTTGATTGAAACATTTGGAGTATTCTCAGGGTGTAAAATTAATCATTCCAAATCTGTGTGGTTGTTCCTCCATAAAGCTGAAAGGCTTCTTCCCCCAGTTCAGACACCCTTTAGAATCTCACAAGACGGTTTTATTTATCTTGGGATTAAAATTACACCAACTGTTAATGAAATTGTATCAGCTAATTATAAGCCCATATCAGATTCTATAACTGGTCTGCTGAACAGGTGGACAAAACTCCCCATTTCTTTGATTGGCCGTGTTAATATATTAAAAATGTCAATTTTGCCCAAATTGTTATATCTCTTCCAATCCATCCCACTTCCTCCACATTCTTCTTTTTTTGTTTTAATGAAAAAAACTTTTACAAACTTTATTTGGAACAACAAGCGCCCTCGTCTCAGACTTTCCTTGCTTTACTTGCCTTATGATAGAGGGGGGTTAAACCTACCCAACCTAAAATGGTACTACTGGGCGGCTCAAATTAGAGCAGCAATGTTTTACTTTGAGAAGGATTACCCTCCAACCTGGGTATCTATAGAGGCTTACTCTATTTCAATTCCTTTGAATTTATATCTGTATTCAGCAGATGTTAAAAAGTTGATTAAGTGTACAAAAAATCCATATACCAGAAATACTATAATAGTTTGGTTTGAGGCTCTTACTCATTTAGGTGAATTACCACAACTTTCATTCTTTTCACCAGTTTTTGGTAATGAAAATTTCCATCCTGGTAGAGCTGATCCAGGTTTTAAAATCTGGTCAATTCAAGGTATTAGTAAAGTGTCGGATCTTTATAATGAAGGAAAATTCATGTCCTTTGAAGAAATTAGGACAAGGTTTGGAATTCCGCAAAAACACTTTTTCAAATATTTGCAATTACGTAGCTTCATTCAATCAAGACTAGGCCAAAGTCTGGTTGAGCCTCCTTTTTCTACTTTGGAAAATATTACACTTAAATGTTTGAAAGGTAGAGGTCAAATATCTCTATTATATAAACAGTTTGTGGCCAAATCTAAAGAATCATTTAATGACAGACTTCAAGCATGGCGATCTGACCTGCAGGTTAATATAACTGAGGAAGAGTGGCAAATAGTATGTTTAAAAGCCCAAACTCAGACAATGAACACCCATTTGAGACTGCTTCAGTACAAATGGCTGAGTAGACAGTATATCACTCCACTTAAGTTACACCACTTTAACCCGAATATTCCTGATGAATGCTACAAATGTAAACAAGAGAAGGGAACTTTATTCCATTGTATGTGGGAATGCACTAAAGTTAATTGTTTTTGGGTTAAAATATTGAACATTGTAAGTAAAATCATTGGTAAAGTAATTCCTTTTGATCCCAAGCTGTGTATATTGCATATTTATCCTTTGAATTTTAAAACTACCAAACATGAAAGATTGTTGCTGATTCTTTGTTTGTTGGAAGCCAAACGTGTAATTGCATGCTTTTGGAAAAAAGAAGAAAGTCCTGACGTATCTCAATGGATAAAGGGGATGACTTCATGTCTTGCTTTAGAAAAGATTACCTACTTTTTGAAGAACAGACTTCGTGTGTTTTGGTCCATCTGGAAGGTGTTCTGTGACGTTTTGCAGAGTCTGGATGGTGACTCTTTTGTGGAACTGATGGACATTGAGAGTATATAGACAAGTATCTTATAGCTGTATAGTTTTGGGTTTTTTTTTTTTTTTTTGACTTTGTGTTCATTTATGTATTATTATTGTTATTATTATTATTATTATTTATTTTTTATCAATTACTTATTTGTGGGGTTTTTTTGTGTTATCTGGTTATAATGGAAAATTTGAACGTTGTACTAATCTGTATGACAATGTTTGAAAATAAAAATTGTTGTTTAAAAAAAAAAAAAAAAATGGAGCTGAGGAAGAGGGGGTCAAGAAAAAACTCTTCCAACTCGTACATTTATGAGAAGAAAACTCAGACTTTCACAATCTCAGAAAAAGGCCCGAGTCCACCAAACACGTTTTTTCTGCTGAGGGCGGTCAACACCTCACTTACAGAGTGCTTTCTCAGTGCTTTCCCTCATTATCAGCGCTCATTGTTGCTAAGTTACAAAAAGCACCATCGGGCACATTCGCGTTCGTTCCTGTTCCAACATGTGTTTCTTTGAGATCGCTAGTTTAGCTGTCAAGATGGAGAGAAATTGCGTCTTAGCATTAGTGGCAGCGTTTGAAATAGATTCTCCACGTCTTCTAGATGAGATTGATTGGCTAGCAAGAGATAAGTGACATTGACGAGCATAGCACTGTTCTAGTAGTTGTACAGATTTCAACTTGAAGTGCTGTCAGTACAGCAACAAAAAAAACGTCTCCACCCTTGTTTTTTCCCGCTGAAGCCGCTGAGTGCTATGAACGCTGAAGCTCATTGCATTTGTATTGAAAATAGGTGCTGCCGATGAAAAAAACGTTTGGGGGACACAGGCTCTTAATGTCTTACAAATTTGCGACATGATCCCAAAGAATATCCAAATTCTTCTTCTTGTAAATGTACGACTTTAATCTCAGAATTACAGAATTATGCCTCAGAATTTTACCGCCTGCATTTTTTCTCTTTTTAATCTATGATCTTTGATCTTTGATCCTAATACACCGTTGTAAAAATAAATGTAAATAGGATTACTAAAAAAATCACATCATATCATCATATCATCCTACTGTTAAAAAAAGAAATTTTGAGATGGCTCAAAACCTTAGCACAGAAACGTTTGCTGCTGACGAGGGATTAAAAGGCAGAGTTTACTGACAAACAAAATGATACAGCTTATTTAATGCATTTTATTTGCATTAAATTAAATTTATTTCAAGGGGTGGCACGGTGGCGCAGTGGTTAGGGCTGCCGCCTCACAGCGAGAAGGTCCTGGGTTCAAAAGCCGTAGGGCCCTTCTGTGTTGAGCTTGCATGCTCTCCCCGTGTATGCGTGGGTTTCCTTCGGGCGCTCCGGTTTCCTCCCACAGTCCAAAGGCATGCGTTGTAGGTTAATTGCGACTCTAAATTGGCCCTTAAGGTGTGAATGTGTGTGTGACTGTGTGAGTGTGTGTGCCCTGTGGTGTGTTGGCGCCTGCCCAGGGTTGTTCCCCGCCTTGCGCCCAAAAGTTGCCGGGATAGGCTCCGGTCCCCCCCGCGATCCTGGTTGGGATTTCAGCGGTTCGGAAAATAAATAAAAGAATGGATGAATTTATTTCAAAGACTATCTGTCGTTGTGAACGCACAGCACAGCACAGTCAAATGTGATCTGTGGAGGAGCAGTGGGCAGCTGACATTAGTAGCATCTGGGGAGCACTGCTTGGAGACGGTACCTTGCTTATGAGTACCTCAGTGGTGCCTTTACCGGTCCAGGATTTGAATCGGCGACCTGCTGATCACAGGGTGAACACCCTAACCCTAAAACTAACTGCACCAACCATATGCACTCTAACCACGACCACCACCACGTTTGAATACTTTTAATACCAAAAATTACTTAGCGACAACATCACAGGGACTTAAAGTCGAACGGTCCCTAATCTTCAGGTGTAGAGTCTTAAATTTGCTCCCAAAAGAAGTCAGATGGAACTACACACACACTCCTGTAAAGTGGCCCCCCGGCTTGCGATGGCGTGTGTGTGTGTGTGTGTGGTACCGGGTGCTGAGGGATCCATCAGTATCTGTGTGTACATTAGTAGTGGAATTTGGGGAATGCAGATGGAAGACAGACGTATAGCTTTTCTCCAGAGAAGATGGGAAAATGTAAAGAGATAAAGGATCTGCAGAGAGTCCACACGAGAAGCCTGGCGAGTTCGCGGCGGCACTTTGCACATTGGCCTGCCGATCTTATCTTAATGAGCGGATGGGAATAAAGAATTTCACCCATAATAAAGCTGAAGCGGCGTCAGAGCGAATCGATCACGGCACTGCTCGGAATGGAAGTCAGAAACCAGAGCAGAGGCTTCACCAGATGGGAAGATTTGATCAGATTTCTCACACCAAAAAGGCTAAATATATAGACAATATATGCTCATATCTACACACATTAATGTATAAATGCAGTTTAGAGCTGCAAAAGGTTCAAGACATCGTCATGTCTAATATACGTTAGAACTTCGTGCCACATATTTTGACCTAGAATGTGTATCAGCATCAGTTTGCAGCCAACACCCTGTCCAATAAAATAAACAGAGCACAGTAATTAAAGTGAGTGATTGTCATTGTGAACACAGCACACACAGTGCCTAGCACCCAGGGAGCAGTGCTTGGGGATGGGACCTTGTTCATTAGTACCTCAGGGGTACCGTTACCGATCTGGTACTTGAACTGGCAACACTTCGATCACGGGGCCAACTCCCTAACTTCCAACTGCCCCAAATGAACAATGCTTATAATTATTGCTCACACAGAACTGAAAGGTATTTGGAGTCTTGCTGAAGAACCCAGGGGTGGTAGTGCTGGAGGTAGGATTCAAACCAACGACCTCTTGGTCCAGAGGAGGGTGTCCTTACTGCTAAACCTCAAGCACCCTCATGTAGTATGGCAAGCGTGGGATGCTCACGAGAACGTAACGTGTGTTCATGAGGAAGTATTCATGCTGACAGAAGTCACTTATGCTCACAAAAAGTATCGCTAAAGTAACACATTGCTCACAGGAGAGTATCTCATGCTCATACTCACTTCCAATCACTCCACTTTCTCGTGAGCATGTGATTTGTCCCGCATAAAAATGAACGTTTTCCAAAAGAATTACAATCATAATGAACAATGATTTAAAAAGTTTACATCCAAATAGTACAATAATCCACAACTGTAGAACTGAAGAAAACCCAATAAACTCATTTTGCACAAAATCTCAAAGCAATAAAATTTGCATAAAAGTGCATTTATGTAGATTCAGAGATTCTGTTCTTACAAATCTCACATAAAAACGCTGAATTTCAGAATCTTTGTGGAAAATGTGTTAGATTGTTCTCTAACTGTTCTTTAGAAGAAATCTGTTCTTAAAATCTTTTTCACAGATTCTGATGTTGACCAATGTTTTCTTATTTGATATTTGCTAATTCTATTTCAGTGTTTTTCTGCAAGAAATAGCTTATTGGGTTTCCTTCAATGCTACAGTTTTATAATATTAAACTGTTTAAATGTCTTAACTTTCCTAAATGCAAAAAAAGCAGTTGGTGGCGTAGCGGTAGGGTGTTCACCCTGTGATCAGAAGGTCACAGGTTCAAATCCAGGGCTGGTAAAGTTACCATTGAGGTACTCATGAGCAAGGTACCATCCCCAAGCACTGCTCCACGGGCGCTTATTAGCTGCCCACTTCTCCTTCACGGATGGGTCGAATGTAGAAGTCACATTTAGTGCACTGTGTGCTGTGCTGTGTTCACTATGACAAATAATCACTCACTTTCAAAATATTGGTGAGTGAGGCCCATATTTATCTCTACCTCTAAAACTCTCAGATCAGATCTTATTTCCGCTTCAGAACTAAGATGTGTTTATTAGAAACTCACCGACGTCCAGCGGAACCTGAACTGGAATTTTTTTTTTTTTTAATGTTTTTGAGTGGCAGTCGGGTGTGAAACGTTGTGTGATATTGGACTAATTGCTCATATGTATCTAATTGCTGGATGCGACACTCGCTGGTGAAGGGAGACCAGACAAAAGGCTGAGTGCTGCGCTGAAAATCTTTTTGTGGACAACACAAACGTCCATTGTCACATCCTGAGCGGGGGAGTGCTGAAGGGAAACGAGGGAGAAAGAGCGGCCGAGGAAACCAGTCCTGTTTGTCTTTAACAGATTGTGAGATAAAGGAGGAAGTTGAAATGTAGTTGAAGATGAAAGCGCTTGATAAGAATTTTACAGTCATGTGACCAGCGCAGTGTCAGCAGTGATGGGAAGTAGGTAGTTAGTGGCATGTTCGCCCCGTGATCAGAAGGTCGCAGGTTCGAATCCAGGGCCGGCAGAGTTACCACTGAGGTACTCATGAGCAAGGTACCGTCCCCAAGCACTGCTCCCCGGCGCTTGTTAGCTGCCCACTGCTCCTTCACGGATGGGTTGATTGCAGAGGTCACATTTGTTTGTGGTGCACTGTGTGCTCTGCTGTGGTGTGTTCACAATGACAAATAATCACTCACAATATCACTCACGAAGACTAGTGATGCTACAAACTTAACGTAGCTTATCAGTCGTGAAGCTTCTTTTAAAATGCTGTAGCTTTTTCAGTAGCATGCATCTCCGCTGGTCATCAAGTCGACACAGGATTACGAGGTTTTGTTGCAATAGTGGTAAAAAACTTAGCAGCGCCTGCAGCACAAACACAGCTATGTAATCCACCATTGTTATGTCCGGGGTTGTTCCTTCTTCTTCTGGTCATGTGGTATTGTGACATCATTTTCAAAAAGTGACAATGCGAGGGCGGCATTTGAGATTTTTCCACTCGGTTTTCATAAAAGTTCAATTTAAGGCATTGACAGTGCTGCTGTCATGTGTACGAACGGGCAAAAATGATTCAACAAAACTTGATCAAAAATCTTTGCTGTGTGGACAAGCCCTCAGTCTCTTCTGGTGATTATCTATCTGAGGCCAGGTATGACTGTTATGAAATTCAGTAGGATGGAAAACCTCCAGGACACGGCACCTCCGGGGAGGGAGTTGACATAGACTATAGAAAATTAAAGGTCTAGTCTCTGTGGCACAATGTAAGGTTAAGGGTCTTGCTCAGGGAGCCAGTGGTGGTAGTGCTGGAGATTTGAACCCACACCCTGTGTCTTCAGATGTCTAATAAAGAACTTTTGTGCTTATACAGCACTGTGCAAAAGTTTTAGGCAGGTGTGAAAAAATGCTGTAAACAAAGAATGCTTTCAAAAATGGAAGTGTTAATCATTTATTTTCATCAATCAACAAAATGTAGTGAATGAACAAAAGAGAAATCTAAATCAAATCAATATTTGGTGTGACCAGCCTTTGCCTTCAAAACAGCATCAGTTCTTCTAGGTACACTTGCACACAGTTTTTGAAGGAACTCGGCTGGTAGGTTGTTCCAAACATCTTGGAGAACTAACCACAGATCTATAATCCTATAATCCTACAAAATAATATAATGACTATAATCCTACAAAATAATATAATGACTATAATCCTACAAAACCCCTGACTTTGTGCAAGTGTACCTATAAGAATTGATGCTGGTTTGAAGGCAAAAGGTAGTAACACCAAATATTGATTTGATTTAGATTTTTCTTTTGTTCGCTCACTTTGCATTTTGTAAATTGATAAAAATAAACAATCATTATTTATATTTCTGAAAGCATTCTTTGTTTACAGCATTTTTTCACACCTGCCTAAAACTTTTGCACAATACTGTATATAACACTTAAATCTACATTAAAACAGATTAGAATACTTCATTATCATCACATAAAGCAGAAGAAAATTGATATCATCTAAAAAGTGCATTTATATATGAGGATATTCATTTTTATTTATACTGCACCTTGCATATATAACAATGCACAAAAAACTGCTGTATATTTACAATGAAATGAAGCAAAAAAAGAAAGTGACTATAAAAATAAATCAGACAAATAAACACAATCCACTAACTTTGTTTCAGACTCTTGTGCGTGAGCCGTGTTGGTCTGAAAGCCCCCATTGAGCGGCAGATGAAGATGGAATTATGCTCCAAATGGCTGTCATGAGGCTTCACTAATGAACACGGGGCAGATCCAACCCCTTCACCAGTTGTGCCACTTACGTAACGCATCACAGCGACAACAACAAGCGCGGGGTGACATCAGGATCGCAAAAATAACCTCCAAAACTCAGCCCAAAGGAAATTGGAGCTTTTACAGAGAACATAAGCTGACAGGAATTTCTCGGGTTTTGGTTTTAAAGCTGCTCAGTGTCAACGTGAATCTGTTTGTTCCAAAATGAAAATAATTACAAATCATTCTCCTAACCCTTCATTTAATGGCTTACATGTATTACAGGAATATCATATGCCAGACATGCATGCCACATATAAATGATTTCCAGGATATACCAATTTCTGTCACAGAGGCATGTAATATTTGCAAGTTGGCACATTCTATAGCCTATTTTCATGAGAAATGTATGGATTTTATTAAATGAAAATTAATGGCTTAATGGCATTAATGGCAGTCAGATACTTGGAATACTTTATTGCATAAAAACACAAACATATCATGTAATTTCTGTAGATTTCAGCCATTTGTATCTCATGTATGTGTGTTATTCATATGTGAAGTTACTGAAGGATTCAGAAATTTAGTTAGCAGTCTAAACTCTCATCAGACTAAAACACGTTTGGTCAGGTTTTACTAGTAATTACTAACCTTTAGTAAAAGCAGCAAAATAACTTTACTACTTAAGCACTGTTCATAACAGATCATTCAGTACTTGTAGTAGGGGGAGTAGTGCAGGAACATGACTCCAGTAAAAGTTACGATGAAGAATTCTTGAATATTATTATTATTATTGAACACTTTAGTACCGTTACTCAAGTAGTTCTCATAAAGATTTATTATTAAGAAAAAGACTCCAGTCGAGTTACTTACTTTTAGAATTTGAGTAAGATTACTGTTCAGATACTTGAATACTTTTACTCAAGTAGTATTCTAATGAGTGACTTTCACAAAGCTGCAAATCATGATAATAAATTATTCTGCATGCTCATGTCCTCCACATGAAGCTTTAAACAGTCTCTCTGAGGTTTTGTGACTTTTATGAGGAATAAATACATATTTCCTGTATTTGTAATGTGTCTATTTCTGAACATTACTGTTTGTTTTTCATTGCAATGGCATGCGGTTTATGGAACAGTCAAAAAAAAAACCCAAACAGAACATAACAATATAAAAATTTAAATGGAATGACAAATAATAGAAGATAACAAGTATAAAAATATCTGAAAATTCTAGCTGCCACAGACCCTTTATGGCTACAACAATATTCATTCATTCATTATCTGAAGCAGGGTTGCGGAGGCTTATTATCGAGTACGTATCGAGTGCGGAGTCATTTTATCGAGTACAACAAAATGTGTTGCAATATTAAAGGTGCATTTATATATAATAATAATCATGCTTATTAAATAGCATAATAGTATTTAAGTATATGAAAATATAATATTTCTATACTGGTATGTTTATAAAGCTATTTATAATGTGTACATAAAGAAAGATGTTTTTATTTTGTTCATCATGCAAAAAACACGACAATAAAGAATGAATCGGGAAAATAAAACACAAGAAGAAAGCAATTAAAAAGAAATCACGATTAAGTAGTTACAATGAACAACTAAAACTAAAAAATAATAATTTGAAAAGGGGGGAAATGAGGATGCAATAAATGAAAAATACAAAATATTAAAAGTCGGTTTAGAAATTAAGAGTTTTCATCAGTTTCTCTATTTGACGCGAGTTACTGCTAGCGTCAAATAGAGAAACTGCTGAAAACTCTTAATTTCGAATTAATTCATTTCTATGTGTTACAAAGAGTATGTGCATAACGACTAAAAGCGGCTGTCTCCCCACTATATTTCTTATTAAAATGATAATTCAATACAAGTTAGCAGCTGAGGTACTGCACTTGGGTTTGTTGATGTATAAATAAGGTATATTGGGTACAAGCAGAAATTGTAAATGTGTCACTTTTTGTGTGAGACTAGATATAGGCCAAATTATTATTGTCCTCAGCCACATTGCACATGCGGAAGGGAAACTGTATTGAAGTGAATCAACATTGTTATGTTGTGGAGATGTTTACTGTACGTTGTAAAGTTATTGTGCAGAAGCAGGGCCCAGGCGTATGGTGTTGTCTCTATAAGGAACAGGAACTAGTAACAATGATAATGTTATTTTAATTATAATCAGCTTATCTGACTTCCGCTAAGCATAAGTAATTAGCCATGTGCAGCGTGAAGCTGTTTATTTAGCTACTCACACCAGTCGGATTTCCTCGCATTTCAAAGGACACTTGAGGCAGATATAAATATCCTCGTGTGTACAGGAGTCGTGCCGCTGATTAAAGATGCACTCAAGGTTTAGTGGCTAATTTTAAACTCCTTCATTCAGCCTCGGAGGAATGGAGTATTTCCGTACGAGTCCACCGAGCTTCATTAATTGGACCTTCCTGACATCGCTGGAGATCAGACCTTTTAGGAACCTAAATCTAAACCTCACCCTTGATCTGCTTCTTTAGTCTTGTTAACGTACTTCTTGTAAGGGACACTGCACTTTAAATACATAATATATAAAATAATGTGCACACATACAGCCACTGTCTAAAGTATAAAACTTTTAAGGATGTTATATGTGGGTTATATATATATGTTATTGTAAGTCAGTGGTCCCTTCAAACCAGTGACCCTCCGTTCATGGGGCGAAGGCCCTAAGCGTTACGCTATCAACTGCCCCAGTAAAGTGATAGAAGAATCTTGAAGCTTGTTCAAAGTCACATGGTTCAGCTGGACTTACGGCAAGATATTTAATAATATTTATGTGATTTTACTGCTGATATCAAAGATGAGCTGCACTTTCACATCTAATCTCCTGTCAACACTCTTATCAGCCTCTTTCACTTTCAGATCTAATTTTGGAGCTGGGAGAATCCAGACCGGACCTGCTTCTAATGGCCACACCTCCTCATGAACGCTGATGGTCGATCGTATACGGGGGCGTGTCCGAATGATTAAGCGGAAAGCCAAGATGAGCCAGTAGGAACGTCTTATTAACCTCCTTGTCACGGAAGTCGATTGAAGACATGTGCAGTCGTTGCATTTTCTTTTCGTTATCATGAGACCACACGTTCTCCTTTCTCGTGATCTCCAGATAAGGAGCGTTCTCGCTCTCAAGATGATGAGTTATTTTTAAAACTCAACTTGGCACTTTTATCTTGAGATCGTAACTTGCACACGATTGCAATATTCCTGCAGTTAAAGCTGTAAAGAGTTCTATATACACTCAAGAGTTTATGTATCATTTATTAATGAATTAAAGTGTGTGATTATTTGTCATTGTGAACGCAGCACAGTGCACCACAGCCACATGTGAGCTCTGCGTTTGATTCATCCATGAAGGAGCAGTGAGCAGCTCTTTGTCAGCATCCAGGCAGGAGCAGAGCTTGGGGACGATACCTTGCTCATGAGTACCTCAGTAGTACCTTTACCGGTTTGGGACTTGAACCGACGATCTCAAGATAAAAGCATGTAGCAAGCCGAGTTTTGAAAATAACTCACTCAGGATGTAGGCCCCGTGATTAGTGAAAGTGAGTGATTGTGAACACACCACAGCACAGCACACAGTGCACTAAATGTGACTTCTACAGTGGGCAGCTAACAAGCGCCCTGGGAGAAGTGCTTGGGGACGGTACCTTGCTCATGAGTACCTCAGTGGTAACTTTACGCCACCAACAACCCCGGTTTGCCAGTTCGAGTCCCGGACCAGTAACGGTACCACTGAGGTACTCATGAGCAAGGTACCTCCCACTGCTCCTTCACAGATGTGTTGTTAATGACAAATAATCACACACTTACATAGCAAATGTATTGTGTATGGGTTAGTAAGTGGAATACACTAATATACAGTATAACAGAAGAAGGGGAAGTAGATGGAGAGTTGCTTCTGACCACAACCGTTGGCAAGACACTGCTGGGACTGAAGCACCCTGACGATGTGACGTTCCACACACTGATCAGAGGCCTGTTTTTTAGGAAAGTCATGCCTAACTGGACAGGATTAAATGCTGGAAAAGTGCTTAAGAAGAGCTTGTGAAAAGCAGCTCAGTAGAGTGTGTTACTTTTATCTGTGGATCTGTCTGAAACTGCTAAACTCTCACACTGCGATGCCTCTAACGAGACACAAAGCTGCTTTTAGACAGCCTAATGACAGTCACTTCATCCACTGTAGGAAAAACATAGAATTTACTGTGTAATTATTAAAAATATCTGAAAGACAGTTGGATAGATAGATACATAGATGACATCAACTCTTGCTGTGATGAGATCATTTCACCTTCATAAATTCAACACAATTTAGTAATCTTAAATCTTTATTGTATAAGACTATCCAATTGTGAATATGTGTGTGTGTGTGTGTGAATGGGCGTGTAAGTGTGTGTGTGTGTGTGTGTGAATGTGTGTGTGCGGCCATGTATTTATTGCATTGTGGGGACCTTTTTGTCTCCTAAAATCACTTTTATCTGTTTTTTGGGCTTTGTGGGGACATTTGAGAGGTCCCCATGAGGAGAAATGACTTTATAGAAAATGTGCTTGTTTTATTTGAGAAACTAAAAGAGGTAAAAGATGTGTTTTGGTTACTGAGGTTAAGGTTAGGGTTAGGATTAGGTGTAGCTGTAAAATTATATACATCTAGTCATTATGGGAGTCTATGGAAGGACCTCACAAAGATAGTAATACAGAGACTGTGCGTGTATGTGTATGTGTGTGTGTGTTTGTGTGTGTAAGTGTGTATATGTGTATAAGTGTGTGTGTGTGTGTGTGTGTTTGAGAGGAATGGAACATGCAGGCTAATGTATGGAGTTCTCATCATTGATGCGGCCGGGTAGGGGTCGGTGTCTCCATGGCGATGGCGTATTCAGTATCAGTGTGGAATGTTTACGTCACTCCTCAATGTTCTGAACATTCCAGACTAGAACACCCATGTTCTCTGATCCCCGCTCCGAGGGAGACACGCATGTGCAGCGCACATTTAACATGATCTAAAATATCCAGAAAATACAGAGAGTGAATTAAACATAACTATACGATCACAATCACAATCCTGAACCATTACACTGCCCGCTGCCTCTAGTAGCGTTTACATTTCCACCGCGACTTGAGCATTCGGTAGAGGGTGGAGTCGGTAGTTGGTAGTGATGGTAGAGTTGGTAGAGGGGAGTTCAGCCCGTGATTGGAAGGTCATCGATTCGAATCCCGGACTGGTAAAAGTACCCCTCAGGTACACATGAGCAGGGTACTGCCCCCAAGCACTACTGACGTTGGCTGCCCACTGCTCCCTCAAGGATGGGTCAAACGCAGAGGTTGTGCTGCACTGTGTGCTGTGTTCCCAATGACAAATAATCACTCGCTCTGACTTGTATTCATATTGTGGCTTCTGCATTTGTGTTGTAGTTTTTACATTTAAGTTTTTAATGACTTTTAGCAGACCTCCATCCGACAAGGTGACTTTCATTCATTATCCAAAACGCTTAATCTCAACTGGGGTCACAGGGAGACAGGAGCCATCCCCACGTTCCCCCACATTTTGTTGGTTGTGTTGTTGCTTTGGTCCACTGAACAGAACAGCTGAAAAAGCATCAAATCCCCATTTAGTCTTGAAAGTGTAAGTAACACAAACTTTAATCATGTTGCAGGAGAGACGTGTACCGAGCATCTCACCAACATCAGCAGGGTTTCGTGCCTCTTTAAACACCTTCAGCCTGCAGAAAACCTCACTGCATTCCTGAGACGTGACGCTAAATGCAGGAGTGAATAAACTGATGAAAGCATCACCTGATAACACGAGAAACTCCATGCCCCGGGCCAGAGATCACCTTTAAGCTCCTCTCCTGGATGCATAGTGACCCGTCCCCGGCTTATCTGACCCCTGTGACCGAGACTGGCATCCAGGGCAGGGTGTTATCAGAACTGTGTCCTGCCGGTGGCTCACACTCATCACATCTCTTACCAATATCACCTGTTAAACACACGCATATACAGTACATAGGTAATTATAAAATTAGAGGTATTTTCCCTGACAAGAGTTTTACATTGCAACATTCTCATTCATTTTCATGGATCATAATCCTGAAAAACACAACAAAGAATCAATGGAAGGCATACGATTTTCTTATTTGTATTTAATGCAAAATTCTACGGAATTTACATTTACATTTACCACATTTAGCAGACGCTCTCATCCGGAGCGACAACAGTGCTTTATAGTCCACGACTGTTCTTTAATCTATAATCTTTAATCTTTCAGATCAACAACTGCCATTAAACCAAGTTACCGCTGACTAAGTTTTATACTTTAACAACGTGTAAGAGAAAAATGAAAGCTCACAGACAAACTTAAACAGTAGTTATGAGGGATAAATTTGTCCCAATAATCAATCAATATTGATCTCAATCTCTGTGAATTAAATATGTGAGTTTACCTGAGTTAGTAATCAGCAGGTGAGCCCAAATCTTTATAGAAACATATATTGTGTAAATTATTATTATACATATAGTATATACAATACAATTATTAATATTGTATTATATATACAATTTTTGACTGTACTTCATACGATATACTGTATGATGCTGAACTGTATTATACTTGTACTAAGATAAAAATACCTTTCCAATTCCAAACACACATTCCTACATTTAACAGTGACCAACCAAGCACTAAAGCTTTAAAGCTGGCCGGTGCTGTTGGAAAACGTTAATACATCTTACAAATCCTTTCAAGCGAGAGATGAGATGTGTGGAATGCAAACTTTTATACCTTTTGGCTCAGCGATAAGATAAGAACAGATCACTTCACTTCTCATCAGATTCTGTAACAGCGTGTGCCGGCCTTCAGCCAAAAAACCTGCCAAAAAAGGCTTTATTACCACATGCTGCCTTTCATTTTGTTTTAAAGAAAGTTTATCCAGTGAATCTGCAAATATTATGTGTTTGATGCTCCAGAAGTCAGGACGGGAATATGAGGGAGTCCAGTATTACACACCTACGTCTACAGCGGTGAAGGTTTATTATTTGGAGGAAACAGTTTTATTCATTACTGCTTATATTACTACTGTTTATTTTGTTTTCAGTTCGTGTTTAATCTTATTCACTCTAAAAGGGTTTGATTGTTCTTTTCTATTCTTTTGATTCTCATATATTTTGTGTTTTAGCTTCTGTTTTAATTGTTTGCACTTTGGGAGACTTGAAATATGGTTTACAAAAATTATTATACAATTGTTAGTGTAAGAGCAGGAGCATATGGTGTGCAAAGATGACAACAGTGGAATTAACAGTGGTACCTGAGAAATTAAATTGAGTTTAAAAGCTGCTATAAAATTTCATCAATTATTAGCACATCTACTAGAGATTTTTAATCATTTGCCCACTTTATTTGAAAGGTTTAGGATTAAAATCTGGCAGGAATTTTACTTTCTGAAGCCAAGCTTTTACGGAATCTGTGTATTGTTTGTTCATTGATTTTTCAAATTTAAATAAAAAACCAAAGCCGCCAATACGTTTTTTTTTCTTTCAATATTCATTTCCAAAACCAAAAATAAAAATGAATAATGACCTATTTTGTGCCCAAACTTTAAGTAGAAATCTTCCTCTCTGTTTTGAACGAATGGTGCTCAGATTTTGGGGGATTTAGTGTGAAAATCTGGCTGGAATTTTACTTTTAGAAGCCAAACATTAAGAGAATCTTTGTATTATTTGTTCATTGATTTTTCAAATTCAAATAAAAAATCAAAACATGATTTTTCCGTATTCATTTCCAAAATGAAAATTAAACAAACAAACAAACAAACAAACAAGTCATTTCAAATTTTGCACTCAAATTAAAAATGGAAAAATGGTTATTTTTGTGTTTTGGAAGTAAATATTGGAAATTTTTAGGTTTTGGGGTTGATTTTTGGTTTTAAAATGAAAAAAAAAAAGACTCATTCTGAGAATTTTTAGTGGTTAGGATTAAAAATATGAAAGTAATTTTTCTTTGTCACATCTTGCACTCAAATTAAAAATAAAAGGTGTTGCTTTTTTGGCTTTGGAAATTAATATTAAAAAAGTATTTAAATTCAGTTTTAAAGTGAAAAAATGAAACAAAACAAATAAAACAGAGATTTTCTACCTCTGTTTGGCACCAACCAAATCAGCTTCAGAGTTCCGAGATAAAGACCAGATCTACAATAAGATTCTATCATTCCTTTGAGAAATAACCTGGAAACTGGATTTCTGCCAATACTTTTCCCATTTTCTATAACATAATGCATAATTACAGTCCGTTCGTCAGCATGCACGCTTCTGCTAAGATCTTCAACATGTGCAAAACACTTCAGTGTTTAAAGAAGTCATTGTCTTGCGTTCAGTGTGTTTGCAGAGCGCACACAATGGAACAGCACTGAGTCACGCTTATCGTGGCAGCGGCGTCTGTAAACACGGCAACACAACATCCACGCAACCTTGAGAACTGCCCAAAACTCTTTGGGAAGTGAAGAATGAGGCTTGTGCTGAGATTTCTGGAACGTTCTGTCACATATTGTTCCTGCTGAGGGTCAAGACTTCCTAAACCTCCTGAGAGAAACGCCTCATCTGCCAGGACGCGGCATGGAAAATCTGAGCGTTTCCATCTACGCCAGCGTTATCGGTTTATCAGAGTTGTGTGAACTCGAGGAATTGCGTTTATCACAGAGACTCCACCTTCCATTTACCAGACACGCAACTCCTCACAGTTACTAGAAAGGAAAGTGAGAGTCCTGCTCAACGATGCTCAGAATGGGAGAAAATGATAATGATTTGCAGAACTTCCATGATTGAAGTTGCAAATTTGTTAAATCTACAAATGCCTCAATCAGGTTTTATTCTTGTAAATTCATAATTTTACAATGTCAGAGGAATTTATGAATTTAACCTTTATTTGTTGTCTTTTTTTCTGTCTATGAAGTGACTAAAATGTCACTAAAACTAAAAATATTTTTTCGTCTAAATACTAAGAGTTTAAATACTTTCAATTTATACTTATTAAAAAATTAATATTAGTTTTAGTGACAAATAAAGGTTAAATTCATACCTTTCAGGTTAAATTCATAAATGTTACAATGAAAAAACTCAGATATTTGTAAATTTAACAATTTGCAACTTCAATATTGGAAATTTAGATTTTTTTGTCCTGCAAATGTTTTACTTTACAATGTCAAAGAATATACTTTTTAAAAATCTCGTAAATATATAAATTGAATCTCAGAATTTCTCAAAAAATCTTCTCTTCACTTACTTTTTAAAACCTACAGTGACCTTGAAATCACTTCCTCCAGGATTTCGTGGGCCTTTTTGAGATTGTTGCATCCTAAAATGCCTGATTTTGTGGCAGCTTTCCTTTAAAAATGTGATGAAGGTTGCAGTGTTTTGTTGCAATAAAGTTGCGGAAGGAAGTCGAAGTTGTGGAAAAATTTGTGATTTTGTCCCCCTTTCATTTTTGAAAGTAAATGTGAGGCGTTTTTATCACACGTTTCCTGGGTCTACTAGACATAACAAGGAAGTGAGTTTGCTGACGTATGGCTCAGCGTTTTGCGGGAAACGACGATTGGTCAAAAATTGTGGAAAAGTTGCGGTTATTGGTCAAAATTGCTCAGTAGTAATGATTTTGCAGGGATTGGCTGAATTTGCGCAAATAGTTGCAATTGTGACATCACAAATCCTGGAGCGTCTGTAACATGCTGTCAAATGTTCCAGACTTTTACTTTGAATTTATTAGAAAAATTCGACATTCTAGACCAACCCCAGAAAAGTGAAAGTGAGTGATTATTAGTCATTGTGAACACAGTGCGCCACAACCACACGTGAGCTCTGCGTTTGACTCGTCCATGACCCACCATCATCATTCATTTTGGCAGCACGCGGGGAACAGTGCATGGGGACGGTACCTTGCTCATGAGTTTCTCAGCGTTACCTTTTCCGGTCCAGGATTTGAACCGACGACCTTGCGATCATGGGGTGGAATCCCTAACTTATACGCTTCTATCTGCCCCAAATACTAGAAGCGTGAAACATGTTTCATGTAAAAACTTACAAATTTGCATTTGGTAGCTGGTTAGCTTCAGTTGTTGTAGTATTATTTACATCTCATCGTTATGGGAGTCAATAGCAGCTGTTCACACAACTGGTACTGCTGTGTGTGTGTGTGTGTGTGTGTAAGTTTTACTATGTGGCTTTCTGCTGCACTTTAATCATTAGAGGAAACAATAGGACCGCACCTTTAACAGCCAAACAGCCGAGGATCAGCCAAGAGCAACATCAGTAGCTTCCTCACAGCCCCAAGCAGCGTTATATAGCCCCGAGTGGGACGCAATTTACATTTAGTTTTAGTCGTTTGCGTTTCCTCGCGCTGCACGACGAATGCTGAGCGCCAGAGTTGTGGGACGACTAGCTAAAAATAGCAACGCTGCTAACGTAAATCCTTTATACATTGGCTTATCGGTACTGAAGCTGCTTTTAAAACACTGTAGCTTTTCTAGTAACTACCTTTACAGACAGTGATGTAGTGTTGTGAAATAATACTTCTCTTTCTTTACAAAGCTATTTTCAGCTGGCAGGAGTTTGAGGATGGTGTTAAATTGGCAGAAATGGCATCTGATTGGCTACCGGTCCTCACTGCATTACAGCACACTCTCTCGGCAGCTGCCGGGTGGAGTCGGAGGATACTCAGCACAAGGTCATCTCAGCTATATACAATCATACAAACTATAAATATGAACTCTAAACTAGAAGTAGAAAATGAAAATGTGCAATTTTACCAAGAAACAGCAGAGAGTTAATCAAGAAAGTGTGTACTGAACTTCAGTAAATGTGTTTTAATAACTCCAGACAGTTCAAAATGTCTTCAAAATTTTAAATTGTGTGCAAAAAAACAAGCACGACTAAAGGTAATTATGCAAAATAAGAATTTGATGGAGTTCACATTGGTCGAGACTTTATCAGACTTTATCTGTATTTATCAAAATGTATGACTGAAAGAAACGGACAGAACGTACACATTGGAGTGTAACACACAAGCTGAACATCACAACACTCTCAACCTCATTGCAAACTGATTTGATGTTACACTGTTAAAAATATATTGCCTTTGATTCATGTTTTTAATTTTACTGACTATAAGAGCGTTCTACAGCACAAATACTGGATGAAACAGCTTGGATGTAGTTAGCTTCTTTTTCTCTGTAGCTTGTAGTGTAGTAATAGTGCATTCCATTTGCTGTTGGTGCTCAATTTCCGAGCTGTTTTCCGACGGCTGAAGCTGGAAGTGCTCAGTGCAAATGCAAATTTAATATATGCTGCGATCTTTTTATTTATTTATTTTACATTTTTTAGCACTTTAGAGTTGTTTGTGACTAAGTTGGTCAGCTGTGTGCCTAATACAGTGTTGTTGTAGTCAATAGGCGTGCTGCTATACATGTCATGTTATATGTGAAACATTGCGTTGTGTGTCGTTTATCGAGTGGCAATGCTAAATGGCTGGTCGATCTTGCTAAAAACAAATGACTAGCCTAGTTAGCCGAACAGAGGTGCGTTTCCCAATAGCATAGATGCTAACTACATTAACAACTAACATAGTGTTGCTTACGTAGTTAGCAATACGTTAACAACTCTGCTTTTGGGAAACACCTCTGTGTAGATGTGTAGATGTGTTAGTGTTAATTTAAACTTTGCGTTAACCTTTTATCACAAGCCTATTGTCCATTTCCCACTCAAAAAGCATGGCTGTAATGTTAACAATCTGTTAAAACTCTCCTGTGGCAAATGGAACGCGGATGTGATGTAATCTCGTCAACTGAATCTCGGATCTAATGGCAAATGGGAGGCAGCATAGCTACTATGTTAAAACAGCAGCTTGTCGTGTAGCTTGCATACTTTTAATCAAAACTAGTTTGTAGCTTGAAAATCGAATGTTTTAAAATATCTTCCCCAGCGGCGTGGAGGTATCTGACTGGAGTGTCTCAGAGCTCGAGTCATATGCTGAAAGACAATAAATGGAAGTGAAGTGTAAGTCGAGCTAACAACAACACAACTCTGACATTCCTTTACATTGCTCTGATTACGAGGCTGTCTGGATTTCACATTGACAATCAGTGACGGAGTCGGAGCGCTATACGTTGACGAGGGTGACATTCCCCAGTTTAAAAATAACGCTTGACGAGAACACACTCCTCACGCACCGATGAGGCTTTGTTTTATAACAGGAACTACGTCAAATGCTGTAAAACAACAAAGGTGTGGACGGTGCTGATGTAATTAAAAGTGTGACAGGCGTTCAGTGTTTGTGCATCCTAATTAAATAAAAAGAAGACGAAGAAAGAGGTCCAACATCTTCACCCGCTCCATACCAAGACTTTCGGGGTTTGAGATTGAGTTGTGTCATGCAACCTTTACGGCAACGGCTAAATCCTTATCTCAACTTTTTGAGATTTCAACATGTGTATTGCCATCTGTGAAGGAGTAGTGGGCAGCTTTTTTGGCAGCACCCGGGGGAGCAGTTCAGTACAGTACTTGGGTACAGTACTTTGCTCATGAGTACCTTATGAGTGGTTCCTTTAACGCTGCGGAATTTAAACTCCCTAACAGTTACATTACTAAACTGCCGAATATGATCTGTCTGTGCATCCACATCCCATGAAATGTTACAGAAGAACAGACGTTTATCAGCATATGAGTGTTGGTTATGAGATACAGCACCTGTACAAACATATGTCAGCAAGAGAATGGAGAAATGATGAGACTAACCAGTAGGGGCATGACGGTACACTCAGCTCACGGGACGAGACAATACACAAGATTGGGTTAATGAGAACGAGATGAAACAAGATTTTTGAAAAACATGAAGAGTGGTGTGTATATGTGTGTGTGTGTGTGCAGTGTATTTAGTGCATGAAGTGTCTGGACTCTCTCTTGTATGATTCCTCCTGCATCTCTTCACACCATTACTGTGCATCAGCTCCATTTTCTAACACTTAAAACATGTTAGAGGCATAATCCCTGCAGCATCACCAGATTTAGGAGCATTAACAGATACAATTAGACTAGGATACTGCTGAACACATCACACCCACCATCTCCACATAACACACAACTCGTCTTCTTGTTGCTGCTTCTGCTGTCGTACTGGAAACACGTTTGTTGCTGTTCACTAGATCAACTTCAACCACATTACACACCTGACTGGAGACCAGATCAGCCAATCAGCTTCCTCCAAGCCTGTGACTGGCTGCTGTTTAGCCACATTTATAACGTAGTAGCAAGTGGAGCGAGCGTGAAGGTGGAGTTGAGCAAAAGTTCCACTATGGAGTCAATATTTTAGCCAAAAAACAACACCATACAGCTTTTCACCTCGACCAGAAATATTGTCACGTAGCATGAGATCTCGTCACACCCTTACTAAACCAACTCCTGGATCCCTGACATTCCTCCACTTAGCTTTTACAAATTAAAAGGGACCATCTCCAGCCTGTGTATCAGCGCTGACATCCAGCTCAAAACAGCATCACCTCTTGGATGCAGCATTTT
Source organism: Distichodus sexfasciatus (assembly GCA_032718565.1). Lineage (NCBI taxonomy): Eukaryota > Metazoa > Chordata > Actinopteri > Characiformes > Distichodontidae > Distichodus > Distichodus sexfasciatus. Next base: position 178,976 of record JAVGVS010000421.1, on the reverse strand, counting down.
ACTGCATGCTGTGTTTTAATTTTCTATATTTTATTGTGTAGGCAGACTGCTGTATCCACACCTTTTTCCATCTCTCCTCACATCCAACAGTCATTTTATTATCTCTAATAAAAGATTGCATGGCAGTTTTACTTGAAGAAAACACAGGAATTAACTTAGGAAAACAATTCAGCTGGAGTTAGATCAACCGGTGCCTCTTTGCATTAATTTCTCTAAGTTTAGGAACAACATTTTCTGTCGTAGTATTTGTCAAAGTCAACTTTATTGTCATCTTAGCTTTATTTAAGTGTACAGAGAGACGGTACGACATGGCTGTAGTCTCTACAGAGTACAAAGAAGGCACATAGAATATACATAAATAAATTAACTTTAACATACTGTATATAGTCTGGACTAGAAGTAGAAAAGGAAAATACGGAATTTTACTTGGAAACAGCAGAGACTTAATCAAGAAAGGTTTTGTGACTGTTTTATGAACTCTGAACATTCCAGAATGCAATTTTAGGAATTAGGAGTGCTTTTCCACACTCTTCTTTCTGCACATGGGAGTCACGTCCTCCTCTCACATCAGCAGCAATTTTGGAATCTGTTGTGGCCCCAGACAAAAAAATTGATGGGGCCCCTTTTCATCACCATTATGTTGTGAATAATCAGCCCTCAGGGGCCTCTCGGGTGATGTGGGGCCCCACACGACTGCCTGCCAAGCGACGCCTCAGCTCACATCTCAGAGTCCTTTCAGCTCTCCACAGTTCTCATTCAGCCAACTCAACACTACGCCTTTAATGAGCGTCAACAGGACGTGTCAGTGTCCAGATACAGTTTTTTACATCATTATCACTTTCACGCATGTGTCTCAGGACCATGTGCACTGCAAAAACACAAAACACATGCAACTTTACAAACACTGCAAATACAATACAAAATCTCTGTAACAACAGAACGTAGAAAAGGAGACCTAAAGAACAAAATAAAGAAAGTTTAGTTTTGATCTCAAATATGCTAAAGAGACCTCTCAAGACGTCAAAAACAATTCTCTGTCAAAATGACTTAAAATTCAAGGTAATGTGATTTTGTGTCCAGCGAAAGTTGCGTGAGCGTCTTGTGTGACGTGAGTGCTGACCTTTTTACGGAAAACACAATGATTAGGAAATGAAAAGGGCATGACTGCTGAGCAGCAAGGTGGGTTTATTTGAATCTGACTCACATTACAAAGAACGTGCCGTGCTGTGATGTTGAGAATTTACTGACCACAATGACAAGATGGGGACGACCACCAAACACACACACACTTTTTAGGATATGGTGCGGATAAGGACAGATTTTAAAGGGGAGGGTTCAGCTTGAAGAAATAGATATTTGACTCTCCATGGCGAAACCAGTCGCTTGTCGCAACAGAGGTTTCCGAGAAAAACAAGCGTTTATGTTGCGTGGGGTAAAATGTTGGATTTTTAGTTTTTAGTGTTTTGAAACAGTGGAAGGTCTATACTGTACTGTTGTAAATCAATTTGGCTGAAAAACTTACCCTTTCCATCCTAAAAACGTGACTTTCTTGAGGTGAGGAATTCAATTCCAGCAGAATGTTAAAAGTTTGTGTTTTGACCGCTCTACTTCAATATTTACGCTAAATCCACTGGTTGACTAGCGTGAAGATATTTCTCCGGAATCCATCTTCGTCTCCCGAGTTCAGTTAACCTAACGCAGGTAGGCTATCCGTGTGGCTGTGAATGCAGCGTAGGCTACCGTAAATGCAAACGTAGCCGCGACCGCACCAAGCGTCTGTGAGTGCTACGGCGATAGTCAACTTCGACGGCAGATTTCTCCGTTTCTCACTTGGCGTGACAGGAGAAACCCGACTCCTTTGAATGTTGATATCTCAGTCATATGTCGTCCCATTCATTCATATAGGTATCGTTTTGAAGCTTGGTTTATGCCCTTTCATGAAAACATCACAACTCAATTTTGAAAATTTGCGACAAGCGACTGGGTTTGCCGCGGAGGGTCACATATTAACTGCGTATGGTTTTACGTCCCTGTAATGACACACGTTCCCACTTTATCAGTGGAAATCAGTGAGGTTTACAAACTCACACACACACACACACGAACATAAGCATGATGAATACGGGTGCTGCCCGTATTTCAATGAACATAGCAGCTAGCCTTTATGCAGGTTCAGGTGTAGGCGGCCATTGACAAACCGGAGCCAAGAGCAGGCCGCAGGCAGAAAGGCTAAACCGACCGCCTGCGAGTTGCCTCGAGCCGCCACCTAGGTACCACCATATTGACATTGTCTCTGTGCCCCGAACCAAAAATAGTTCGCATAAAATGCGAAAGGCGTCTTTTTCCAATCTAATTTCTATTAAATTAGAGCAGCCAATGCAGAATATCTGTAGCACTAAGCTAAAAGTAGGACTACTAAATATTAGATCATTAACTACTACGGCACTTATTATTAGTGAAATGATTTCAGACCACGTCCTAAACGCGCTCTGTTTAACTGAGACATGGGTAAGACCCAACGAGTATTTAGCCTTAAATGATGCGACGCCTCCAGGATATAGTTATGAGCATAAACCCCGACTCAGTGGTAAAGGGGGAGGTGTTGCAACGATCTACGAAAGATCTCTTTCAATAACACAGAGGTCAGGACCTAAATTTACATTTAAATCATTCGAATTATTATTCCTTAGAATTGCAGACATATCTGCAAAACCTAACTTTTTGTCGCTCCCTCTCATTATGATTTACCGTCCACCAGGTCCTTATTCTGAATTCCTAACTGAATTTTCAGAATTTCTGTCAGACCTGGTTATTTCAACTGAAAGAGCAATAATTGTGGGAGACTTTAATATTCATGTAGATAATGAACAAGATCCTCTGACAGCAGCTTTTACTAATTTACTAGATTCCATGGGCATTGTTCAAAATGTAACTGGGCCCACTCACAACTGCGGTCATACCCTTGATTTAATCCTATCGTTTGGTCTTAATGTAGATAATGTAACAGTACTGCCTCAGACTGGTATTATTTCTGACCACCATCTCATTACATTTGATTTTCACTTTAGTCAAATTCTACAACTCGCTTCTGCTCCAAGCGTACAATCACTTCAGATACAGCTAGTAACTTTATTGATAATCTCCCCAATCTGTCGTTCCTGACAGTGGAAATGTCTAATCTTGCTGAACTTGAGAGTAATACGGACTATCTAACTTCTACGCTTCGTTCCACCTTAGATAAAATTGCTCCGTTAAAAATTAAAAAGGTCAGAGAAAACAAAACATCCCCTTGGTATAATGACCACCTACGTAGCCTAAAACAAGGGACACGAAAACTAGAACGTAAGTGGCGGCAAACTAGATTAGTGGTATTTGAACTAGCATGGAAAGACGCTATGGGAAGCTATAAAAAGGCTCTTAGAGCTGCGAAATCAGAATAACTATCATTGCTAATTGAAAATAACAAAAATAATCCTAGGTTTCTATTTAACATGGTATCCAAGCTGACTAACAGCCAGACCACTACTCAAACTGTACCAACATTGTTTTCTAGTGGCGAATTTATGAACTTTTTTGACCAAAAAATTTGTTCAATTAGACAGAATATTCTAAAATCTCAAGTAACTACGGTGGCTGGCCTTGACAAGGCAAGTACTAATACTGCAGCCATCTTATTTGAATCATTTACTCCGGTTGACCAGTCAGATCTAACGTCTTTAATCCTTTCCTCAAATTCATCTACTTGCATGTTAGATCCTGTTCCAACAAGGCTACTCAAAGAGATGATTCCAGTAGTGATTAAACCTCTACTAGCAATAGTTAACTCCTCTATTAGCATTGGTTATTTACCCAAATCTCTTAAATTAGCAGTGATTAAACCTTTGCTGAAGAAGCCCAACCTGGATCCCCTGGTAATGTTTAACTATAGACCAATATCTAATCTCCCATTTATCTCCAAAATAATAGAAAAAGTTGTTGCCAGTCAGCTAACCTCGTTCTTGCAGGAAAACCATATTTATGAAATGTTTCAGTCTGGGTTTAGAGCCAACCACAGCACAGAGACTGCTCTGCTGAAGGTAGTGAATGATCTTCTCTTATCTGCTGATCATGGCTATGCCTCGCTCCTAGTGCTGCTTGATCTTAGTGCTGCTTTTGATACTGTTAATCATGCCATTCTCCTAGACAGACTTGAACATGTTGTTGGTATCAGGGGAGTGGCCCTCTCTTGGTTCAGATCCTACCTTTCAGACCGCTATCAGTATGTGGATGTAAATGGTGATTCCTCTGAGCACGTCAGGGTGAAATATGGAGTACCACAAGGATCAGTTTTAGGTCCCTTGCTGTTCTCGCTGTACATGCTACCTTTAGGCTCAGTCATTCGTAAGCATGGAATTAGTTTCCACTGTTTTGCAGACGATACACAGTTATATATATCGGCTAAACCAGAAGACAGACAGCAATTTCAGAAAATGGAAAAATGCTTATGTGACATAAAAAAGTGGATGTCGGACAACTTCCTCCAGCTAAATCTGGACAAGACTGAGGTCCTTCTTACTGGCACTAACGCCACCAGAAGTCAGCTATCTGACATCACGGTCAGTCTTGATGGATTATCCATTGTACCAAGTAATGTTGTTAAAAACCTTGGTGTTACTTTAGACTCCAGTCTTTCATTTGATGTACATGCTTCTAACATTAGTCGCAGCGCCTTCTTTCAACTCTGTAATATTGCTAAACTAAGAAACGTGCTATCCTTTCAAGATGCAGAGAAACTAGTTCATGCATTTATTACCTCAAGACTCGATTACTGTAATGTCTTATTCTCCGGTTGTCCAAATAGGTTGTTAAATAAACTCCAGCTAGTTCAGAATGCAGCAGCCAGAGTCCTCACTAAAACTAAAAAATATGATCATATCACCCCAATTCTATCATCACTCCACTGGCTACCAGTAAAATTTCGTGTCGACTATAAAGTACTTCTCTTGACCTATAAAGCTCTAAATGGTCTTGCACCGCAGTATGTGAGTGACCTCATTTGCACTTACAATCCGGCGCGTACGCTTCGATCGCAAGATGCAGATCTTTTAGTAATACCTAGAATAAAGAACGTTACCGTGGGGGGAAGAGCATTTGCTCATAAAGCGCCACAATTGTGGAATAAACTACCCGTTAGTGTTCGGAGCTCAGAAACAATCTCTGCTTTTAAGTCAAGGCTTAAGACTTACTTGTTTAGTCAGTCTTTTGGTTATTAAAATCCCTTTTTCTTAGTTAAAGGCGAGATCTGGGGGTTCATGGTCATTTGAGATTAAAGGTGAAAGGGGGGATTGGTGCTGTCATCCTACCACTCTGCTGATCGCTCAAGTTTGCAGACGGTGGTTTGGTGTGATGCCGAGACCCCTGGAAGCCCTCATGTCTGTGTTACCTTCCAGCTCTCCCTTCTTAGCTAGGCTGCCATAGCTACTCTAGCATTGCCGGAGGTTAGGTTAGGGCACTTAACTTTCTCCTCTCTTTTCTTCTTTTTCCGAGCTGTTCCCGAGCTGATCCCGGGATGGCGCTTGGCTGACCGAACCCTCACCGGGACTCTCAGCCCCGAGCTGACACTGACCATCTCGACCCTACCAAGCTGACGCTGATCAACCGAACTCACCAGGAGTCCCGGAGACGTCCTGAGCTGACGCTTGACCTTGTCAACCCTCCCGAGCTGATCCTGACCCACTGAACCCGCACCAGGACTCCATGTGGACATCATCATGAAACCAACTGGGATTGGACCCTATGGACGTCTACTGACTTAGCAGCACAATACTGAACTAATTTCAGCTTAATGTTGCTGAGAGGGTCCTGCAAGTGGCCCAGCAACAACCCGGGATTCGAAATATCCCTTGGACTATTTTTGTATCTTTGCTTCTTTAAATAACTAACAACTCATCTTGAACTATTGCTTGTTGTACATTAAATGTTCGTGCGCCCGGTCGCCCAGAGGAGGATGGGGTCCCCCTCCGAGTCTTGGTTCCTCTCAAGGTTTCTTCCTACTAGAGGGAGTGTTTCTTGCCACTGTCGCCTCAGGCTTGCTTGTCGGGGGGTTTAGGCCGGTTATATGTAAAGTGCTTTGTGACAATGACTGTTGTTAAGAGCGCTATATAAATAAATTTGAACTGAATTGAAATGAGGATAATAAATAATTAATAATAATGAATAATTTTATATATTTTTTAATATATATTTCATGCTTAACAAGGTGTTGCCTCAAGTTGGAGGTATTTCTAGCCCCAGTTCTGTGTTTTGTGTGGCACATGTTGCATGTCTGCGTCGATGCAGTCACACAGTCAAACGCGTTCAGCTTGTCGCCATGTTTTCTGATTTCCGCGCACTGTTTCTCCAGGTATGCACTTTCTTCCCCTAGCAACCGTTGTCATGGTAAACAAATGAGTGTGCGAATGTACCAAAATGTTGCTCTGTTTGATTTGTCATCAACAAATAGCCAGTAGTACCGACAACATTCAGTCAGTACCTTTAAAAGTACCGAACTCAGTACTCAACGCTACTTAATCAATGTGCTGGTTTAAATTGTGTTTTAATCCAATAAATTATTCCAAACGTATGTGACTACAATCATATGTCAGCTTATGTCACCTTATCACAAACAGAAATAAATGATATAAAGATCCAAATTGAAAACAAAATAAAACTAAGCCAAGAAATTAACCAATCAACAGACAAAAATTAAACATTCCCCATTAAAAAGAGGAGATCAGGTTTGTCTTTGTATTTTCACATCAAATACATGTATAAATGAGTAACTCTGGATCTTCTGAATTAAAAGGTCTAGCATGTGATTCTAAAATAATTCCGACCAATAAATAAAGGGATGCTAAAAATGTGTATTTTCTTATTTCTAAGGTTAAAATTCTGTGTGCATAATGAGTTGGCATGTGTTTTATTCTCTGAAATCGTATAAGTTCCCTGAACAATGGTGCTGCTAAAGCGTTGGAGAGTTTATTTTTCCCCGCTGAGGGAGGATGCGGTCGGCCGTCTGGCGGCGCGTGACCCGCTCACCCGGGAGGACGATAATCAGGCGGCTCGGCCACAACAAGCAGGGGTTTGCGACCCAAAACACACAACAACTATTACATAACGAAGACAGATGAATTTCCGCTTAGTTACATAACATAATCACAAGGCGAGCGTTATCGCTTCTCCGCACCGAGGAAACCGATAACGATACCACCGAGACCCGGTGGGAACAAGCGGATTTTCACACACCCACTCGGGAATGAAGGGTCACGACGGCCAAAGCTACGCTAATCTGAGTCACGATAATTCCAAAAACCAACTCTGTGTATCATTCATTCATTCATTCATCACAATAAAACAAAAAAGCAAAATTTGTTTACTCATTTATCAGGTAAAAGCCAAAAATCAAACCTCCCAAAAAACAATCCATGCGTCATTTGTCAGGCAGGTTTGTAGTGTAATGGTTAGGGCGTTTCCCCATGATCGGCAGGTCGCCGGTTCAAAGCCCAGTCTGGTAAAGGTTCCACTGAGGTACTCAAAAGCAAGGTACTGTCCTCAAGCACTGAAGCCCGTCATGGTACCTGCCCACTGCTCCTTCATGGATGGATCAAATGCAGAGCTCACCTGCGGTCGTGCTGCACTGTCTGCTGTGCTGTGTTCACTATGACAAAAAAATCACTCACTTTTCACTTTGACATTTGTTAATTTGTTTCCCTTATTAAAACCAAAAACCTAAACCTCAAAACCCAAGTCTGAGTATCATTACTTTATTCATTTCTCACATTAAAAACCAAAAAACAAATTCCCAAAGAGCAATCGTTGTGTTAATCATTTGTCACATTAAAAAGTAAAATTCCCCCAAAGTGCAGTGTATCATTAGATTCATTTTCAGATTAAAGCCAAAAACCCAAACTCTAGAAACCAATTCAAGTATCATTTTTCTGATCATTTTCACATTACAACTAAAAAGAAAAATCCTCCAAAAAATCTGTGTATCATTTTTGTTCATTTTTCATATAAAAACTAAAATCCAACCTCCCAAAAACCAAGTATGAGTAGATTTCATTCATTTATATTCATTCATTTACATTAAAACCAAAAACCTTTCCATATGTCGTTTATTCATTTGTTTTTCTCCTAAAAATCTATTACAATATTCAACAAAGTTATAACATGTTAATGACTGCTTATTAATGAATTTAAAACATATACAATGTAATTAACAACCTGATTATAAATCATTAATAACCCATTATAAGGGAAGTCACTGCAAACTGGTGGCAATTTTTATTCAATAATTTTTTATTATTTATTTCTTTCATTTTTGAAATGTATTTAAAATGTAAATAAATCCAGATGACTGTAAACTGAGGAGGAAACGCATGACGTGTTTGTGTTTGATTGTAATTGCATTTAATTTGTCATTAGGAGCCTATATTTTTTTGTTAAGAAAGTGACAGTGTTTACTATTTGACAACAATGCGGCCGCTCCGCCCTGACCAGTCTATTCATCACTTTCCGTCCAGCGCGTCCGTGTCCCACATGCTTGTTATTGTTGTTCTTGTTATTAGTGTTTTTATTGCCGTGGAGCGCCGACCCTCCTCCTCCTCCTCCTCCTCGACCTCCTCCCGAAATGATCCAAGGTCGCAGGTTTGACGTGATGCTCTTAACTGTCTTCCTTCCTCGTCCTCCTCCAGCTCTCAGCGCGCTCCACTTTGAAGTTCTCCACTTCCTTGGAGCAAGAACAATGGAGTTGGTAGCTATTAAAGAGAAACACACACACACACGTCCTGCATGCCACCCTTGACCTTGGGGAGGTCAGGAGGTCAAGCCACCTCTTCTTCTTCTTCTTCTCTACTTCCTCTTCTTTTACTTCTGCTTCTCCCTCGTTTTCTCTTTCTTCTACTTTTTCTTCTTCTTTTAGCACACCAATCCTTTTCTTAAATATTATGTATTTATTGATTATTAAAAGATGGCAGAGTGATCTATAGCGTCGGACCCAAGGTTTAACGCCTTCCTCCTGAGTTTCTGGTCTCCGAATGGCTTTGAATCCCACTTCTGACATGACCTTTGGGGTTCTTTGTAGTGTAACGGTTTGGGAGTTCGCTCTGTTATCGGAAGGTCGTCAGTTTAAATCTTGAACCGGAAAAGGGTACCATTAATGTACTCATGAGTATGGTACCGTCCCATGCTACGTGCTGACAATGTATTTTTCAATTTGTACATTGCTAGATCCATTTGTATATTTTTATATTAGTACCTTGTATATGTTTTTAGAAATATTTCTTCTTTTACTACATTAGCATCAACCACCAGCACAAATATTACTTGTCAATAAACTTCTGATTCTGACTCTGCTATGATATACTACTTAAGTATGACAAATGTAATGGAAAACCTAAGATAACTCCAGTCCAGTCAAGGTCCAGTCTGTGTAGATGTAATTGCCAAAACAGATCATAATTTTTTGGTGTTGATAAACCACAACAACAACAACAACAAACTACCAACATACTAAACAACTGGTTTTGAACGAACATTTTATTCTTCACTGTTAAAGCTGCTGTGTGATGTTAATGTGAAACTGTCGCTGCAGTAGGATCGGCCTTCGAGCATCTCAGGTGGCAGTCTCGTAAAATAAAACTTCAAAGCCGAGCCACCGCACCGAGACCGAGCGGAGTCGAGAGGAGCCGGAGTCTCTGTGGTATCAGCAGAATTGAGGAGAAAAGTCCCGGATCTGGATGCACCGTCTCCCGGGAGCGCGTTCTCTCTCCTTGCCGCTGCCCAAAACGACGTCAAGACCTGGAGCTGGGAAGGAAGCGCTGCTGAAGCGGCTTCCCTCCATTGTGTCTTTCTGTCCCAAAACAGAAGGCCGTCCCCATCCCCAGGCGGCTCCGAGGTGGAGGTGGAACAAGGTGAGACGCCTGAACGGACAAAACCAATTAGCCAGGCGTCCTGCCACCACACTGTCCTGCCACCGCACACATTTCCCCCTTTTATTCCACTCTGCTTTCAGTAAGAACGGCCCTCATTCACCAACGCTGTAGGAGAAATTCCTAAAGCTTCTTAAAACTTCTTTAACTTCTCAAAACATACTTAGACAGTTTTTATGAAGCATCTTACACTCATCAATATTATAGTCAATCTTTCAATATTTTATAGTCAATCAATATTTTCTTAAGGACAAAGTTTCTTAAAACATCTTTGAGTTCTTGAAAGCTAGTTTTTGCAAAGATTCTGATATTAACCAATATATTTTAAGGAAAACTTCTTAAAAGTTCTTAAAATTTCTTTAAGTTGATAAATACTATGTATACTGTTTTACAAAGATTCTGATATTCAATGAAGAACTTACAAGTTCTTAAAACCTTGAGTTCTGTACAGTTTTTACAAAGATTCTCACAGTCATCAATCTTATAATTAACATTTTATAGTCAATCAATATTTTCTTAAGTAGAAAACTTGAAACAATTCTTTACACTTCTTGATATTCACCAATATTTTCTTAAACTTCTTAAATGTTCTTAAAACCTTGTTCTTAAATCCTGTTTACAGTAATTTTGTGGCGCTTCTTAGTCACCAATATTTTCTTAAGGAAAATTCTTTATTAAAACTTCTTTAAAATCTTAAACACCCACTTATTCATATCCAACATCCTGACATTCACATGTTTCCAACATAATCTACAAAAGATCTTGCTCATTTTATTGCATGCCTGTTGATTGAGTTTTTGTCTATTCTACAGTTGGAAATTGTTCACACTTTTGTAATACAAGTTTAGAATTGAAGAAAACTCAATAAGGTAAAGTTTTGCTCAACAATGTGAAATGTAAGAGTGCTCTACCTCAGTTGTATAATCCTGGTGAAAACAGTGTAAGGAATTTTTGGTGAATGCGAGCCGATGTTCAGAACGATCAGTTCTTCAAAATGAGATAAATCATCAAATTTAAGCTTTTTCTTTAATTTCTCAAAAAAAGACAATGTTGGATTTATTACGTTCTAAAAGCTGACAGCATATGCCAAAAGGTACTTTAATGAAGTTTTGTTTGTAATTGTTTGTCATTTTTATTTTTACAGTTGACACAACTTCATGATGTCGGTTATCACTCTTATCGGTTATCAAATTAGCTCTAGAAGAAGCATATTGGTCGACCAAATATATTTTTATATCTACAGTCACCGGCCACTTTATGAGGTACACCTGTTCAATTGCTTGTTAACACAAATAGCTAATCAGCCAATCACATGGTTGCAATTCAGTGCATTTAGGCATGTAGAGGTGGTCAAGACAACTTGCTGAAGTTCAAACCGAGCATCAGAATGGGGAAGAAAGGGTGGTATGGTTGTTGGTGCCAGACGGGCTGGTCTGAGTATTTCAGAAACTGCTGATCTACTGGGATCAGAGGGGAATGGGCAGACTGGTTTGAGATGATAGAAAGGCAACAGTAGCTTAAATAACCACTCGTTACAACCAAGGAATGCAGAATACCATCTCTGAACGCACAACATGTCGAACCTTGAAGAAGATGGGCTACAGCAGCAGAAGACCACTCTGGGTGCCAGGCTCACCAAAATTTGACAATAGAAGATTGGAAAAACGTTGCCTGGTCTGACGAGTCTCGATTTCAGCTGCGACATTCGGATGGCAGGGTCAGAATTTGGCATAAACAACATGAAAGCAAGGATCCATCCTGCCTTGTATCAACGGTTCAGGCTGGTGGTGCTGGTGTAATGGTGTGGGGGATATTTTCTTGGCACACTTTGGGCCCCTTAGTACAAATTGAGCATTGTTTAAATGCCCAGGCCTACCTGAGTATTGTTGCTGACCATGTCCATCCCTTGCAGTTCTGAAGGCAAAAGGGGGTCCAACCTTTTACTAGCAAGGTGTACCTAATAAAGTGGCCAGTAAGTGTATGTTAGCATATATTTAAAAATATTTTCCACTGTTCTGTACCATTTTCTCTTTAACATTTTGCCGTGTTTCCCACCTGCACATCAGTGCACGATCGGTAATGTAACGGCTAGGGAGTTGACCCCGTGATCAGAAGGTCACCGGTTCAAATCCCAGATGGATAAAGGTACCACTGAGGTACTCATGAACAAGGTACCATCCTCAAGCACTGCTCCCTGCTGCCAAAAAGTTACCCACTGCTCCTTCATGGATGGGTCACATTGCAAAGCTCATGTATGGTTGTGCTGCGCTGTGTGCTGTGCTGTGTTCACAATGACAAATAATCACTCACTTAATTTCACTTAAAATAGGGTCTATTCTCGCTCCTTCTCCCCGTATGACTGGTAAAGCTTTTACTGTATCCGGCCTGTTTGTTCTGCCGTGACTTGTTGCTGGCGATTATTCTCTGAGTAAAAGCCCATTTCTATTCACGCTGCTTGACGACAGACGGCGTCAGGAAGCTGGACGTCGGCGTGAATGCAAGACTCAGAGTTTACGCAGCGAGTGAAAGGCGGTGTGTTGGCAGGACACCTGCTCTGCGGTGAAAGATGGACCTGAGAATCGGCACTAAGAGAAAAGCCCATTCTGCCTTTCTCAGCTCCTCCACACACACAAGGAAGAGCCGTAAACAGCTTTGTTGGTGCTTTAACGGGCCGTTTCCAACGGCGATTCACCACACACCGGCCGTCTCTCCGTGTGTCAGGTGTCAGAGTCTGGCCAAGACCACAGAAAAGCCCGATGCCAGTCTGCCAGCCTCTTTTTCTGCTCATTCATCTGTGCCCAGTGAGACTTTTGACTTTCTCATGGCTTCATCCAGACCTCTAAAGTTTCTCAAATAGCTCAAGCAATGATTTAAAGACAGCAGATGAACAGCAAATTATGTAGATAAGAATATAAATATATAACAACAAATAATAAAACTATAAAACTATAAAAAAAGAAATATACATACAATTCAGGATTTGTTACTTACAGTTCTACAAGTACAACGTGTAGTATAATGTAATCTGATCATTATTAATACCGCATATTAAGAAAAGAATTTGAGAATCCAAAAATGAGCAAAGAAACAGATTTTTAAAAGAGGATTTTTTTGAAGTTAAAAAATAAACTAAAGAACATGAAAATGTTGATAAAAATAAATACACAAATATGTTCCTAAATAGAGACAGAGAAGTAACTCTGTATGTGTGTATTATGATAAAACTTCAGGAAATGAATGTGTTACTCTGAGTTGAAATAAGAAAAATAAAGCTGGTGTGTTTTGGTTGGTGTAACTCAGTTGATTGATACCATACAGACCTCAGATCAGCTGATTGGCTAAAAAATCAATATTTGAGGCCACATTTAACAACCCATTAAATTTTTCAAGAAGTAAACATTCACTAACCCTGACTATTTTGGTGTAAAAGATTAGTTTGTGTCTGAGAACATGCTTTGTCATTTATTACGACATTCTGACCTCACACACTCCCTAATACTCATGCTGTATTCATGAGATAAAAACAGTTACACAGAGATCAGAGGTCAGATAAACTTTGACCTTGCAAAAAAATCTGAAGATAACAGTTCAAACCTGATTTGTTGGAGCAGCAGCAGCAAGATTCTCTGTGCTCCCTGTAGGTAGACTCATTTACAGAGGAGGAAAAGTAAGTAAAGAAAAGTAAAATTCAGAGTTTTCTCCTAAAATGATAAGTTTATACTCAAGTAGTCTAGGTGTAGGTGTAGCTTTGGGTAGTGTTGTAGTACTCAAGACCAGTTTTTGAAAGTCTCGGTCTTGTTTTGGACTTGGACAAAAGAGGACTCAGGATTTTATTTCGAGACCATCCAAGATCACAACTCTGAGAAAATTACTGTAAGGGCCTGTGTCCACCAAATGCGTTTTTTACGCAGTCAACACCTCACTTCCAGAGCACTTTCTCTGAGCTTTCTCTCAGCGCTCGTTGTTGCTAAGTTACGAAAAGCACCATCGGGCACTTCCGCATTCGTTCCTGTTCCAACGTGTTTTCAACGAGATCGCTAGTTTAGCCGACAAGTTGGAGAGAAATCACATCTTAGCTTTAGCAGCAGTGTTTGAAATAGATCCTCATGTCTTCAAGACGTAGAGATTGGCTGCATGAAATTAACCGTGAGTAAACAGCTGGGAGAGTACCACCGATTTGTATTCCCCACACCTTCCTCGGTCTCAACTTGGTCTGGTCTCGGTCTTGTGCTGCTCTGGTCTCGATCTCGGTCTCGTCTCGGTCTTGTCTTGGTCAGGACTTGGTCTCGGTTTAGGTGGTCTTGACTACAAGGTTTGGAACATTACTTTTTGTGGCAGTGTTGAAACAGTAATCACACTGGTTCCAAGTTGTGGACTGGCACTGCAATTGCAGTGGTACTGGTGCAGTAAAAAAAGGGGTTTGTCATATTGATGTTTTCAGTTTGGATCGATGCTATTAGGGCTGCAACTAGCGATTATTTTGTTAATAGATTAATCTGCTGATTACTTTTTGATTAATCAACTATTAATTGGATAAAAAGAAAAAAACTCTTTCATTTCCAGCATTTTTAAATAAACCAAACTGTCTGTTTCTGTTTTCTATATGTATTTTTTACTCTCTAACATTATAAAATGAAATTAATTGAAAATGAAGAAATATTGAAGTTTTGGTTTTTATAACTCATTTTTGACTCATTTCTGGGAGAGAACTACATTTTTTGTGCGAGATGGCGTTCCACATCAGAGTCGCGTCAAAATAACGTGGTGGACACGCGTCGGAATAATCATGAAATATCAAGTAAATATCTGTATTGTGAGTAGAACGCTGGTTGTTATTTATCAGCTAAAAATGAGTCTTGTCTGTTGTGCACAGAAACAAACAGCACATATGTTTACATCACGAAAAATGTCAATCATATGTTTCTACACAATTACTTTTTTGCGACGGCAAGACACGCCACTGGTTCTCGTCTCCTTCTTATTCTTCTTTTATGGCGGCCGGCATCCAGCTTAATGGTCCTTTACTGCCACTGCAGCTTTGGTTAGCTTACAGTACGTAAGTTACATGTATAATAACGTAGACCTAACTAATCGCTAATTAAATTAGTTGCCAGCTGTCTTAATAATCGATTTTAATTGATTTAATCGATTACTTGTTGCAGTCCTAGACGCCATGGACTCGCAGATCATTGACTCGGTGTATCGTCTGATGTAATGTTAGATCCTAACAAAAACTGGCCTCTGTTAGCATTTCTATTTCTCTTTCTCTTCGTCTCGCTCTGTGAAACGCTCGCTCCCTCCTTTTCAGGCGTCCTGCTGAGTGGAGATGAAAGATGCTTCTCGCTGGTTTAATCCCCTGACTACGGGCCACTGTCCCAGACCTCCTGCAGAGCCCCAAACTTGTTTACCTCTGAGACCACAGAGGAGCAAGCTAATCCTTTCTAATAATGTTCACATAAACCTAAAAATGACAAATAATTATAAACAGTTTTACACTGTGAATTTAAATAAATGTACCTTTCCCAATGTTGCAACTCCACCCAATTCTCTCACTGTTGAACTCAGAATTAAAGTTGCCAAAACTGATTCATTGATTTGTAAAAGAAGATAATGTATTTGCATGCATCTAATTGTGGCATTGCTCATCACACCTTAAATGTTAGATAAAATTCCTTGTGAAATTACAGTTATCACAATGAACAATATCTTCAAATTATCGGTACATGACCACTTTAACAGAGAAAATAAAATGTCAATTTCAGACCAAATACAACAACAATTTGAGCAATGATTTATTTTTGCAAGTACAAGTTACTTAATCCTCTATTTTGAATTTGCATTGTAGCTGCATTAAAGATGTGGTCATGTAGAACCACTTTGGATCTTGTCATGATGCAAACTGAATTCTGTGCAACAGGAAACAAACCTGAAAATCAGTCCAAAGTTATATGTAAAGACACAAATCTCCCTTTCTTAAATATCAATATATATGTCCCGATGTTTTATACTCATTAATCAACAATGAACTTCAAACTAGTCTGGTATGTCTAAACATATTGGTAATAAAGTGTTCAGAGAATCTTTAAACTAATCCCTTGAGATGTACTTAATAAAATAAACCGATACATAAAACCCTGATTTTTCAGCAGTCGGCAGCTATGTTTAGAGGCTGGCATCCTCGTGGGCAGGATTGGTTTATAGGTCGGATCACAGTTTTTGCCTGACGCTCTGGGAACCCATTGTTTAGGAGGAAAACTGGGCATGACCCCCGTAGGGAGGGCTAATGGGGTGTTTCCTGACCTGAGGGACGTGTTCCCAAATCACGCCACAGAGACAATAGCTTTGGCGGCGACGTGGGCGCGTGGATCGGTCTCGGCTTTCTTTCCTACGTCACGTCAAGCTTGTGCTGGAAAATGCCAAACACTGTGGGAAAGCTTTACATCGTCGGCCCAGTACGTGTGTGTTGTACCTAGCACAATGTTCAGGAATGAACAAAAATCAACAATAGTGCCCACATCCTCCTGCCCAGACAACCACAATGTACTGATGTAACAACACAGAATTCCACACTGCACACACACACCTTTACATGAACTGTTACAACTTTTCTAAGGCCCTCTGACCTCAAACCTCAATAAGATATAATCACCTGTGACCTCACTTCCTCACTTCAGATTAAAATGAAATTTAAAAAATAGACATTATTTGAGAATTGCCACTTTAAACATGAGTTTTCTAGATTTACAACTACAAAAAGTACAACTACAATCAGAACATCCAGCACCAAAACCATTAAGGCAACTACAACCACACCTACACCCAGTTACATCTAGTTAGTTGTGCAGTGTAGTTAGCTCCATTTCCCTCTGTAGCTTGCCTGTAGTTTCACCGTGTTTTGTAGATTACCCAACATTGGCTTTCATCAGTAAAATCATCAGATGACCCTCATTAACCATCGGTGCTATTTTTTTATCATCAGCGTGAAACTGCAGCATTCTGTACTTTTGGTTCCACTTTTGCACATTCTTGAGAAAAGCGCTCTAGAGTTGTCTGGGCAGAACTGCCTGCTCATGAGTGTAAAAGCACGACATCCTTCTCACAAATGCAGAAAATGGTTGCACAACCCCAAGGCGAGGCTAAAAGCAGACCACACAGAGGACAGCAGTCTGTCATTTTAAAGAGGTCTATCTGAGCCGATGGAGAGCAGCCGTGTTATCTGTAATGACGGTTTGTGATGAAGTGAGGGGGAGAGATTCCTTCCCAAACATCGCTGTTCATCACCTCCAGATATCACAATCAGTAACTCTGATAAGAGCCTTATCTGCTTCTGACTGCAGTTGTTTCTTGGAGAACATTTATCCATGTGTCAGAAGAAGACTGCACAGCAGCAAACGCAGGGGAAAACAAAACTGATTTATTTGGTTTGAAATCCAAACTCTGTGTAATTGCATCAGGAGGATTTTCACTTATTACAACTGATTGTATATCTGTCTGACTATGTATAAGCTTGGCTAAAGATAAATTTAGATTAAAAATAAACAACTACATCAACTGCCACAACTAGAACAACCAAAGTGATGAAAAGTACATTATCTGTCACAACAAGAAACACAATCACAGCTCCAACAATTACAACAACCAAAATTACAACTACAACAACAACTAATTAAATGCACCAACTACAACAACTACATCTAGGACAACTAAAACAATAACTACTATAACAACTACAGCAACATCAGCTTCAACATTCACAACAGCAGCTGTAACTACTACAACAACTTCCTCAACTGTCACAACTACTACAACAATCACAACAACAACAACCAAAGCTATTACAACTACATCGACTAGCACAACATCCACAACCAGATCTACAACAACAGTTACATCAACACCAACAAAAGCTACAATAACCACAACTAAAACTATTAAAACACCACTACAACAACATCTACAGCAACAATTACAACCACAAAACCTACATCGATTGAAACAACTAGAGCAGAAACTACAATAACTACAGATGCTTTGAGCAGTGTCACAGCCACGATTACCAGCAAATGACCATCATCAGGGTCAAATTGCATCACTCTGTACTTCTGTACTTCCACAGTAGAGAGAGTTGCCTGGGTGGAGCTGGCTAGTGATGTCAAAGCATGATAATTTTAATTTTAATTTTAATTTTTAGTAAAACCAGTTAGAATATATTTTGTACAAATTGATTTCACAACAAGGGCCATATACACTTGAGTCATAAAGTCAGTTCTGTACATAAGACCATAACTTAGACAAATGTTGACCAAATTCTAAATTCTAAATTCTTTCACTGTTGCATTCAGAAGTAATCCACCCTAAATGCGTGGCTACAATACCTTGTAAATTGACTATGGTATTTTGAATGTAGCAATATATGGCAACTTCAACAGTGAGAAATATCATCAATTTATGACCAAATTCAACGATGATTTTTTGTTGTTGCACTTTTACATGCAAATAAGCAGGAAGACATGCACGCCACTGATGTACTTTAGGATTTTACTGCAGGTACATGTTTAAGGAGTCATGGCAATATCAATATAATCAAATGTTGCAAATTTAATTCTGACAGCAACAGTTATGGTCAAAGGTATTGAACTCCCAGTTTGTTGGACTCGCTGTGTATTTCTTTTTTTTTTTTATGCAATATATTATTCAATGTGTTTTTCACTTCCCAAAATAATCCATTAGGAAAGCAATGAGGTTTTTTCCCCTTAAGAGAGGAAATGTATTGGTAACATTGGTCAAATTAACTGCAGTGTGCTTTGAGGCGAAACAGAAAATAAGGAAGATGTAGGACATGGATGTTGTCTTGACCCCACATCCTGTCATTGTGGAACTGTAAAACCCACCAGCTCGTCTCTCCTGCAAAACCTCCAGACATTTACGGCTTTATTGAAATAAATTTCCACTTTCCCAAGCCCCAAGTACAATGCTGCTGATGATGCAAGCATCTCCTGAGTCACACAGACTCCTCCATGTGCTTCTGAGACTGACGTTCAGCAACTACAATGACACCAACATCAACTGTCACAACTACAGCAACAACTAAAGCAACAAACATACCTACAACAACCACAACAATTCAAACAACCCTAACAACTACAGCAACAACTAAAACAACAAACTACTTCAGTAACAACAACATGTATATCAACTGCTAAAACAACAACTGCAACTGTAACAGCTACAACAACAACTTCAAAAACCATAATGACAACATATACATCAATTGCAACAAACAACTACAACAATGACATCAACTTCGACAACTACAAATTGCACAACTTCAACAACGGCATCAATTGCTAATTTTACAGTAACTATTTACAAAAACAACCACAAATCCAACAACTACATCAGTTGCAATAAACAACTACAACCACCACAACTCCTCCACCGACATCACTGCTACAACTACTAAAAGCACAACTACAACATCATCAACTACAACAACTGTCACAACAGCTACATCAACTGCAACAACTACAACTACACCGACTATAACTGCTACACCACCAACTACAACAACCGCTGATGCTGTGAACACAATCAAACCCACAATCACCAGCAAATATCATCCTGCTCAAACTCCAGCCTTCTGTACTTTTGCTTCCACTTCTGCTCACTATTGAGAAAAACACTTTTAAGCAGCTGCTTAAGTGAAAGCATGATGTAATAGTATTTTTAGTCAAACTAAACAACAACTAAGCAATAAGTCATTAGAGACGCACCAGAGTGCATTAGAACAGCCAATATCAGCCGCATCGGCAATTATCTGTAACCCAACCACAGCAGCATTTCAGCTTTTACTAGCGTCCTGCTCTCTACTTAAAAATTCAGCATCTCTATCTCACGTGTTACTGCTAAATACATCATACACTTTCTGATATGAACAGTCCTTCAGTGTAAAGTACACTCTCAATAACTACAGAAACAAATTAGTTACTAAAATACTACATACATTTTTTGTAGAAGTCTTTAGAACTTATGAACAAAGATAAAGCTCCTCGGTTAGGTTTCTATGTTATAAAATTCAACTAAAATTAACTAAAATTAAAATTTTAATTTTAATTTAAAATTTAAACTAAAATTTTAATTTTCTGCTTCTAGAGTTTCCTGGGTTAGGCTCCGGTCACTGCTGTGACGCCGGTTGGGATTAAGCGGTTGGAATAATGAATGAATGAATAGTTTAGACTTTATATTTGATAGTTTATTTATATCGGCATATTCTATGTGCCTTCTTTATACTCTAGAAACTGGAGGTTGCGTCGTCTCATCGCTCTGTAAACTCGTACAAAGCTGAGATGACAACGTTTACTTAGACTTTGACTTGACTTTAATATAAACTAGCGATTTCCAAATTGCTGTCAGGATTAAAGTATATTTGTGGGAATCAGCCGACATGCGTGACGCCGGATTTCTCTGTTCATGTTCACAAAACTTTTAGGTGAATTCCCCAGAAATCGATATCTGCATGTTCAAGCTGTTAAAACATGGAGAAAATGCTGTAAAGAGATTATTCAGCTTCTCCGTCTCCAGCTGCATCTCTTCTGAAACTAAACACCTTTCCTGAGGAAATGATGGAGCTTCTCCTGGTCCTCAACACCACCCTGGTCCTCACACACTCAGCACTCTCAGCTCTTTAATGGCATTTTCAACAAGAAGAAAACATTATTCAACATTTGTTCAACTGGCACGTTTGGAGAGTTCTAAAACCCCCCAAACACTATAGTAATAAGAAAATGGGGTTTAAATTAAAAATATGGATTAAATGTGTTTTCTTCATTCTGCACCACAGTCTACTAGTAATTTAGACTTAAATTAAAGTGTTGCTTATTTAGTTTGCTTTAAGTAAAAAATAAAACTTCTGGGAGCTGGTTATTTGTTTAATTTTTTCATTTATGTCTTTAAGTTACTGAGTTAACTCTGTTAATGTCTGTTGTTGAAAAGTTCTCCTTAATTTAAGGTTATTTCGTTTGTACTTTTTAATTTTTGACTTCAAGTTGTTGAGTTTTACCACAAATGCACATCAGTGCTTATCAGTAAGACCTTTTTTATTATTATTAATGATCAACATTGATTATTCTGAAATGATTATGACATACTTTAACTGATGATAAAGCTTAATAGGTCACATTACAAGCTTTTTCATGAGCTAAAACTGAATATTTTCTGTAGGATACTCTTAAAGATAATTAATTTTACGTTAAATTAATATGAAACGTTAAAAGTAATATGAAAATCTGTATTTTTAACAGTGTAACGTCAAATCTCAATCAGGTTATGATGGTGTTTTGGAGGTAGAGAATGTTGTGATGTTCAGCTTGTGTAAGTTACACTCAAATGTGTCCATTAGTTCTTTCAGAGTCATACATTTTTATAAAAACGAACACAAATTCTTGTTCCGTCTCAACCAAGGTAGACTCTGTTCTCCAACTCCATCTGGCAGCGGACCAAAGTGCAATGTGATGCAATGGCATAAAAAGAAAAATGCTAGTATGTGTGTGTAACAGTGTAGTGTTTGGCCAAGCCATGTCATTGTGTACAAAACCAATAGTTACTGTACTGTACAGAGTTCCAAAAGTAGCTACTAGTAATGTAATGTAATGTAAATTTAGGCTAGTTACTCCCCAAAGTTGTGCAGATGAAGGAAAGATTGTGAGAGCGGCTCGTTATTGTTATTGTTGACCTCACATTTAGGTCTTTATGAAGTTTCAGAGGGAGCTTTAGTCGGTCCATTGTTCCTAATAAGCGTTGGGGTTTTTAATTGGTTCTAATGTGGAAATCCGGCTTTTAGCAGACAGACGAGTAGACCACATGAACCTCCAGAGGCGTCTGCGCTAATCTAATAAAGTAATCTGTTGGCGTTACTGTAGGGAAATAGCTGTGTGGTGTTTTTGGCTTGTACCATTAGGCCTGAGGCGCCTCCAGAAGCACGTAGCAGAAAATTCCTTCTGGAAGATTTATTCATTGAGAATCTTAAATTGAGCTGGCGAAGTCTCACGAGCCATTGAGCAGGTAAATTCTTAAAATTCTGAATTTCTCTCTGTGATCAGTAGATTTTTGGGTAGTTACCTACCAATGTTCATTAATAAACACTTCACAGTGTAGGTATTGCTTTACACTCTTTGTAGGAGCCACTTTTAAGTTTATTTTGGTTTTCATAATTTTTTTCTCCGTTGCATTTGGTGAGTGTGCACCTTCTACAGGGTGAGGTCCTTTAAGTTACTTTAATTACTATGAATTTAAGCGATTTCTCTCTCCCCACACACACACACACACATGTGTGTATATATATATACATAGCTAATTTGATGTTACTTTATATATATTTGTCTAATTTTCTTACATTATGTGCCTTGTCTGTTTCTTACATTATGTGCCAGACTGTAGAACCTGGAGGTACATCATCTCGTCTCTCTATGTACGTGTACATAGTAGAGATGACAATAACGTTTACTTTGACTTTGGCATTGGGGTGAAAGTGGCATGACGGGAGGAAGCGACTCATGAATGAACATGAACACTGGACAAGAGCATCGGGTAATTTCTGTAAATGTAAATGTACATTATTGTTAAAAAAATAAAGCTTTGCCCATAACAGTGACGAATGTTGACTGATTTCTGAAATTCTTTTAAAGTTCAGAATAAAGTTTTCAGCAAATGATGATGTATAAATATACAAATTGGCACCAATTATTTTAACAAAATCACATGCCTCTCCTGCTAAAGCTATCAGAGCTGTGGTGTGTGAGATCTCATGGCCAGTACACACACACAAACACAAACACACCCTCCTCCTCTTCCCCCACACACATCCATGTGCAGGAGAGACAGATAAACGTGTGTGTGTATTTCCAGCATACATACACACTCTTGTTTTTACCCACGAGGAAACACAGCCCCGGCCTCGGGGAGAACGAGGCTGCTGGGAATCTGGGAATTAACACAAGGTCAAGGCCTCGGCATCAGGGAGGAGGAGGAACTCTCCAAACTCTACACACGTCAGCACTCTACACACACACACACACACACACACACACACACACACACTTGTTTAAGAACATGAGCACTATGGGAAGTGAAATTTTAAAGGTGGATGTTCAGTTTGATTAATAATTGTGGGTTTTATGTTGCCATAATGACACACGTCCTCACTTTATCAGTGTGTGATCAGGTCAAAGTCCCCATATTGCAGTATCCAAACATACACACACACTTGTAAGAATATGAGCATGATGCTATGCTGCAGTGGGTACATGGTTTTACGCCCCCACAATCACACAGGTCCCCACTTTGTTGGTGTGCAATCAGGTCCCCATATTGTGAGGTTTACAAACACACACACACCAGTAACATTCACTTAAGTCAATTAATAAATTTATCATGTTATCACACCTCTCATTCAACTTACTACAACAACTTAAACTAACTTGAGTTTTCAGTGCTACGACTTTTATCATGAAACATTACAAAGAAACTAAAGTCCTAAGTCCTACAATAAATAATAATCAAAGAATAATATTTTAATTAATTTTCTCATGTATTTTAATTTTTTACTAAATACTAAATATTAAATATGTATATTTTGATTTAATTAATTTATTTTCAGTAAAAATCTAACTGAAATATTATGTAGTTATGACCTTAATAAATAAATAAACACTTTTATTGTTTAAAATATGTCCAATTGAAGATGAAATATTTTTATTGTAATATAGTTTATTGCAAGTAATATTTTAAAACGTTTGTTTGATGATCTAATAAATGTGTAATATTACACTCCATTGTTTTTACTGACTTTATTTTTTATTGAAAATCTGGAAGTTAGACACGATCATCAAATCGCAGCTGCAGAATTCTGCTTTAATATTTCCTGTAACTGCAGCGCCACCTGCTGGTCAAACACATGCGGCACAAGGCTGACTTCACTCTTTCACCCTGAGAGCTGGTATTCAGTGTGGATGAAGTGCAGAAGAGACAGAACAGATGGAGTATTAATAATAACTCACATCACGTGGTGTGTTGAAGCATTTTGCATGAATATTTTGAGTGTTGAGATTAAAGCCTACGTTTGTTGTGCAGTAGAGGTTGTCCTTCATCCTGTAGACTGGGAGTCAAAAAAGTGGAGGTCTGTGTCTTTGTCCATTAATTCTGACAAATGATGCATTTATTATTTATTTTTTTTAACAAAGTGATTATTATACTGGCTGTCAGCGTACTCTATAATAACCTGATGCTGATATTAATCCACTCCAAGAAAATTAAAACATTTTATGTAAAAATGTTGTACAGAACTATTACTGGACTTATATTAATAAGAAAGTTAAGTAAGAAGAAGTAGGAACTTTTGAAAAGGTACTAATCTAATACTAATCTTTTTACATGTTGGATATTGTATTTGAGGAGTTTTGTTGAATGCTATTCTATTACTTTCCATCTTACGTTCTATTACTCTCTATTTCACTTTCACTCTCCGAGACGCTCTCATCTCTCCTTCTAATTTACACTCCCACCAGCAGGGGGCGTGTCTGATTAGGATTAAACTGATGTTTGATTATGTCAAAAAGTTTGGGATTGTGTTTAAATTCAAAGCCAAAATCTCTTCAAAGACAAAGAAACAGTGACCACAATGCAGAGGAAACACTGATAATCTTATTAAAGGCATTATTACAGAATTGGATTATTATAATCCTGATAATTATCCACATTTTATTGTCTAAGTGTGTCCCTTTAATTTCGACCTTTTTCATGTATCATAATTTTCCTCTTTAATGTTTTAAGGATAAAAAAAAAACAATAAAGGTTTTAGTAGAAAAAACAAGTATATTTATAATAATTATACAATTCAACAATATGAAGCACATAAATTACAAGATGAGTTATTACAATCCTTCATCAGAAACGTCCATCCACAAAAATAGAAATCAATAAGTTATATTTACAGATGAGCACATGCAGATCGCTGGAGGGTCATGTGATCTACATCAGTCCCAGAGCTGAGAGGAGACTGGAGGCTCCGCCCACTGAGTGTGTGTGTGTATGTGTATTTATTCATGTGTGTGTTCCTGTGTGTATATGTATAAGTGTATTTGTGTGTTTTTGTAAGTATGCGTGTGTATTTGTGCACGCATGTGTATGTGTACATGTATATGTGCATGTGTGTGTATGTATGCTTGTGTACATGAATATGTATATTTGTGCATGTGTGTGCCCGAGTGTTTATGAGTATGTGTGTGTTTTTGCAAACGTGTGTGTGTGTGCATACAGTATGTTTGTATTTGTGCATGCGTGAATGTGTGTGTGCAACCATGTGTGTATATTTGTGTATGTGTTTGTGCATATGTATGTGTATATGTGTAATTTTGCATGCATGCACGTGTGTGTGTGTATTTGTGCATGTTTATGTATTTTTGTATGTATGCACGTGTTTGTTTGTTTGTGTGTGGATGCATACGTGTGTGTGTGTGTGTGTGTGTCAGACGGCGGTGGTGTGTTTTATACTGTGGAAGCTGATGCGTGTGGGTGATGTTGGGATGGACATCGCCCGGGCAACACGCACACGTAGTGTGTGATTATCTTGCCAACGGTGCCACCGCTTCCGGGCTGCAGAGCGCACCTGCACACACACACACACACACATTACCATACATCCTGACAGTGTGAGTGTGTATTTTTACAATTATATCGATATTTCACATAATTACCCAAACACACACATTCAGACAGAAGAAACTACAGCACAGTGCAGACGTCTTGAGCCCTCATGTCTTTATATTTTGGATCCAAAAAGAGAAAATTTGACTTACTGTCTATTTGAGTGAGTGATTATTTGTGATTGTGAACACAGCACAGCACACAGTTCACCGCAACCACATATTCTGCATTTGACCCATCCGTGAAGGAGCAGTGAGTGGGCAGCTGACACGGCTAGCGCCCAGGGAGCAGTACTTGGCGACAGCAAGTTGCAGTTGTACCTGCTCCTAAACCCTAACCGTAACCGTCAGCTCACTAACAGTGATAGTGTAAGGTTTAAGCAGTTGGCCTCACAGTTCTGTTTGATTGTAAACTTTATTGCACCAGTTGTGACAAATACGTAAATCATCTTGAACCTTGAATATTGGATTTTCCAGAGTGACTTCCATAAAGGTCTGCGGGTGATGTAATTAAGTACTGGTTTCCAAAATGAAAAAGGTTTTTATTCACTGCAGACAAAATCAGAGACCCATATGCAACTGGTAGTGTAACGGTTAGGGAGTCGTCGCCGTGATCTGAGGGTCGCCGGTTCAAGCCCGGGCTACTAAAGGTACCACTCAGGTACCATCCCCCAAGCACTGCTCCTCCCCCGGGTGCTGCCAAAAAGCTGCCCACTGCTCCTTCAGCGTCAAATGGAGATGTGGTTGTTGTACATTGTGTGCTGTGCTGTAAATCATATCAGATTTTTAAATGATATTATTGTCTGTAATGTTTTATTATGCAGTTCATTTTACCATAATGACTTTAGTGTTAAGTCTTAATTCTGTTACTAAATGGTTAATAGAATTATGGCAGGATGTTTAAATAGATTATTATTATTATTATTATTATTATTATTATTATTATTATTATTATGATTATGATTATGATTATTATTATTATTATATAGACAGCAAGACATAAAGGGTCAGAATAATGAGTAACTCAGCAGTAAGAAAACACCCCATCAGCCAGCACTTTGCTGGACAGATAAATTGTGTGTGTGTGTGTGTGTGTTTGTGTGTGTGTGTGTGTGTGTGGTGTGTGTGTGTGTGTGGTGTGTGTAAATATCCTCCTCTGTAATAATGGGTTTTGCTGCCACTGTGGCCTTTTTATCGTCTGAGCTCCTGCTCTTTCTGCTCAGGCGTGAAATTAGCCGCACTGTTGACTCACCTCACCGTTGAGGAAGCAGTAGAACACAGAGACGAAGAAACCCTGCAAACACAACAACACAATTACATCCCACACACACACTTACACTCCAACACCACACATATACCCAACACACAAACACCAACACCACACATATACCCAACACGTAGTTACACCCAACACCAAACACATATACCCACCACACTTACACCCCAACACCACACATATACCCAACACACACACAAACATCACACACATACCCACCACACTTACACCCCAACACCACACATATACCCAACACACACACACCAACACCACACACATACCCAACACGCAGTTACACCCAACACCAAACACACACCACCCACACCCCAACACCACACACATACCCACCACACTTACACCCCAACACCACACACATACCCACCACACTTACACCCCAACACCACACATATACCCAACACACACACACAAACACCACACACATACCCAACACACTTACACCCCAACACCACACATATACCCACCAGACTTACACCCCAACACCACAACACCACACACACAGCCACCACACTTACACCCCAACACCACACATATACCCAACACACACACAAACATCACACACATACCCACCACACTTACACCCCAACACCACACATATACCCAACACACACACACAAACATCACACACATACCCACCACACTTACACCCCAACACCACACATATACCCAACACACACACACAAACACCACACACATACCCACCACACTTACACCCCAACACCACACATATACCCAACACACACACACAAACACCACACACATACCCACCACACTTACACCCCAACACCACACATATACCCAACACACACACACAAACACCACACACATACCCACCACACTTACACCCCAACACCACACATATACCCAACACACACACACAAACACCACACACATACCCACCACACTTACACCCCAACACCACACATATACCCAACACACACACACAAACACCACACACATACCCACCACACTTACACCCCAACACCACACATATACCCAACACACACACACAAACACCACACACATACCCACCACACTTACACCCCAACACCACACATATACCCAACACACACACACAAACACCACACACATACCCACCACACTTACACCCCAACACCACACATATACCCAACACACACACACAAACACCACACACATACCCACCACACTTACACCCCAACACCACACATATACCCAACACACACACACAAACACCACACACATACCCACCACACTTACACCCCAACACCACACATATACCCAACACACACACACAAACACCACACACATACCCACCACACTTACACCCCAACACCACACATATACCCAACACACACACACAAACACCACACACATACCCACCACACTTACACCCCAACACCACACATATACCCAACACACACACACAAACACCACACACATACCCACCACACTTACACCCCAACACCACACATATACCCAACACACACACACAAACACCACACACATACCCACCACACTTACACCCCAACACCACACATATACCCAACACACACACACAAACACCACACACATACCCACCACACTTACACCCCAACACCACACATATACCCAACACACACACACAAACACCACACACATACCCACCACACTTACACCCCAACACCACACATATACCCAACACACACACACAAACACCACACACATACCCACCACACTTACACCCCAACACCACACATATACCCAACACACACACACAAACACCACACACATACCCACCACACTTACACCCCAACACCACACATATACCCAACACACACACACAAACACCACACACATACCCACCACACTTACACCCCAACACCACACATATACCCAACACACACACACAAACACCACACACATACCCACCACACTTACACCCCAACACCACACATATACCCAACACACACACACAAACACCACACACATACCCACCACACTTACACCCCAACACCACACATATACCCAACACACACACACAAACACCACACACATACCCACCACACTTACACCCCAACACCACACATATACCCAACACACACACACAAACACCACACACATACCCACCACACTTACACCCCAACACCACACATATACCCAACACACACACACAAACACCACACACATACCCACCACACTTACACCCCAACACCACACATATACCCAACACACACACACAAACACCACACACATACCCACCACACTTACACCCCAACACCACACATATACCCAACACACACACACAAACACCACACACATACCCACCACACTTACACCCCAACACCACACATATACCCAACACACACACACAAACACCACACACATACCCACCACACTTACACCCCAACACCACACATATACCCAACACACACACACAAACACCACACACATACCCACCACACTTACACCCCAACACCACACATATACCCAACACACACACACAAACACCACACACATACCCACCACACTTACACCCCAACACCACACATATACCCAACACACACACACAAACACCACACACATACCCACCACACTTACACCCCAACACCACACATATACCCAACACACACACACAAACACCACACACATACCCACCACACTTACACCCCAACACCACACATATACCCAACACACACACACAAACACCACACACATACCCACCACACTTACACCCCAACACCACACATATACCCAACACACACACACAAACACCACACACATACCCACCACACTTACACCCCAACACCACACATATACCCAACACACACACACAAACACCACACACATACCCACCACACTTACACCCCAACACCACACATATACCCAACACACACACACAAACACCACACACATACCCAACACGCAGTTACACCCAACACCAAACACACACCACCCACACCCCAACACCACACACATACCCACCACACTTACACCCCAACACCACACACATACCCACCACACTTACACCCCAACACCACACATATACCCACCACACTTACACCCCAACACCACACATATACCCACCACACATACACCCCAACATCACACACACACCCACCACACTTACACCCCAACACCACATATATACCCAACACACACACACAAACATCACACACATACCCACCACACTTACACACACAAACACCACACACACACACACACACCACACTTACACTCCAACACCACACACACACCCACACCACACTTATACCCCAACACCACACATATACCCAACACACACACACAAACATCACACACATACCCACCACACTTACACCCCAACACCACACATATACCCAACACACACACACACACACCTCACACACATACCCACCACACTTACACCCCAACACCACACACATACCCACCACACTTACACCCCAACACCACACACATACCCACCACACTTACACCCCAACACCACACACATACCCACCACACTTACACCCCAACACCACACACATACCCACCACACTTACACCCCAACACCACACACATACCCACCACACTTACACCCCAACACCACACACATACCCACCACACTTACACCCCAACACCACACACATACCCACCACACTTACACCCCAACACCACACACATACCCACCACACTTACACCCCAACACCACACACATACCCACCACACTTACACCCCAACACCACACACATACCCACCACACTTACACCCCAACACCACACACATACCCACCACACTTACACCCCAACACCACACACATACCCACCACACTTACACCCCAACACCACACACATACCCACCACACTTACACCCCAACACCACACACATACCCACCACACTTACACCCCAACACCACACACATACCCACCACACTTACACCCCAACACCACACACATACCCACCACACTTACACCCCAACACCACACACATACCCACCACACTTACACCCCAACACCACACACATACCCACCACACTTACACCCCAACACCACACACATACCCACCACACTTACACCCCAACACCACACACATACCCACCACACTTACACCCCAACACCACACACATACCCACCACACTTACACCCCAACACCACACACATACCCACCACACTTACACCCCAACACCACACACATACCCACCACACTTACACCCCAACACCACACACATACCCACCACACTTACACCCCAACACCACACACATACCCACCACACTTACACCCCAACACCACACACATACCCACCACACTTACACCCCAACACCACACACATACCCACCACACTTACACCCCAACACCACACACATACCCACCACACTTACACCCCAACACCACACACATACCCACCACACTTACACCCCAACACCACACACATACCCACCACACTTACACCCCAACACCACACACATACCCACCACACTTACACCCCAACACCACACACATACCCACCACACTTACACCCCAACACCACACACATACCCACCACACTTACACCCCAACACCACACACATACCCACCACACTTACACCCCAACACCACACACATACCCACCACACTTACACCCCAACACCACACACATACCCACCACACTTACACCCCAACACCACACACATACCCACCACACTTACACCCCAACACCACACACATACCCACCACACTTACACCCCAACACCACACACATACCCACCACACTTACACCCCAACACCACACACATACCCACCACACTTACACCCCAACACCACACACATACCCACCACACTTACACCCCAACACCACACACATACCCACCACACTTACACCCCAACACCACACACATACCCACCACACTTACACCCCAACACCACACACATACCCACCACACTTACACCCCAACACCACACACATACCCACCACACTTACACCCCAACACCACACACATACCCACCACACTTACACCCCAACACCACACACATACCCACCACACTTACACCCCAACACCACACACATACCCACCACACTTACACCCCAACACCACACACATACCCACCACACTTACACCCCAACACCACACACATACCCACCACACTTACACCCCAACACCACACACATACCCACCACACTTACACCCCAACACCACACACATACCCACCACACTTACACCCCAACACCACACACATACCCACCACACTTACACCCCAACACCACACACATACCCACCACACTTACACCCCAACACCACACACATACCCACCACACTTACACCCCAACACCACACACATACCCACCACACTTACACCCCAACACCACACACATACCCACCACACTTACACCCCAACACCACACATATACCCACCACACTTACGCCCCAACACCACACACATACCCACCACACTTACACCCCAACACCACACCTACCCACTACACACAGTTATACCCAACACCAAACACACACCACCCACACCCCAACACCACACACATACCCAACACACACTGTTACACCCAACACACACCACACACACTTACACCCCAACACCACACACACACCACACACACTTACACCCCAACACCACACACATACCACACACACTTACACCCCAACACCAAACACACACCACACACCACACAAACACCCCACAAATACACCACAATTCTAAACACACCCAGCGCTGTTATGTACACTGTATGTATTAGAATAATAGGGAAAGTGAGAGAGACAGAAGGATGGACTGGAATATGGTGTCTCCCTATCTTCTGTCAAACACGCAGCATGTTATATACAGGTCTGATGAAGCAGTCAGGGTGGAGCTTGTGACCATTCACACCTGCTGTAGAGTTTGTAGGAATTTCATCTGAGCCAAAAACATCAAGCAAAAGCAATTAAAAATAAAAACCATGATAAGAATGCTGGCTGCTCTTTCTTATATAAGAACCTTTCTAGGCATCCGAAGTGAGCACATCTGTTCCCAAACAGCCTGAAATAACTGCAGCAGCACTCCAAATGAATTTTACACATTTCAAGGTGTCTGTAGTCAGATCAGGACAGAGCAAATAAACAGAGAATGGACAAACTTTTCTTTGAAGTAAAGCTCAACACCCTCAGGCCTCCGACATATGCAGCAAATTTGGCGAATCTAGTCTCTAAGTATGCTCTCAGTGTGCCGATGGCCTAAAACGGCCTTTTCCCATATTTCCCTCTGTGGTGCTCGCTGTGAAGATGCATAAATAAATCTGTGAAGACTGGAGGCTGAACTCACACATGACCTTTTACCTGATGAAGGTCAGCAGCAGAGAAGAGTCAGCAACGAATGGCTATGTCACTTATTAGGGCAAAATTATACTGTTATTTCCACCTTATACATGCTTATATATGCTGGTTTGATGCTAATCAGGGGTTAAAAACAGAGCCTGAGCTGCTTTTTCAAGAAGGTTTTATGGTCGCAAACTCATCTTAAATGAGCTTAAAAAGACTTTCTGGACAGATGACAGTGACCGGAACACGAGTGCAGGACAAACTGATCTTTCATTTTTGGTTTAGTTGTTTGTTGTTTGAGTCTTACCTGAAAGGACTGTAGGAATGAGTTGAAGTAAATAAAGACTATTTGAGAGATGTCGTCCTCCCCTGGGTTTACAAAGAACAACATGTATGTGATGCCCAGAAGTGGTAGAAGAACCAAAGTAGCCTTCACTGCTTTTCTAGAGGAAGAGACAGAAAGAGAGAGAGCGAGTTATGCAAAAGTGTGTGTTTATTTGTCATTGTGAACACAGCACAGCACACGGTGCTGTGAAATATGAGTTCCGTATTTGACCCATCCATGAAAGAGCAGTGGGCAGCTGATGTGGGCAACACTCGGGGAGCAGTGCTTGGCGACAGTACCTTGCTCATGAGTACTTCAGTGGTACCCTAACCAGTCCTGGGATTTGAAATGGCAACCTTCCGATCATGGGGTGAATGCCCTGACCATTAAACCACCAACACTATTTTACTGTTACTATTTATACCAACTTGTTGGTGAACACTCTTTACCAAGTTAATCAGCCCTAAAACAAAAGGGCATCTCTGATGCAGGGGTTCATTGTTTTTGTATATTTTTATTTTTAAAATAATTCACACAAAGTCAAAGTAAACTTTGTCATCTCAGGTATATACAAATGATGTGGCAGTCGTAAATGAAATGGGCCTTGGAGTCGGCTCTTTGAAGTGAACCAATGGAGGCGGCTCTTGTCTGGGAGTCGGAAGCGGCTCTTTTTTTTCTCCCCACCTCTATTTGTTCTGTTCAAGCCGCACGTGATTGGTCAAGTAGCACATGATGTGTGGTGGCGCTACTGTGTTTGAACTGAGCAGGACATAGCAAGACGGACAGGAGTTACAGACACAGTACGAGAGAGAGGGAGAGAGAGAGAGAGAGAGAGAGAGATAGAGAAGGAGAGAGGGAGTCGAAGAGCCAAAAGTAGCCACTTGAGAGCCAAAAGACAAAACAGACAAAAGGCACGAGGGCTAAAACTATTTACAGACAGCAAGGCAGACAGGGTTAGCATGACGGTGGATGGACTAAGTGAAAAATGAGATCTACACATACAGAAACAAATTAGTTGGCAGCGCCAAATAAAAAAGAGCAAACCAATCAAAAGAACCAAACACTGACTGAATAATGACAAACTAAGGCCATGTCCACACGTTCATGGGTATTTCTGAAAACGGAGATTTCCGTTTTCTTTTTTTTTTTTTAATCGCGTACACACGAGCATGTTTTCAAAAATATCTCCGTCCACACGCAATCACGTGGACGGTCCATTTTTCAAAATCTTCGTTTTTCTTGTCCACACCTAAACGCAGAAACAGAGTTCTCAAAAATCGCCACTTTGGGCGGAGTTTTCACTGACCCAAAACGCCATTTACGTGTGGACGAAAGGCCAAAACACATAGAAAAATCTCCGTTTTCAGAAACACCCGTGTACGTGTGGACATGGCCTCTAGCAAACAATGAGAGAATAACCGACTGAACCAATGACAACAGAGGAAACAAAACTAAACACATGATGAACAGGTGCAAGGAATAACGAAGCTGGATTAACAGGAGGAATCAATCAGAAACAATGAAGAGGCGGGACAAGTGGGAGATTGACAAGGAAAGACAAGGTAGAACAGAAATAAAACTGAAAAAACTCTCCTGGGGAAAGTCTGAGGGATTCGTGACTTAATGGAAATACATAGACAATGTCAAGACAACGTGGCTTCAATTTTTACAGAGTACAGAAAGGCACATAGAATATAGACTTAGACTATAAACTATACATATACACTCTAAACTAGGAGTTGAAATAAATATTGCTACATATTGCTTTATATATAGCTTTTTTCTATGTGCCTTATTCGTCCATTGTACTGTATGCTTGTACTCTTGTATGCATGTACAGTATATAGCAGAGATGACAAAGTTTACTTTGAAAATGAAAATGTGCAATTTTGGTTAGATGAGGTAGTCATTATATGTGCAAACATTGCAACAGCCAAGGGGAGAAAAACAACAATTACAATAGTGGAATGTACTTCTGTGTATTAAATGTGCATAAAATCTGTTTAATATAAATAATTACTATGAATAATTTAGATGTTTATCAACATTTATTATGTAGTAGCTAGCATTAGCACTCTGCTTGTGAGTTATAGCAGCAGGTTAGTCATGTAGCGCTGTTGACAGTTCTCTTTCTACAACAAGCAATTTATTATTTTTGTACTGAATTTAATCTGCATCTCACCAGGTCATACAGTGTGTCTCAGAGACAAGCTGGTGCTACACTCTTTCAGTGATTCATCAGAAATTAAAAATAATAATTGGCAGCCATTCTTGGATAAAATGTGATTTATTCAACAAACCGTTAGTTACATCAAGAACATGACATTGCTCTTTGACTTGTTTGGAGAGGTAAACCCCCAGTAATGTGGCTTTTTAATTAGCTGGCTTGTTAAAACTCAGCACAAGAGAACCGATGTAAAGCTCCAGCATCTGTGTAACTGCAACCCAAATACATACTTCTTTACGTTGTAAAAATGAAGAATATTCTCTTTACAGAAATGTATACATTTGCATTCAGCACTAAAGTAGTCCTCCGCCTAAGGTGTGAGAGTGAGACACGGGGTCATGAACCAGATAAAAGCTGTTTTAGTCAAATAAGATTCCTCTTAAAGTGTTCATTTCCCTCCAGTGCTTTTGTATCATTTTCAGTTGCTTTAACATTTGCCCTTTCATAGATGCAAACGCTCCATGACATTAAAATAAGGTACTGCAGGCGCAGAGAGCAGCAAACAACTACAGACAGCTATGAACCCCAGTGATGCTTCAGCACACTCATAAAAGAGGAAAAGCTCCAGATGGAATGGTTTTGGGATTCCAGTGCTTTCCTTCTCTGTAGTGCGACTCACCTTCAAAACACGTGCTTATGTGGAACCTTTACTGGTCCAGGACTTAAACCAGTGACCCTCTGATCAAGTGACAGTGAGTGATTATTTGTCATTGTGAACACACCTCAGCACACAGTGCATTATACATGTTGAAATGCATCCCATAACTGGCGCATCGCCAAGCAGACGTGGCCAATCCTGCATCCATGCAATGGCAGACCATAATTGATTTTAATGGAGGTTTCCGGCTGTCCGCTGCCCCCTAGTGGTCTGCGGCGGCATTGCAGTTGGTCCGTGACATGCAAACCAGTTTCACTACCGAAATCACTTAACTTTATGTTTATTTTTATATTTTTCAAAATATTTCCAGTTGATTTGGGCATCTTTATATATAATATAATTCCAGACCGGTAAAGGTATCACTGAGGTACTTCTGAGCAAGGTACCGTCCCCAAGCACTGCTCCCCGGGCGCTGCCCATGACAGCTGCCCACTGCTCCTTCACAAATGGGTCAAATGCAGAGTCGTGCTGTGGTGTGTTCATAATGACAAATAATCGCTCACTTTTAATGAATTTAATGCAAATATCCAAAAAGTAATGCAATAAAATACTCCCTCCCACACTCACACTGCTCAGTCTGCGCGGTGGTCCCTGGGACAGACGCAGTTGAAAACCCCTGGATTATATCATAATGACATTGTTTGGTGATTTTCTGGTTACTGCATAACAATTCAAGTTAAAAAGAACATCCTTGTAGCAACTATGGCTGCTCAATCTGCATGCAATGTGAAGTAAGGCAGAAAAACTGATGTCATGCATTGAGATATCGTATCAAATCGAATTGTTGACCAAATAATCGCTCATGAGTACCTCAGTGGTACCTTTACCAGTCCTGGGATTCGAACCGGTGTTCTTCTGATCACGTGCTGAACGCCCTAACTGTTACGCTACCAACTGCCCTGGAGTGTTCAGAGTGTTACCAATGTAGGTGCTGGGGAAGCTGAAGAAGTCTTTGTTGTTAGTCTTTGTCCAGAGATCTCCATATCTACTGTTTTTGTGGTGTTGAGTAGAGAGATTACAGCACACCAATGTACATCACAATTCACCTCGTGTCAGTACTGAGTGTTATCGTTATCTCTGACGAATGATAATTACTCTCTTTGTTGTTCCAGCACAATATTCTCTTAAAACCAGAAGGCATGGTGACATCAACCAGGGTTAGAAGCAGACTATAAACAGCAGGAAAATTACTAACTGCAGCAAAATAACTACCAGACCATCTGCTGAGCCCACAGTGTGGTATAAGCCTCGGGTCAAACAACGATGTGGAGTAATAAACCATCGACTCTAATAAGCCAGAATGATACTTCCCAGGGGAACAGACGGAGGTTAATCACTGATAAAATCCCACTTACTGAACTCACACACTCTTGGCCAGGGCATGTGGCTAGTAGAGGTCCAGGAGCGTGTGATTTCAATCTGCTTTGACACTAATGTTCCCTTGATGCCCAAAACATCTACACCTGGATCATACTTCTAGCTCAATCAGCATTATCAACATCACTTTACCAAAACGCAGTATGAGTGAGATAACCGACGTGATTGCACTTTTGCCATCTTTTAGAAGCGTTTCAAAAACATTTAGGGCTTGCAGCAGATCCCCTACAAAAACATTAGACTTCTGGCAAACACATTTTTTAGCATGCATTCCTAAAACCAACACCTTCAAGGAAAGACTTCCACACCTGAGAAATGAAAGCGGTGAAACTTATTTCAGTCAGTCAACAGTCACTCATCGCCAAGTTTCACAGCTAAATGCACATTAACATTAAGCAGACATTAAGCAGACATTATTATTCGGAGCCACTCTCATTTCCTAATTCAGCAACAATCCCTCTGGGACTTGATCATTTGCTTGTTGGCTGTTAGACTCGCTAAATCCCGGTTACTGAACTGGACAGGCCGATGGACTTTGGACTGGACGACCATTCTTGATTTTTCCCACATATTGTCAGTCCTTCAGCTTAGAGAAGAGTTATGAAAAGAAATCTTTTGTACTTGCTTATTGTAAAAGAAAATCTGTCAGTAGGAACCCTGATAGCGTTTATCAGCATTTTACCATCAAAGAAAATTTTGTTGAAATGACAGAGATGGGAGTTCTTGCTGAATGCATCATCAATATCCTATTTTTATATCGAAACCAACTCATTTCACACCCGAGTAAAAAAGAAAAGCCCTATTTTAAGGAGGCATGTTTCCAGGACATGGAGAGGATATTTGTCTAGGCTCGCTGCTCCTCATTATCACACACTGGGTCTTAATCGCAATTTTGGACATCTGTACGAGCTCTAAAATACCCAGAGGGGAGGAAGGTAATGGGTCAGCCAACAGCTCACACACCGGAGAGAACAAAAAACGCTACTAAATTGGCTGTAATCACAGTTTGGCTCCGGCGTCCCAGAGGTGGACTGGGAGGAGAACCACTTCATTTGTTAGCATTAGCAAATAAAAACCAATGTCCTTGTGCAGTTAAGGAAACGCTTCCAAAGTGGCACCTCAGGGGTGAAAGGGCTGGATGGCAGAAAAGGAGAGTTCGTTTTTCAAAGTATTCCTTCTCTGACGTTATTATTAAAACCCATAGTTTTCAGTAGCTTATTAGCATCAAAGCTTTTAAAATGCAGCTTTTCTAGTAACAAATCTTTCACATACAGTATAGCAATGTATTGCTGCAAAATGCTACTCTGTTACAACACATACAGTACATACTCTATTACAAAGTCGACTATTTTCAACTAGAGGCTTTTTTGCAGCAAGAGGAGCACAACGACACAGTCATATAATACATAGCATACAACAGGCTGTGGGTTTGAGTCCTGCCTCCAGCTTAACCATCACTGGATTCCCTTGACCCCAAGTTGCTGCAGTGAGACTGTCCCTGAAATTAGCAATGGAAGTGGGTGGTGGTGGTCTAGTGGTAAGGATGTTTGGGTTCGACTCTTACCTCCAACGTAACCACTACTTGGCCCCTGAGCTAGACTCTTAAACCCAAGTTGCTGCAGGGAGAAATTAGGAAAATGAACGTCACTCTGGATAAGAGCGCCTGTAAAATGTAAATGTCTATTTTAATATTTATTATTATTTTTAGTAAAGCACACTCTAGGTCAGTGTAGGTGAAAAATCAAGGTCCAAAATTTACTGTGAATTTTGAGAAGCATTTCACTCCAGCATACACACGGCAGTTGTAAACTCAGGCTCGTATGTTACATACTCAGCTATAATATACATAACAGTAATATACATAACATCCCTAGTTAATAAAGAAATATAATCTGATAAAGAAAAACAGTAATAAAGAAACTAATAAACTAATAAAGAAAACACACTGAGTAGAGGAGCCCGGTTATTGATGATCCACTTCATAAGTATCAAAACAGTGCCTGGCGTTCATAACACCAGACAAAAACGAGAGAGGAGAAAACAATGTGGGCAGCAGGACAAGAAGTCAGAGACAAACGAGAACAACAAAGAGAGACAAAAGCGAGTGGAGACAAAGGGAAATCAGGGGCTATAAATAGTAAAGGGAACAGGTGAAACGAAAGATAACAGGGGAAGACAGGAGGAGAAACCACAGACGGAGGGAAAGATCAGTCAGAACAACCCCGAGGGAGGAGAGAGGGAACGCTGAATGGAAGGGGAGGACAAGGAAATAAAGCACCATCAATTTACAGTGAGTTAATGAGTCAGAGCTGGAATATGAGTATGAAGAGCACAGTGCTTTAAGCTGAAATAATCATATATTCAAATAATGAGTATCCTAACCACGAGACCACCACCACAAATAGAATGATGGAATAAAAACAAGAGAAATAAAAATTAGTAAAAGACATAGAGAACAGCATCAGATGAAATTATTAATGTATAGTTTTTAATACTGGAATATTTTGAGTTTAACATAACACCATGAAGGATTTATACTTTTGCATAAATCCATCTGTCCATCTTCTGCTGCTTAACCGGAGTCGGGTCATGGGGCAGAATCTAATTCCCGACCTCCACCCTTTCCCAGCTGAGGACTTGGATTTGGAGGTTCACTCGGCTGTGAACTGCTCCAGTGAGAGCTGAAGGTCACAGCCCAATGAAGCCAGCAGGACCACATCATCTGCAAAAAGCAGAGACCCAATCTTGAGGTCACCAAACCGGACCCCCCTCGACGCCCTGGCTTTTCTCAAATCAAGCACATGTAATGAGAATAATGACAATGAGTCGGTGATACAGTCTGAAGTGAGAGTGTTGACGCATTCATTAATTCATTTATTCATTATCTGAACTGCTTCATTTGGTGGTGTAACGGTAGGGTGTTCGCCCCGTGATCAGAAGGTCGCCGGTTCGAATCCAGGGCCGGTAAAGTTACCACTGAGGTACTCACGAGCAAGGTACCGTCCCCAAGCACTGCTCCCCGGGCGCTTGCTAGCTGCCCACTGCTCCTTCACGGATGGGTCAAATGCAGGGATCACTCACTTAATCCTTATTGGAGTCACAGGAACCGGAGCCTATCCTGGGACTATGGGCATGAGGCAGGGACCAGCCCTGGGTGGGCAGCAACATATTGCAGGGCACTCACACACCCACACTCTCACTCACACCTTACGGGGATAATTGTATGCTTTTGGACTGTGGGAGGAAACCGGAGCACCCTGAGGAAACCCACGCAAACACGGCAAGACCCTACAGCCGACCCCCCACATTTACCATGTAAAATATATGGGCCCCCGGACCCTCCGCTAGCGTGTCCCCCCAACATTACTAATGCTTCTGACGCCTCGGGTTGACTTAAATGAAAACAAAACTAAAATGTGAGCTTTCAGTCTGAAATGGAGACTCACATTTTTCAGGTTTTTAATTTGGTTTCAAAGTCTCTTTATAAATTATCATTTTAAAGACATGTTTTTGGCTCCATCCCAAAAACCACAGTGTAAACAGCCCTGCTTTCAGGTGCACAAACTGTGAAATATCAGCAGTGTTTCTGCTTCTGAAAGCTTCCTTTATTCTGCATGACAATTTACCGCTGTTCTAGTGGAGGGGGATTTGAATTTAGATTATTTTTAAGTGAGTAATTATTTGTCATTGTAAACACAGCACAACACTCTGCGAACCACATCCACACGGGAGCTCTGCATTTGACCCATCCATGAAGGAGCAGCGGGCAGCATTTTTTGGCAGCCCCCGGGAAGCAGTGCTTGGGGACAGTACCTTGCTCATGAGTACCTCTGTGGTACCAAGTGGTACCTTTACCAATTGATCCAGGACTTAAACCGGTGACCTTCCGATCACGGGGCGAGCTCCCTAACCATTACACTACCAAGTGGTGAGATTGAGATGACGGCAGTGTGACCTTTGCAGGTGAGACATCTCCTACTGGGAAAGTAGGATGTGAAATATATTGAAATTCCAATGAGGCTCAGAACACAAACACAAAGCCACTGGGGAAATGAGTTGTTCCCGTTCCAAAAAAATAATAACACGACTTGGCAATCGATACATAATCACGTCACATTCTGGCAGCCATGAGGGAGTTGTTATCAGAACATCCACCTGAACCCTGTCTGTGGTTTCACACTACAAATTTGGGGTAAATTTTAGTGGTGTAAATCACAAGGGTTATCATAATTCAGTGGACAACAATTCAACATCTGCCCTCTATCTCAAAGTCTGCTACGATATGATTCCGATTTGATTTGATTCCTTTCAGGATCTAGAAATCCATATGAAATAATATCATTTTTATTGCTGATCTCAACCAGACATTTTCATGAAAATCAATCTTCTCTTTTAATAAAAAAACAGACCTCCTGTTCAGTAGGGATGTTGAAATTATTCACATAATCAATACATCGCAATGCAGGAATGTGGACGATTCTGCATTGATGCAGTGGCAGACCATAATCGATTATATCAGGGTTTGCAACTGGTGGTTCATGGCCCCCTGGTGGTCCGCGGCAGTAATGAAGCTGGTCTGTGACGTGCGATCCAGTTTCACTACTGAAATCACTTTTTAAAAAGGATATATTTTTATTTATTTTTTTCATGATTTATGAATAATGAATTCAATTCAAATGTCTAAAAAGTAATAGGACAATACCTTTTGATAATTGATAATATCATGATACCATATTGCTGGGATGTATCGTGATGCAAGATATCAAATCGCATCGTTGACATGGTAAACGTAACCGAATTGAATTGTGAGACCAGTGAAGGTTCTCTACTGTTCAGTACAAAGTGACATTATATTATGTGATGTATGATCAGTCTTCATTTTGGATCAATGCTGTGAGCTCGCAGATCACTGAATCGATGTATCAGTGTAGACCAATGTATCGTTCCTCCTCTAATAAATCTAACATTTGCTCACTGAGAACAGCATATATTATAATTTGTGTCCCCGCCTGTGAAAACCCAGCTAAAATCGCCAAATCTAAATATGAAATAAAGAGCGTCAAAGTAGTCATAGCGAGAAAATGTCAACAATATGTCATATGAGTTTATTGCAGTAAATGATAGATTATGTAGTGAGGTTTTCGGATGTAAGGTTTGAAATGTAATTTCTAACAGGATAAATAGCGAAATTTGTGATTTTATTCACCTTACGTTTCCATTTTCCACCGGAAAATACCGGAGGTTGGCTTCGTAAACACTGCTTTTCTAACGTCTTTGGGATTACTTTATGTGCAAAAACAACTGGTGATTTGGGTGTTATTCAGTTTAGGAACTACTGTTCTATCATTATAAAGTGCATACAGACATTAAGATCAATGTGTATCCGCGGCAGTCACGTCAGGTAAAGAGGAGGTAGAAAAATTGCGACTTTAGCTGGGTTATCATAGGCAGGGTCACATTTGACTTTGTAAGGAATAAAAGAGCAGCGGGTTTAGGATTGGGACTCACCTGTACTGTATGGTTTCTGATGTGGTGGAGGCGCGTAGTTTTGTCATGAGGATTCTAACGATGTTGAAGAGAAACACAAAATTGATCTGCATTGTAAAGAGAAGAGAATACCTCACTCAGTCACAAAACCAACAACAACAAAAGGGTGAGAGCTGGTCCTGCTTTGATAATGAATGTTTTCCGTCCAATTT
The DNA here is from genome assembly GCA_032718565.1 of Distichodus sexfasciatus. Classification (NCBI taxonomy): domain Eukaryota; kingdom Metazoa; phylum Chordata; class Actinopteri; order Characiformes; family Distichodontidae; genus Distichodus; species Distichodus sexfasciatus. Next base: position 135,527 of record JAVGVS010000421.1, on the reverse strand, counting down.
GTCAGCATCTGAATCAACCTCCTTCCTTTTGTAAATATCTGGCTTTTCAGGATGCTTCCTTCATAGGTGCTTCTTCAGATCAGCTCAACCTGGAAACGGACTTTTTCATCTTCTGCAATCAGGCGGAAGGTTCCGCACCATCACGGCCAAAACAGAGAGACTCAGGAGGAGTTTCTATCCTCAGGCCATCCGTTTTCTAAACCAGGACATGCCTCTCTAAGTCTCAATTCTGCTGTTACATACTGCTAATACATACCTCATATAGTTATGATCACTTATACTGTCTGCCACATTTTACTGTCCAAATATCACATGCTTCTCCTCTGTCTGCTACGTACAATGCTGCAGTTGCACTCGGCACTTAAAAAACATCTCATTGCACCTGTCATCTGTCTCTAGAATAATTTTATAAACTCAGGTTAAACGTCAATACATTTTTTAATTTAGTACATACATGCAGATACACCTGTACCCAGCTTGAGTCTTAAATTACAATTATACTCCATGCCGTCTGCACATATGTAACTTTATGTACCTTATTGTATATAAGATATAGTTTTATTTTTTTGTCTCATTTTCCTGACCTCCTTATTTAAGTTTGTATTCGTATCTGTATTTTGTTATTTTTCTAAATTGCCTAATTGCACAGTTAAAAGAGCAGATCAGGATACATTCCACTGCATGTTGTACCTGTATAATTTGCACGTGACAAATAAAGAATGTTGAATCTTGAGATTTGATGTACTACTCTCTACATCTTCTTTCACGACTCAAGATTCTTTGTTACATACATAGTTATACTTTGTCAGAGGACATAGCTTACATTTCACATCAATATTTACTCTGTGGTTTGGGATTACACTGACCATTTAAGGGAAAAATGGAACATGCCCACAGTGTATGTGCAGATGTCATCATAACACAATGTACTAAAATTGCACATTTTCATTTTCTACTTCTAATTTAGACTTTATTTGTAAATAGATGATGAGTTTGACTTTAAAGTCCAACCATAAATATTCTGCATTTTCCTACAGCCTACTGAACGCATAAACAAGCAGCAACACTTACCAGCAGAACCACAATTACTGGGCCTTGATAAATGTAGTCAATGTACTTTCCAGGTTCTTTCCCAAACCAGCATCTGAAAAGGAATTTAAACAAGATAATAATCCAACAGAAACGTGTGCTGAGCTCAAACACCAGAATTAAAGAGCAAACAGTTACACAAAGCCTTTATGAAGCCATGGCGTTAATGAGGTGAGCATCTGCTGGGATTCACTACTGAGACGAGGAATAAGAGGAAAAGACATTCTCCTCCGCTTAGTTGTGTACGCTGCATTAGAGGGAAATGTGTGCCCCCGGGGAAGGACACGCACACACACACACACACTCAGCAGGGCGACTCTAATTCCCCAAATCACAGTCACAACACACTGAGCTCTGAAGTGAAATGTGGGACAAAAGGGTCTCTAAAAAATAAAACTGCTCCCAAAACGTCTCTCAAAACTACGGTACAGCTCACACTCATTACTCACCACCAACTACACAGCTCAATACCAACAGCTGCACAGACACACTGGACCAAGGTACGTGTGTGTGCAAGAGAGAGAGCAAGAAGTAGAAAGACAAAGAGAGAATCAGAATAAGAGTGAGAGAGAGAGTGGGAGAAACGGAAGAGAGAGAGAGAGAGAGAAACAGTAAACAGTGAGAATGGTGGAGAAAAAGATAAGCGGGTGGGAGGGAGGCGTGAGAAGGACGGAGAAAGAGAAAGAGTGAAGAGGTGGAGAAAGAAAGAAGAGAGGGAGAAGGAGAGAGAAAAGGGGGAGAGAGGGAAGAGAGAGAGAAGGGGCAAAAAAAGACAAACGAAAAGAGAGACGAAGTGAGAGAGAGAAAGAGTGTGGTGAGAGAGATAAGAAAGAGAAAAACAGAGAGGATGAAAGAAGAGAGGGACAGATGGAGGGAGGAAGGGGTTAGATAAAAAGAGTGGGAGAGGGAGAAAGAGAAAACGAGGAGGCGAGAGAGAAAGGGGGAGAAAATGAAAAGAGGGTAGAAAAAGAGAGAAGAAAGAAGAGAGAGGAAGACGGAGGGGGGGGGAAAGAAAAACAAAACGAGAGAGAAGGGTGAAAAAGAGCGAGGGAAAGAGGAGAGATGGAAAGAGATTTGAGAGGGGAAGAGAGGGAAGAAGGGAGACGGAGAAAGCGAGAAACAGAGAGGAGAGGGGGATAGAAGGGGAAGAGAAAGAGGCAAAAGAGAGAAAGAGTGGAAGAGAGAGGTAGAGTCGGGTGAGAGAGGGAGAAAGAGAAAGAGAGAGGAGGTGGGGAAAGAAAGAAGCAAATGAGATGAGAGAAAACAAGGGAAAGAGAGGGATGCGAGAGCGAGAAGGGGCAGGAAATGATAGAGAAGAAAGAAAAGAAAGGAAGAGCGGAGAGAGAGAGAGAGAGAGAGAGAGAGAGGGGTGGTGAGAGGGATGGAGAAAATAAAGAGAAAGACAGAGTAAAGGAGAGAGAGAGAAAGAGAGAGAGATAGAGGAGGATGAAAGAAGAGAGGGAGAGATGGAGGAAGGTAGAGGAGGAAAGAGGGAGAGAGGAAAAGAGAGAAGGAACGAGAACACACAGGTGGTTGAATGATGGATGTTCTCTCCTCATTTGTGTGTAAATTGTTATTAATTGACCGTCATGAACACAGATTTATCAGCAATTATACACCTCATGATGATCAAAACTCACTAATAACAGTACCCTTCACAAAGGCACAAACATTTAACAATCTTATCATTTAACACACACACACTTACTGCTCATTTTCATTGTACAGCTTCCCAATGGCCCACGCGACAATTATGGGACATGGAATACCTGCAAGAGAGAGGAGATAAGATATAAAATTAATCAAGCACTTTTCATACCGCATTCCACACAGCTGCGCAGAGAGATATGATGTAGACGACACTGTGAATAAAAACCTCTTTCCTCTCTGTTTATCTAAAACGAGCTGCTGACGAGTGAACACCGCTTTACTGTGCAGCAACGAGCTCTGCAGGAAATCAACATCAAACCTTTCATCATTTCACAGCAGCAAGTCCTCAAGACCTTTTACATCTACCGTAACAGCAGACGTGTAGTGGTGGTGATGCTCACCTAGGGTTGACACCTGCCCCGGTTTCACTGGGACTGTACTTCCTTTTAATGGTCTGTCCCGGAGGGAAATCACTTTGTAAAACTATGAAACCACCACCACCACCAGAGGAAATTAGAGAAGCTGAATTATTCCTGTTTTTAGAAAGCTTTATAAGCTTCTTTACCCCGGCTTTTAATATTATTTTAATGTATTGGATCCCTACTTATCCCTTCAGAATAACTTTTATTCTTACACATTTTTCTATACATTTTTAATTCTTAATCATTTGTAATCATTCCATCTGTCTTATGAAGCTACTCTTTTATTGTATTAGAATTAGTTTCGTTTCTTATTTTTAAGAAATTAAAAATGAATTTTTATTTTAGTTTTAGTTTATATCTTTACTCTGCCACTGTAGAGGTGATTATTATTGCTATTAACAACAACTTTATGGCATTATGGATGAATGGATAGATGGTTTGGGTGGTTGGTGAAATGGATGGATGGATGGATGGATGGTTGGTGTGGTTGATGGTTAATTTGGTTGGCTGGCGGGATGGATGGAAGGATCAATGGATGAATGGATGATTATTTGTGTAATTGCATATTTAAAAATAAGAAATTGATTATTGGTGTAATTGCATACACTCCAACTGTTTAGTTGCTTGTCTATTTTGACCTTTTTTACCAGCATTTTATGTGTGCAAGCTGCAATATAAATAGATATAAATAGATCATTTTCACAGGTCAGTTACTTGGTCCATTAGGAGTTCGCTGCCTACTGATGTAACAGGCTTTGGAATTTATAGCGCTGTTGTGCATACAATTTTACTTGACTCTATTAACTTATGTAACAGTGCAAAACTTTTATGAAAACTACACAAAACTCAGAAGTTGGGCTGAAAGCGTAGAGGAGGCCGGCTCCATCCCAGAGCTCGCTTTCTTCCATTGGCTCTTGCGCTGATTGCGAGGTGAAATTCATTGAAGTGGTTACAATGAATGCTGCACAAGGACGCAATCTCCTTCCGAAAGCCTCACCTCTTACTCGGAGAACAGACTCCTCTTACCATGGCTGGAAGCTTTGCTGAGCACGAGATTTCCAATCCAGGGCTGGAGAATATCGCAACACCTTCAAACGAACCCTGATCTGCCTCTGGATTCAATTACCAACAAAACTGTCAGTCTGCCTCTGAAAAGGTGGAATTTGTCATGATTTGCACCTTCGAGTTCTCACTCGTCACACCTTCCCCGTACAAAAGCAGCGTCTGACGAAAGCACTTCCATTTACGCCGGGCTCCGAGGCGGTGGTTAAGGTGTGATTTATGGCTCTAGTGAAACTGCTTTTGCCAAGGAAGAAGATATTTAACTTCAAACCCAAGTGGGAGGAATCCCAGTACAAATAGGCACATTTAGGACAGACTGCTGTTTCTTTAGTATTGTATATGTTCAGAGTGTTCTCAGCAGTGAATCACAGTCTCAGATGGTCTACAACATTCATTGTGATAAGAGAAAAATCCCATTCCACATATCAATCCCTATTCAGCAATGCCATTTTCTTGAGAAATTGTTCACAATTGTTATTTTTATTTTAGTTTTATTTTATATGTTTACTCTGCCACTGTAGATACTGTATGATTAAGCGATTATTACTGCTATTAAAAACAATTTTATGGCATTATGAATGAATGGACAGATTCATGTTTGGGTGGTTGGTGAAATGGATGAATGGATTTATAGACGGATAGATTTAAGTGAGTGATTATTTGTCATTGTGAACACAACACAGCACAGCACACAGTGCACTACAACCAAATGTGACCTCTGCATTTGACCCATCCGTGAAGGAGCAGTGGGCAGCTAACAAGCGCCTGGGGAGCAGTGCTTGGGGACGGTACCTTGCTCATGAGTACCTCAGGGGTAACTTTACCAGCCCTGAATTCGAACCTGGGACTTTCTGCTCACGGGGCGAACACCCTACTGTTACGCCACCAACTGAAGACTGGTTGGTCTGGTTGGTTTTTAATTGAGTTGGGTGGTGGGATGTATGGCTAGATTAATGGATGGATGAATGAATGTACGGATGGTTGGTAGCATTGATAAATGGATGGATGAATGAATGGTTGGTTTGTAATAGTTGGTTATATGGATGGACACATGGATGGTTGGTTCAAGGGTTAGATGGATGGATAGATGGATTGTACATCGGGTCAGTTGGATGGATGGATGAATGGTTGGTTTGTTTGGCTAATTTATTGGATGAATGGATATATGATTGGTTGGATGGTTGGATGGAGAAATGAAAGGGTGGATATTTGGATAGATACAGTAGTTGGTGGGATTGTTTTCCTCAGACATGATCAACCTGAAATTATTAACAGTGTTTCACTGACTACACACACTACAGTTAGTTTATGGCACTGCTTAAACGACTTTTAGTAACGGCAGGAGAATTTTAACTTCGACTTCAAGGGGGAGAACTCAATTTGTGCATTTCAGAAATTACAGACTTCAGTTTTTCTTCACACATTTAGGATATTTTCAGCAGTGTCTCGTCGTCTCGATGGTCTACCACATTCCTTGTGATAAGAGACAAATCCCATTCTGCTTGTCTCACTGCGCCCTGTTCAACACTACCATTTACGTACAAATTTATTCTCTCACGCCGCAGGTGATGAAGAGGTGATAAAAGTGTATTTCTGATGGTGTCGTCTCTCTTTCTCATGCTGTAGAGCAGCAGGGGGATGGCTGCAGATGTACACAGCACTCTGTCATGGGAAAGAAAAAGAGCTCACCACGCACTTCTCTTCATCCCTCTTTTCAAATGATAAAATGTCTGTAGAAATCCCGGCCTACAGAAGTATCTGAGCAAACGTGTTTACAGTCTTTACACCAGGGATCAGCTGCACTGCATCAAACTCCTATTCAGTCTCTTATGTCAGCACACTTTCACAAGAAAAAAATATCTTTATAGATGTGTTTTAAAATTCAATACGAAATATGGCTGGAAGCAGAAGTGTTCCAGGCATCTCCTCTCAACCGGTTAAAATGTTACTGAACTATTTAACTCTTCAAAAAGCAGGCAAAGCATGAACATTTTTGTTCTGTAATGTAACAAACCATTTCATAGGCTGAATCCTGAAAAATGTTAAGGACGATTAACTGTCAATTAATTGTGATCAAAACCTTCGGAATAGTGATAAAAATGACATTTCTGTTTATATGAAATGATCTTTATTCAAAATAAGCACAAATCTGGCCATAATCTAATAATTGTGACAGGCCTTAATTGCAACTGTGCCATGAAAACAACACAGTATACTAAAGCCATGAAGTACAACATTAAATAAACGACATTTCCAATGGAGCTGCAATATATCTGTTTTACGGATACAATGCCGTTTGCACCTTTCACAATCAAATAAATTTATTATGCAGATGGTGCTGTAGAATAACACTAAAACTTGATTATGGATTAAAAGCGGCTTTTCCTTTCACCTTCCTGTGCTTTACCGAGCCACACGCAGGTCTGTAGAGGTTGAAACGTTTGCCACCTCAGAGCTAAAATCACTAAAGTGAGTCATTTGTATATTTTGCAAAGCCATCAGTGATGGAGTGAGAGTGTGATGTGTTGGGAAACAGACAAATCACCATCATCAGAAAAGCTAATTCAGCTCTGTAGGAGAGCGACATGCAGGCAGGCAGCCAGTCAGGAGAATCAACAGGCAGTAAATTGAAGGCCATGTGAGACTGGTTTTGTTTACTTCATTACAACTTGGCTAAAACACAATACAGAAGGGAAGAGAAAATCCCAGACAGGACAGTGTTGGCTTTGGCCAACTTGCAAACTCGACGCTGCCGAATTTAGAGTCCATCTCACAGAATATATTCACAAAAACTACATCAAGTAACCAGAGACGCTCTCAATGACGGTAGTGCTGGAACTACGACTCTAGTGGGCAGTTGGTGGCGTAACGGTAGGGTAAGTGCCTTCTGATCAGAAGGTCAGAGGTTCGAATCCAGGACCGCTAAAGTTACCACTGCTGCTTCACGGATGGGTCAAATGTAGAGGTCACTGTATGTTGTGCTGTGCTGTGGTGTGATCACAATGACAAATAACACTCATTCTCACTTTCTTGGTCCAGAACCTAGTATCACACTGCTAGACCATCAGCCCACGCACATATGCCCAGATATGTGCAAAAACATTGAAAGAATAAACAAATATAGCTTGCAAATACTTGAGAAAAGGCTGCAAGAAGCTATTCAGGATTTTGAACGCTGAGCAATTTAATCCAGATTTCATGCCTGCTTTTACAGGGCTGAGTAGACGGTCAGAGTTTCGCTTCTGTGAGCTGTCATTTCTCACACACTGTGGTGCGGCGATGTGGAATGAATCATCCAAACCGTCTCACAATCGGATGAATATCTTGTGGTGGAATCTTAGTCATCTGCTGTGCAGTGTGAGTGGCCTCACAAACTGATTTTCCAGAAATCCATTGTGCAACTAACTCACGGTGGCAAATGGAATGGAAAAATGGAACACAGCACCAGGCAAAATGGTGGAGATGGAGCACAGTGTGTGGTCAGGCCTGGGTGATGCTTCTTCATCATCATGTCATGCCTGCTTTTAGTTCTGAAGCCAGCTGTTTGGTGATGCTAAAAGCTGAATGAACACCACAGGTCAAAATCTGGACAGGGATGGTTCAATTTCAAATTTTCTGACATTTTGATTCAATAGCTTTGGGACAGTTGGTAGCGCAATGATTAGGGAGTTGACCCCGTGATTGGAGGGTTGCCCATTGCTCCTTCATGGATGAGTCAAATGCAGAGCTCACAGCACTGTGCTGTAGTGTGATCACAAGGACAAATGATGCATTCATTCTGAACCAGGAACTATGGGTGCAAGGCAGGGACCAGTCCTGGGCAGGCGCCAACACACCGCAGGGCACACACACTCACACAACCGCACTCACTTTCACACCTTACGGGGCCAATTTAGAGTTGCCAATTAACCTACATGTGGGAGGAAACCAGAGCACCCGGAGGAAACCCAAGTGAACACAGGGAGAGCATGCAAACTCCACACAGAAAGACCCCACAGCCAACCCGGGAGTCGAACCCAGGACCATCTCGCTGTGAGACCACAGCGTTAACCACTGCGCCACCGTGCCGCCCGACAAATAATCCCCTACTTAAATTCACTTAAACACTGGAAATCTATTTCTTTTGCCATCAAACTGTGAAGAATCGGAGAGACTCGAAAAGTGTGTTGAACTCCCAACCATACTGTACTCTAGTTTATAGCAGACAGCAGTGTCCAGGGAGAGCTCAGTACTCACAAAACTTCTCAAAAACATCTCAGGCTTTTATATAATGAGGTGTTGTCATTTCCTCTTTCCTTCTGCATTTTTCTTGTGGGAAAAGAGCTGAACAACAGCATGGCTGTAAGAACCGTGTAAGAACCAGAGCTACCACCTGTCAGCAGTGGAAAAGAAAATAAATGGACGCCAGATCTGCTAAAGTCTAACAAAATCCAAGTTTTCCTTGTCTCATTGTGGTTTTTTGGCTGTTTGGCCGAGTGATAAAACTGGTCTCAGAAATGACTGACAACACAGAGGAAAGACAAGACGAGGTGATCTCTAGTGGATCTTTGAGAGGAAAGTCTGGGGCAAGCGGTGACAACTGTACTATTTTAGTAAAATGGAATTACAGTGAGTGATTATTTGTCATTGTGAACGCAGCACACAGTGGACCGCAGTGAAATGTGACCCATCTGTGAAGCAGCAGTGTGCAGTGGCGTGCAGTACCCGGGGAGCAGTGCGTGGGGATGGTAAGTTGCTCACCTCAGTGGAATCGTAACCAATCCAGGATTCAAACCAGCGACCCTCTGATCATATGGCCAACTTCCCAATGGTTAAACTACCACTGCCCTGTTATGGTGGATTTGACATGAAAATGATGATGACGAAGAAGAAGAAGATGATGGTGGTGTCATTAGTCAGTCAGTGTTCAGCTGAAATGTCCTTATGTTTCTGATGTGAATTATGTGCAGATGGAGCAGTGCAGTCTGGTCCAAAACACTCTCACTGTTTCACACTCAAACACACAAACACACACTTTCTTTTTCTCTCTTTCTCTCTTTCAAAAAAAACAAACATAACCCCATGCCCCCTTCTGTCTCTCCCCCTCCTGCCCTCTAGCCCAAACTCCTGGAGGGATCTGTCATGTGTGTGTGTCTGTTTGTGTGTGTGTTCTCTTGCACTCCCCTTGGGCTAACCCAGTCTGATTATGTTTTATGCATGTGATGATGGCTGTAGGAATTTGTCACTGCTGCCTCAGGAAGACTTGGCTCTGGAACCCTAACTCAGCCCTCACACAACCCTAACAAAGCTGTAGCGCAGTCCTGACGTAGCTTAACACAACCCTAACAAAGCTGTAGCACAGTCCTAACATAGCTTAACGCAACCCTAACAAAGCTGTAGCACAGTCCTGACGTAGCTTAACGCAACCCTAACAAAGCTGCAGCACAGTCCTGACGTAGCTTAACGTAACCCTAACAAAGCTGCAGCACAGTCCTAACGTAGCCTGCTGCAGCACAGTCCTAACCTAGCTTAACGTAACCCTAATAAAGCTGCAGCACAGTCCTAACATAGCTTAACACACCCCTAACAAAGCTGTAGCACAGTCCTAACGTTGCTTAACGCAACCCTAAAAAAGCTGTAGCACAGTCCTGACGTAGCTTAACGCAACCCTAAAAAATCTGTAGCACAGTCCTAACATAGCTTAACGCAACCCTAACAAAGCTGTAGCGCAGGCCTAATGTAGCTTAACGCAACCCTAACAAAGCTGTAGCACAGTCCTAACGTAGCTTAACGCAGCCCTAACAAAGCTGTAGCACAGTCCTAATGTAGCTTAACGCACCACTAACAAAGCTGTAGCGCAGTCCTAACGTACCTTAACGCAACCCTAACAAAGCTGTAGCACAGTCCTAACATATCTTAACGCAACACTAACACAGCTATAGCTCAGTCTTAACATAGCTTAACGCAACACTAACACAGCTGTAGCTCAGTCTTAACATAGCTTAACGCACCCCTAACAAAGCTGTAGCACAGTCCTGACATATCTTAACGCAACACTAACACAGCTGTAGCTCAGTCTTAACATAGTTTAACGCACCCCTAACAAAGCTGTAGCGCATTCTTGACGTAGCTTAACACACTTAACGCAACCCTAACAAAGCTGTAGCACAGTCCTAACGTAGCTTAACGCAACCCTAACAAAGCTGTAGCACAGTCCTGACGTAGCCTAATGCAACCCTAACACAGCTGTAGCTCAGTCTTAACATAGCTTAATGCACCCCTAACAAAGCTGTAGCGCAGTCCTAACGTAACTTAACGCAACCCTAACAAAGCTGTAGCGCATTCCTGACGTAGCTTAACGCACTTAACGCAACCCTAACAAAGCTGTAGCACGGTCCTAACGTAGCTTAACGCAACACTAACACAGCTGTAGCACAGTCCTAACGTAGCTTAACGCAACCCTAACACAGCTGTAGCACAGTCCTAACGTAGCTTAATGCACCCCTAACAAAGCTGTAGCACAGTCCTAACGTACCTTAACGCAACCCTAACAAAGCTGTAGCACAGTCCTGACGTAGCTTAACGCAACACTAACACAGCTGTAGCACAGTCCTGACGTAGCTTAACGCAACACTAACACAGCTGTAGCTCAGTCTTAACATAGCTTAATGCAACCCTAACAAAGCTGTAGCGCAGTGCTAACGTAGTTTAATGCAACCCTAACAAAGCTGTAGCGCAGTCCTAACGTAGCTTAACGCACTTAACGCAACCCCAACAAAGCTGTAGCACAGTCCTAATGTAGCTTAACGCAACCCTTACACAGTTCTAACACCTTCGTGACACAGCCCTGACACAGCTTGTGTGGCAACGTACTTGACAATAAACCTCAAGTTCCGCTCTCCGATAAATCTGAACAGCATCCGTAAGTGATGATTTTCGTCATCGTCCTTAATTACTGCTCAAACGTGAGAAACACAAACACATTTGTCTTCGTTACTGCACTCATATTCATGCTCTAATCAGCACTGTGTCAATGTAATTATTAACACAATAACCGGTCACGTCAGCGAAAACGTCTGCCATGAGAACACATCACGGAGAGTAATCCTGTGTACATCAGGAGCAGCACAAACTTCTTCACAGACTTCAGTCAACTTATTTTGCCTTTTTCATGTGTTTATCTGGTTTTTCCCTTTTTCAGTGCATTTTTCCAGATATAAATGTCAGTGTGCATGAGATGAACTAAAATGAACTAAACAAGTGCTCGAAAAAGAACATCAAAGCTCCTCGATAATGGCTTTAATCAGAGAGTCCTGGACGAGACGTTACAGCGGCGAAGATGAAGTCCAGCATCTCTGCCTGAGCCTGTAAATATCAACCTCTTGGGTAGCAAACAACATGACAAACACATTAAACTTAATTAATCCACTGAGTGCATTTTGATTGGTTTTTATTATAGAAGTTACTGGTGAAATCCAATAATTTTTAGTCATTTTTATATTATCAGAAAGAAGAGGTGCAGCAAGGACAACACAAAATAAACAACAATGACAAAGTCTGGGCAGAAAGGCCAAGAAATGACTGACAATGAACCAAGAGTGTCAGTTTGATAGCTACCACCCCAATTTGAGAAGATCACGGCACAAAAAAGTTCAAATGTGAAATTTAAGAGTTAACTGTCACTGTGAACACGCCATAGCACACAGTGCAACTAAATCTGACCTCTGCGTTTGACCCCACCGTGAAGGAGCTGTGGGCAGCGCCTGAAGAGCATTTCTTGGGGACGGTGCCTTAACCTTTTGAACTCAATGGACGCGCTTTGCGTTCATTTTTGTAACCTTTAGTCTCAGACTCATAACTTGCGACAGGAGTAACACACATGCATGATAATCGAGAAGACTTACCCTATACAATCGTCTAAGTCCCGTGTTTGTGCAATAAAATATTCCAGAGTAATCGTGTGCACAAAAGAGAGTAAATTTAAAGGGTTTCCCACAAAAAAACACTGCTGAGAAAAAAATATCTTTTGTGCCTGAGTCTTTTTCTGTGTGTTTGTGTGTCTGTCTGTAACTGTTGGGGGATAGCGTTTGACTGCATTCTAGAGGTCATCTGATCAGGAACATCTCTGGGGCAGACCGCTAACTTCTTCAGCAGTAATAATGACATCAAGGAAGGTCAAATTCAAATTCCGTCTGGAAATAAGCACATATTCTTATATTGTAATGTCATAGAATGTCCCAGATTGAAAAAAAATATACAACAATGGCTATGGACCTTTACCCCACACATTTCTAAAGTTAAATCTCTACTGAAAAACATTGTCTTGTAGAAATAAAAGAAAAAAAGTCAAATTTCACTAGGTGAAAACTAGAATTTGCTTATAATAATGATAATATCAAGATTTTACCTGTTAGTTTCACATCAAATAATGCATAAATAAGTAGCCCTGTGTCTTCTGAAAAACAAACAACAACATAAGGCATGAAAGACTAGCTCATGTAATTAAAATGTTATAGACCAATAAATAAAGGGATGCAAAAACGCTCAAAAATGGCCCAGAGTTCAAAGGGTTAATCATGAGTACCTCAGAGGTGCCTTTTCTGGTCCGGGGTTTGAACCGGTGACCTTCCGATCTCAGGGCGAATGCTGTAACCATTATGCTACCAACTACAGCCAAAACCAAACACAAGAAACAAGAGATGCAAGACCAAGGGGAAGTTGCCCCATTATTGGACGGTCACCGGTTCAAGTCTCAGACCGGTAAACTGAGGTACTCTTGAGCAAGGTACCGTCCCCAGCAAACTGCTTCACGGGCACTGACATAAAAGCTGTCCTCTGCTCCTTCACGGATGGTTTCACAATGACAAATAATCACTCGCTTTGTGCCGGTTTCCATGTGAAAGGGGGGTGTTTTCAACGCTGCAAAAAATTATTGCAATTGTTTGGAAAATGTTTGTTGAATTTAGTCATAAATTGATTTTTTTTGTTAAAGTTAAAGCTGAGTTTGTTACAGATAAGGTTCAAGTTTGTGTAGCTACACATTTGCCACTATAATAATCACTTTGTTACAAATTAAATTCTGACAGAATTTTGAAAATCTGTCAACATTTGCCAAAGTTGTGGGCACAGGTACAGAGCTCCCATTTCTGACTGAGAGACTGGAACGGAAAGTATGTCTGCTCAAAGTGAAGCAAAATGATTTTTTTTTGCTTTTTAATCTGCAATTCAAAGCATTTCCCAAACAATTACAAGCAGAGCTTAGTTGTCAGTTTCTGGAGTGGTAGCTGTGTTTTTAGTGCTGATTGCAGCGACTTTCCATATCCAAATCTGGCGCTGCACAAGCGCTTTGTTTTGCCCCTCCGGCCCACTCGATTGCTTTTGATAATTTCCAGACCAGATGAATTGAGCTGAGCTGGAAGAGGAAGAAGCCGGTCGCCTGCAGGGACGCTGGTGAAGCCTCACTAATGTCCGGATGTATCGGAGTGAAAGAAGCCGGTTAATGATGGCTGCGTTGCTCTAAACATCCCTTTTTTTGCTCAAACAGCACAGGGGAGTTCTCTCTGAACCAATCCCTTTAAGCCCTTGGCTCACTTGTCCTCCACTGAGCATGCTCGGTTTTTAGGAGTAAACTCTAATGATCTCTTGATCTCTTGTGCTGACAGAGCTGCCCACTGCTCCTTCACGGATGGGTCACTGTGCTGTGTTCACTTTTTGGCTTTTTTCCCAATCGTTCACTAAGATCATCTAACGCTGCGTTACCGTCTTCCTGCAAGAGAGCCATCACGGATCCTATTCCGGGACTGTGGGTGTGAGGGAGGGACCAACTCTGGGCGTGGTTAAAGTCACCGAGCAACCTGTAGTGCATGCTTTTGGACTGTGGATTCCACACAGAAAGGCTCTACGGGTGACCCGTGGATCAGACCCAGGACCTTCTCGCTGAGAAGCGGCAGCGCTAACCACTGCCCCACCACGCCGTCCCATTTAACATCACATCACGGTGAAACTTACGAAAGGTGTACTCACACCACCCGATGAAGAGGAAGACCCACTTGCGAAGCTTGTCGGTGGAGTAGGTCATGACGATGGCGGTGTGCAGGTAGCAGCCCTCCACGAACATCCAGAAAAAATTGGTCACCACAAAGTAGTTGTAGATGGTTGTGATCAGACGACACCACGGCTGGCAGGAGCGAGGGGAAAAAGAGGGCGGAAAATGTCAATCAGAATCATTCCAAAAGAGACGGAACTGGGCTAATTAATGAGTCGCTGCTATTTTTAATCACCTCATTACGCTGCTGAAAACCTAAAAATAAAACCTGCAGCTGCCTTTTGGGTTTGATGAGTAGCTGACTGCAACCCCTCCTCCTCCTCCTCCTCCTCTGTGAAAGGAGGAAGAAAGCACGGAAGAAGGCAGCCCTGGGACTTGTTTATGTCTCCACGGAAAAATGAATGTGATGTAATGTAACGCATTATTTGCGACGCCACTCAAGGCGACGTAGCGATTTTCCGCTAATCTGCGGGACGGGCGGGCGAGTTAATCGGCGTGAGGTTAAACGGTAATGAAGCGAATAACAGATGGGACTCGGAGACCTCGTGGGGCGAGTGTTTTTGAGGAGTTGGTCATCGAGCTCATTTATGAGTTCGAGCAGAGTCATGAGTTAGAGTCCTAGGCTACGTTCCACGTTACCGAGCTGAAGTGACTCAATTCTGATTCTGCTGAATTAATGCAACGTGGTTACAAATTTTTGATATGAGGGTCCTAAACCCAAAACAGATCTGATTAAAATAAACACAGGTTTCGAACAGCCTAAGAAAATGTTCTGAAATGTCTCTGTGTGAGGTCAAGATATTTTTTGCCTGAGCTTGAGGTATTTTTACATGAGCATGAGATATTTTGTGATATTTTGCATGACGAGGTTTTCACGTGAGCATGAGGTTTCTGGGTGAGATCCTTTTGCGCGAGTTTGCGATGTTTTTTGCACCACTGTCACGGCGTAATATCATTGCGCCTGCTGCACCCATGGTACGGCAGCAAAATTCCTTGATTATTACGACGGAATGAGAGTATAGTTCCTAGCCATATCGGCCTATAAAATTGCAACTTTTCATTTTCCGCCAGTCTTAGTACACGATGCAACTACAGAAGAGTCAAGTTTTAAATAGTTTTAAAATAAGAGTCAAGTTTTAGTCATTTTATAGTGAGATGCTAATGGTCTAATCGGATTCAATGATTTATGCTAAGCTATGCTAAAAGTGCTACCGCCAGACCCGGCGATCGGCTGAATGAATTCAAAAACGGTAAAACACATCTATATAACTCTAGGGGAGTTGGAAAATGAGCCTATTTTCAAAAAAAGTGGAGTGTTCCTTTAAGCACATTTTCAGGTACTTCTTTATATGGCTGCCAAGCTTCACTTCAAAGTCGAACTTGTTGGCGCCATAATAAACTATTTTAAAGTTAGCCTGATAAGTTTTGAACCGTAAATACGAAAAAAGATGAAAGATATCAAATCAAGTTTGTGTTATTTAAACCGGCCGACTCGAGTCCACACTTCGTGTTCGTCACCCTCGTGCTTATGCGTTGTGGATTAGATTGGCTTATGATTTGATCTGGAGTTCTTTTCACCTCTTTCACGTTTTCTCTATTTGTTTCCCCACAGGCTCGTGACTCCCAGTGAGCGCCTTTTTTTGGACCAAACTGCCGTGCTTCTCGAGTTTGGATCTCCTCAGTTCGCCTCGTGAGTCTTGGAGCGTAAGGACTTCGCCCCTTCTGGATACTCACGAAGGCTTTTGCTTTTGTCTGACATTTACGCCTGGGAGCATGGGCCTCGACTTTCTGTTGATACTTTGTTTTGAGTCTTGTGTGTTTTGGACTGAGTTTTCCCTGCCTTGTTTTGTTGCACTGCTTTTTTTTGTCCCAATAAACTCTTTTTGTGCATTCTAAGTGCGTCCTATCGCCCTTGTGATTCCCAGCGCCATGACAGGCATATGTTTTCACATCAGCACGGGACATTTTTGAGCAAGCAAGACGTTTTTGTGAGACATGAGACATTTTTGCATGAGCACGAGACATTTTTACACGAGCGTGAGATTTTTTCGCATGAGTCTGAGACGTTTTTGCACATTTTGTGTGAGAACGAGATGGTTTTAAATGTTTTTTTTTTTTGCTTAAACAGATGTTTTTCAGAAATTTTCACATTAGCATGAGACGTGTGAGCACAAGATGTTTTCACATGAGCTTACAGTTTGTACACATGTTCATATCAAATTTCTGTACGTGCACAAGATGTGCTGCATGAGCATGAGACATTTTTGTGTGAATATAAGGAAAATTTTTTGCATCCATGTGGGACAAAACTTTTGCTTTGTCATTCCTGGAAGCACGATCTGACAGTAACTACACCAAACACTTCATGGTCCAGTTGTGGTGCAGCAGCATAACGCACCTCGTTCCTCTCGTGGATGTTGTGGTCGATCAGCTGCAGCAGGAACCACATCACGTTCCGCAGGATGAAGGTGGTGATCAGATTCCAGTGGATTACGTTTCGAAGGCATCTGATGCTCCTGGGATGATGCACAACACACACAGTTCTGAGCATTGAAGGTGGACTTGTATATGCATTTTGCGTAGCTGAGGCAAATTAAGTTTACACAGTAGGAAACCAGGCAGGAGTTTTTGCACACAACCTCTTAACAACACACTCAACACTTTTGCTAAAAATAAATGTACAGTATTTTTACCATTTGAGTGCCACTGTTTTGTGCTGCAGTGTTTTACCATATCTATTATGATACATGTCCCGATACAGTGTTTTACGATATCTGTCATGATACAGTGTCACAATTCATTGTTGTACAATTTTTTTTTTTACAGTAGAAACCAAATGAAATATGTGTCAAGTTACAAACTTTATATGCACAAAAGATAAACACAATAGAAGCATCACAGTGATACATATCACCCTACAAGCATTATGATGCAATATCCACTGCTGTATCGTAATGCAGAAAAGTCAAGTCTTTGATTTTACCTTAAGCACAGGAAGAGCACGAAGGCGACGATGAGAGCCCCGACCGAAATGCAGTGTCCCAGATAGTTAATAATCAGTGCAATCTTGTAGTGCATGGGATATTTCCTCTGAAAGATCAAGACACAAAACCAAGAGGCATTAAAGAAATTCTGCACTCCAGTAATACTGTATGTGACTTCCTTGTACTCTGTAGAAACTGAAGACCAAGTTGTCTCTCTGTAGATTCAGATACATATGTGACCCTCCACGGCAAAACCAGTCGCTTGTCGCAAATTTTCAAAATTGAGTTATTATGTTTTCATGAAAGGGCATAAATCAAGCTTCAAAACGATACCTATATGGAATGAATGGGACGACATATGACTGAGATATCAACATTCAAAGGAGTCGGGTTTCTCCTGTCACGCCAAGTGAGAAGCGGAGAAATCTGCCTTTGAAGTTGACTATCGCCGTAGCAACACTCTGGGCGCTTGAATGCGGTGGCGGCCTACGTTTGCATTACGCTAGCCTCGCTGCATTCACAGCCCACACGGATAGCCTACCTGCGTTAGGTTAACTTCGAACTCGGGAGGCGAAGATGGATTCGGAGAAATATCTTCACGCTAGTCAACCAGTGGATTTAGCGTAAATATTGAAGTAGAGCGGTCAAAACACAAGCTTTTAACATTCTGCTGGAATTGAATTCCTCACCTCAAGAAAGTCACGTTTTTAGGATGGAAGGGTAAGTTTTCGGCAAATTTATTCCATAACAATTACAGTATAGACCTTCCACTGTTTCAAAACACTAAAAACAAATAATCCAACATTTTACCCCACGCAACATAAACGCTCGTTTCTCTCGGAAACCTCCGTTGTGACAAGCGACTGGTTTTGCCGTGGAGGGTCACATATAAAAACTGGGACGGCAGCCGCTTTACTTTGACTTTGACTTGACATATTCACGAATGAGAGGAAAATATTAATGAAGGTGAAGGTGTTAGTAAATATATTTCTAACCAGCAGTTCATTCAATTAAAGTGTTAAGAGATGTAAATGTAGAAGTCTATCTATCTATCTATCTATCTATATATATATATATATATATATATAGATAATATATATATCAATGCACGATTTCCTGGTCCACGATTACGAGCTGCAAAATGGAAGAATCAGAAGAAAAGTAGCATTGCTAGGACTGTCGAGGCAAATTTCATTTCAAAAAGACTACCTGGCGGAAGCTTGATAAAAGCGTGGTTTTGTGCAAACTGTGCAAAAAGAGTTTTCATACCACGAAGCACTTCAACCCGTGCGGTACCATCTAACATGCTGCAGCGGCACAGAAACTGTGGGAGCTGGTACTTCAACATTGATTCAGTACCAACAAAAGGTGTCGACGAGGTGTCTGTTTGAATTGAAATGCAGTTTAAATACTTTTTTTTTCAAGAGATGAAAAGAGCTTGAGTTTACAATATTAGGTAATCACATGTCTATTATTTGATTCTGTACTTACTAAAACCGCACCCAAATAAAAAAAAACATTAAGCTTTTAGAACCTGAAATTTTCTTGTCTTGATTAAATACGATTAATCAAGATTATTAATTACAAAGGCTCTAATTAATTAGATTAATTTTTTAATCGAATCCCACCTAATATATATATATATATATATACATATATATATATATATATACGTATATATATATATATATATATATTATATATATATATATATACATATATATATATATATACACCAGTTTAATGCTGTTGTTTTCGAATATGTGAGTAACTTATGAGTCAGATTTTGTGGAAGCTTCAAAACAAACTCCCCGAGTCAGAGAAGCTTCCAAACAGCAGCAGCAGCAGCATCGTTACGAAATGCAGTGAAGCGCTAAAGCCACACAGCCTCCTGACTTTAACGCAGACGTCGCTTCACTAGAATAATAAGAAAATGTGTTCACAGTGAAGCGTGATAAAGGGCAGCTGAACTCACCTCTCAACACACCTTCCCTTATTAACATGACAACCACAATAATAACACAAATTCACAAATGTGATGCAATGGTGAGTAAATATACACATCTCAGAAAACACACGAGAATCAAACTCACACACGGCAGAACACCATTAAAGAGGAAAATAATAATTATAGGCTGTGAATAAGAAAATAAGGCAGCACTGTAACTTGAGAAATGTTGACATATGAAATCTGCAACAATGTGATTTTTATATTCTCCATCAAACCTTTAACGTGTAGCTACGATAACTCTGTAAAAGATGATCAATATCTTCATATTGATACGAGACAGTTTTAATGGTGAACAATGTCAATTTCAATTTATGATGGAATTCAACAACAATTATCAGCTGTTTTGCAATTACAAAGAAAGTTTCCCGTTCACCATTTTGCCACATTTATTTAATGTATTTTTATATTCATAAGTATATATTTTTCTATACCTCACTTTTAGATTTTTTGACGTCTTCTTGTTTGCAATTCTCCCTTTACTCTGTAACTAACAAGCGTCGGAAAAAAAATATTAACTACACGTCATGCTGTGTATGATAAATAAAAATGTGTTTTCTTTGTTCCAAACAATTTTTAACAGATTTGTCCCAAAAAAAATCACAAAATTTAACAAAAATTGCCACCTGTTTATTTTCAGTTTCAACTTCTGAACACATTTTTTAGGATTCAACTTTGACTGATTATCTGCTTGTTTACTTCATTACTACTTTTTACCTTTTCATCAAGACTAATAATAAGGTGACTAATATAAAAATCATTTTGCTGCAAATGTATTTCTGAATACAGCAGTGGATGAATGTTGGAAGCTGGTCAACACTTGAGGTCCCGTTTTGTCTCATATCTATTCAGGGCTGAATGTCAGTGTGAGTCCGTTATATTTTTTCAAAGAAATTTAATATGAATAACTAATGAATAACATCCAAGGCAGTGAAATAGTCAGCGGCTAAAAGAATGAACCGTCCTCTGACCTGCGGTTAAATCTGAAAGACTCAGCTGGAGCCAAAGCGTGCTCACGTTCTCGTTTCTGCTCGAGGCTCTGGGTTTTGTTCGAGTCGAAGCCCGCGAAGCCCGCGTTATCTAATTACAGCGGAACAAAAGAGTTTCCCTGGTGAACGGGATCACTGCCAACGGCCTCCAGAGTCACGGATACGCGTCTGTTTCAGTTCACTTTTTACAATAACAATATCAGACGTTCCACAACACAGATCTGACGCACCATGACACCAAAACACACGCTACTGAGAATTTGAGAAGAAAAGTCACAGATCACTTAAAGAGTGTGTAGCAAATAAAGATCTGTGGTGTGTTTTAGTGCAATCAGAATGTGTTTTGCTTCATTGCTTTGTAATTGGGGGCGGTTTAGTAGCGTAACGGTTAGAGAGTTGGCCCTGTGAACAGAGGGTCGCGGGTTCATGTCCCAAACCAGTAAAGGTACCGTCCCCGAGCACTGCTCCATGGACACTAGATGTTTCTGCTGATTATCACTTGTTAAACTATGCAAGTGAAAGTGAGTGATTATTTGTCATTATGAACACAGCACAACCACATGTGAGCCCTGCATTTGACCCCTCCGTGAAGGAGCAGTGGGCAGCTGACATGGGCAGCACCCGTGGAGCACCACCTTGGGAACGGTACCTTGCTCATGAGCACCTCAGTGGTACCTTTATTGGTTCAGGATTCGAACCTGTCACCTTCCAATCTTGGGGTGAACTGGTGTAGTGGTTAGGGTACTCATTATAGGCTACTTTTTATTATACGGGTTTTAGTGAGTAAATGTAATTAAACCATAACCAGGCTCAGCTCCAGGGTTCGGTCATGAGCAAATGTAAAGACACACACACCTTTTCCTCTAAGATTGGTTCACAGCTGGAGTAGTTGATCTTGAAAGCCCATGTTCCGTTCTCCAGACATTCTCGGTAGGCGCTTCCTGCAGGGCACAGCAGAACAAACAGCACGTTACGCTGATTCAATTTGAAAATGAAAAGAAAAAGAACAAAAAAAAACCCAGTTATAATTCCTGTAAGCTCAAAAAGGCATCATAAAAATCCCCCGGTGCAGCTGCTGTATCCCCGGAAACCACGCAGCATCACCGACCACAAGAGCAGCATCACCGTTACACTTAGGCTGGTTTAGTTGTATGTATAAGTTGTACTTTAATCATCTTGCACTTCCTCTGATTTTATCCCTAGTCTTATTTTTAATGTGAAGCACTTATATGAATAGCGGTGCTCATATGAATAGAGATTATGATTATGCTGTTATTAAATATATATGTATACAGTATATGAATGGCACAAGCGCTTCTTCAGGAGGAGATATAAAGAATGAAATGTAGTTGAGAGCGAAGTGAGAGAAGGATGTGTAGATATGCAAAGTGAAAGCTCATTTTAAAGAGATCGAATTCTGAATTCTGCACCTGAAGAGAAGAAAATGCTGAAAATACTTTCACTCTGACAACCTGCAAAGAATTTTTATCCAGGGAACCTTAAATCACAGCAAAGCATTTCATATTTGTAATCATATATATCATTTATTATGAGTCCTGGAAAATGATTTTACATTCACTACCCATTTTTAAGAAGAAATATGTTCTTAAAACTCACAAAGTTCTTACAAAGATTCTGACCTTGAGATTTGCCAAAACAATTTGCCAGTATTGACAAACTTGTAATGAACTTTTAGTGGCAAATTTGCCAGGTGCATAAGTTCACCACAAGTTTGCCAGAAGCCTAACATTTTTGTAGGAGTCTAACCCTTTCCTGGGTGATATTTTAGCAAATACACAAAAGTGAACATTTTTTGTCCTGAAAGGTTCGCCGCCAGGCCGCAGGTGTAGAGTCTGAAATTTGTCCCCAAAATACCACACACACACACACACTGTTGTGTTACTGTAATTATAATCTTTGTGAGACTTGTAATATCACTATGGCAACACCTCACTCTAACCATAACTTCAGGAACCAAAAGCACATCTTTTACCTCCTTTAGTTTCTCAAATAAAACACAATCTAAACAATCAAACTCACAGGGAGCGGTCATCATAAACCACAACCTCCACACAAACCATAAAAATGGACAGATAGTAGTGTAACGGCTAGGGAGATTTCCTTGTGGTTAGAAGGATGCTTGTGCAAGTCCCAGACTGGTAAATGTCCTCATGAGCAAGGCACGTCCCCGAGCACTGCCCATGTCAGCTGTACACACACACACACACACAGCAGATGGTTCCATCTCTTCTACATGAGCGTCCACTACTAAGTAATCACTTCCAGCAAGTGCACTTGCATTAGTGATATAACCTTCATCCTCGTCTGCCTCCCGACAGCCTTTTCATCCCCTACACACACACACACACACACTTGCCAATATGGTCAATTGCGGCTGCCTTATCTGTTTTTTCTGTGTGTGTGTGTGTGTGACTCTGTGTGTCTGGAGGATTTACAACTGGTCTAATCCATAAGAGTTACTTTGCATATTGACACAAGCCTCTTACTCTCTCTCTCTATCTCTCTCTGCTCAAATATGGACAACATTAAAATTTTTACATCTACTGTTACAAATGTAAAAAAGGTATTCAATATCACACAAACATTCCATGCTCAACTGTAAGTGGTATTATTGGTAAGAAAAACAGCAATTCAGCCGCCAAGCAGAAGACCACATAAAGACACAGAGTGTGCGGGTCAACCACTGCTAAGCTCCATCCACCGTGCGTAAAAGTGGCCAATGCTCTGCTGATTCCCCAGCTGAACGGGTGTCCACGACCAAGCAGCTGAACGCAAGCCTCACATCACCTTAATTATAATAAGAATAAGAATAATCTACATCCCATTGTTCAGTAGATATCACGGTTCATGTATTTATCGCATTGTGGGGACCTTTTGCCCCCTAAAATCACTTGTATCTGTTTTTTGGGCTTTGTGGGGACATTTGAGAGGTCACCATGAGGAGAAATGACTTTATAGAAAATGTGCTTGTTTTATTTGAGAAACTAAAAGAGGTAAAAGATGTGTTTTGGTTACTGAGGTTAAGGTTAGGATTAGGATTAGGTGTAGCTGTAAAATTATATACATCTAGTCATTATGG
This sequence comes from Distichodus sexfasciatus, assembly GCA_032718565.1. Classification (NCBI taxonomy): domain Eukaryota; kingdom Metazoa; phylum Chordata; class Actinopteri; order Characiformes; family Distichodontidae; genus Distichodus; species Distichodus sexfasciatus. Next base: position 112,199 of record JAVGVS010000421.1, on the reverse strand, counting down.
GAGTCTATGGAAGGACCTCACAAAGATAGTAATACAAGACTGTGTGTGTGTGTGTGTGCGTGTGTGTGTGTGAGTGTGTGTGTGTGTGTGTGAGTGTGTGTGAGTTAAAATGAGAAGACATTGTTGATGGTGAGTGTGATATGATCCGGAATAGTCTAGAAGATGACAGGTGCTGTTCTGGCTTTATGTCACTTCAGACACACACACACACACACTCATATGACTCGTGCAAGATTGCATCTTCTCCATGATATTATCCACCAGAACGATCAGGTTACATGATGAAATGTCCTTTATGAAGAATCCACGAATTTTACAGCTCTGCAACAAAAAGCACACTGCATGCACATACTCTATACAGTGCTGTGATTAAGTATTTGCCCCCTTCGTGATTTCTTATTTTTTTGCATGTTTGTCACGCTTAAATGTTTCAGATTATTAAACAAATTTAAATATTAGACAAAGATAACCCAAGTAAACAAGTGATGATTTTATTTATTAAGGAAAAAAACTATCCAAATCTACATGGCCCTGTGTGAAAAAGTAATTGCTAATGATACTTTCTTATGAATCTTTAATATTTTGGGGGATTTTGTGACACTTGAGAGCATGCAATAATTTTCGTGAGCATTCAAAACTCACGTTTTTTTGTTTTCCCCTCACTTTCCCCTTTTTCCAGAAGTAACTCACTGAATCGTGTCAGGTCTAATACTTACAGCAAAAGTGAATAAAACAAAACATATTTTCATATAAAGACTCTAACATTCCAATAGCAGCCAAAATGAGCGCTGCTCACCACAAAGGATGCAGATGAAGGTCAGCAGTTTTGTGCAGAAAGTGTTTTTGACACACACAGTAACCCTCACACACACACAGTCACACACACACTTCATCCCATTTGATCGTGGTTCCCCGGGCGAGTTTCTCTCCCGAGTTGGGCAGATTCCGCAACTGAAGTTCGCTCTCGGCTTTAAGAAGTCTCGGCTGCTTGTTATTTAAGTGCAGCTTCACGTCATGTCGGTGCTGCTGCTGCCGTTGACTAATCAGAACGCTCCACACTTTTCTACATTTCCCAACTCTGAACGACAGAATAACCACTCCCAAACTGGGATCTGTTGTGCTGCAGCACCAGATTGTCATTTTTCAGCCGTTATAAACGCCAACACAGATTTATTAGGAATCAGCTCAGACTGGCAAGTAATTCCTGGGTTTATTCCCAAACACCTGAGGGACGAAGGCAAAGAATAAGAGAGAAAGTGGAGTGTTTACAGCTTCAAACGGTATTGAGTTCAGATCTCCTGATATAAACGATCGCATCAGCATTCAGCCGTGAAAAGTATCACATGCTCGTGAGAAAGTATTGCATGCAATGTGACAGTAGTGGGACAGTTGGTGGCGTAACTGTAGGGCTTTCCCCCCGTGATCAGAAGGTGGCGGGTTCGAATCCAGGACCAGTAAAGGTACCACTGAAGGGCTCATGAGCAAGGTACCGTCCCTAAGCACTGCTCCCCAGGCGTTGGCCTTGTCAGCTGCCCACTGCTCCTTCACGCATGGGTCAAATGTAAAGGTCACACTTCATTGTGGTGCACTGTGTGCTGTGCTGTGGTGTGTTCACGAGGACGAATAACACCGGAGAACAAAGATTTTGCTACTGGAAGTAAAACATGTGATTTACATGGAATCGACTGTTGAATCCAAATCTGCACCCAGAACTTTCCTAGCGCATCCAGATTTTAAGTTATAGGCATAATATTGTTTTGTTACAATTTGGTATTTTGATACACGTATTGTTGCACAGCAACACAATACCAGCTGTTTCTCACTAACCAGCAAGATGCTCACAGCGTACCAGCAGACATCATCCAACACTCACAAGCACAAAAGCAACAGCCTAAAGCACTTCTGAACAGTACATCACACTGCATGACAAATAAGTCATTTCTGTCTGCTACGTGGTGTAATTCATGCGTCCTGCAGTAAGTCCTGTGTGCTGAATTCAAATCTGGAGGCACATGTTGTCTGTCACATCAAGATCTTAAGTTATACAGTACTGTGCAAAAGTTTTAGGCAGGTGTGAAAAAATGCTGTAAACAAAGAAACCCCAGTCTGCTTTGAAATCTTTGTCTGGGAGAGACCTCGCTGATGCAGCAGAACTACCTTGTGTCTTGTTGCTATGCTCAATCTTGCCATGACATGAAACTGTCTTCAACAACCTCACCTTGGTAGCAGAGTCTGGCTGTTCCTCACCCAGGTTGAAGCTCCTACACAGCTGCTTCTGTTTCACTTAATGACTGAGTTTCAACCTACTGTGACATTGATGATCATTAGCACCTGTTTGGTATAATTGGTTGATCATACACCTGACTATAATCCTACAAAACCCCTGACTTTGTGCAAGTGTACCTATAAGAATTGATGCTGGTTTGAAGGCAAAATGTAGTAACACCAAATATTGATTTGATTTAGATTTTTCTTTTGTTCGCTCACTTTGCATTTTGTAAATTGATCAAAATAAACAATCATTATTTATATTTCTGAAAGCACTCTTTGTTTACAGCATTTTTTCACACCTGCCTAAAACTTTTGCACAGTACTGTATATGGAAAAATACTTCACATGAGGAAGGTTTGCCTTACAGCTGTGTGATGTTTGGAAAATGTATTTGTTGCAACTAAATTACAAACAGAATTATAATTATCATTTGGGTGACGTAAGACATGAACATGGGGAGAGATTCTATTAAGATATGTCTGTGATGGACACAAGATATCAGGGCCGCTGTCACCAAAACATGATAAACTACTGTTCCTTTCTGCAGCGGGAAACATCCAACACTCACAAGCGCAAAAGCAACGGCCTAAAGCACTTCTGCACAGTACATTATGTTCTGATTTAAGTCTCAGCTGAACTTCTGTTTGTAATTTAGTTGCAACAAACACATTTCCCAAACATCACACAGCTGTAAGGCAAACCTTCCTTATGTGAAGTATTTTTACATATATAACTTAAGATCTTGATGTGATAGACAACATGTGCCTCCAGATTTGAATTCAGCACACAGGACTTACTGCAGGACACATGAATTACACCACGTAGCAGACAGAAATGACTTATCTGTCATGCAGTGTAATCACGCTCTCATTCAGTGTGTGCTCAAGAAGAAAGTAAAGCAAGTTCACAAGAAAGTATCATTTGCTCACGAGAACGTGTCACTTAATGATGAGAAAGTAAAGCAAGAAAATATTTAATGCTCACAAGAAAGTAGCACTCGCTTAAAAGAGTGTATCACGTGCTCATGAGAAAGTAAAGCCTACTCATGATAAAATATTGCATGCTCATGAGAAAGTAATGCTTGCACATCAGAACGATGCATGTGCTCAGGAGATTATAGTATGTGCTCACAAAAAAGTAAAGGAGGCTCACAAGAAAGTTCCACATGGTCGAAAGTAGCACATGTTCGCAAGAAAATATTACATGCTCATGGGAAAATAAGATATGCCCAGAATAAATACTGCACACTCACATGAAAGTATTGTACGCTCACGAGAAAGTAATATGTGTAGTAGTGTGTGCTCAGTATTAAGAATTGCATGCTCACAGGAACATATAACATGTTCATGAGGAAATGCAGCGTCACGAGTGTGCACGTTCACGAAAACGTGTTGCATGCTCATGAGAGAGTAACACACGTTTCACGACACAGGTACTGTGATTTCACAAGAAAGTATCGCATGGTAACAAGAAAGTGGCGTGCGTTCATGACAACGTGAAACAAGTTCACAAGAAAGTACCACATGCTCGAGAAAAAGTGCTAAAGATGTTATCACATGCTCACAAGAAATTTTGTGTGTGAGCATGAGAATTTACTTTCAGTATCTCATGTGCACGTGATAACATCTCATGCACATGTGATACTTTTTCGCGAGTGTGAGCAATAAACAGCCGCTCGACATTAGCATGCAGCACAACGGCCGTGAGCTACACGAACCTTTGGTCTGACAAATGAGTCGTTTCTCCTAATCGATATGGAAAACTCCAAATTCCATCAGAGTCCTATGCCGGCAAGGACGTCTACCTGAATGAGGATGAAGAGAATGAGAATTCTTCTTCCTCCTCCTCCTCCTCCTTTTCTCTTTTCGGCTTCTGGAGCGAGTTCGTCATTTCGCTGTAACGATCCACTTTTTTATCGCGAATCAAATAACGTGAAGCAGAGAAACGCCCACGTGTGAAGCTCAACCGAACGAGACGGGTTCAATCAAATGTGCTTTTTTAATATTCCTGTCATTTTGTTCTCAAAGAAAACAGACACAGCCTCGTTGCGGTTATTTGTCTAAAGTTTACAGAGCCACTAGAGTTCCATAAAGGCACTGTTTTAAATCTCAGCTGCAGAAGTTATTTATCTTATGGGAACAAAGTTATTATCTTGCCTCTGTCACTGAAAGATACCTGAAAAATCAACAAACTCTTAAAAGCTCTGGATGCAAGCTCCCAGCGGAACAAAAACATGTTGACATGAACATGCTGCCACAAGACAGATAACTACAAAATAACAACTTAAAGATAAAGAGGAATAAAGAATTTGTGCACACACGTGAACAAGATAAATAACACAAACAAAATAATAACTTGGTCCCACAAGATAATATTTATTTCCTACAAGATGATGACTTGTCTACCCAAGATAAATAACATGCATTCAAGATAGACATTTACCACAAGACAAACATTTGTGCAAACAAGACAAAAAACATACACATATAAATAACTTATTTCCACAAGATAAATAACACAATTTCAATCCCTTTTTCCCAAAGATAATACCTTGTTCCCACAAGATAATGGCTTGTTAGAACAAGATACTTCACAAGGTAATTTAGGTTAAATTAAATAAAGATAACTTGGAATAATATAAAGTAGGTAATACATTGTTCCCATGAGATAATAACTCATGCAAATGAGGTGCAAGACAAAAATGTGTTCCCACAAGATAAATAAAGTGTGCACAAAACCTTCAGGAGCTCTGCAAAAGTTTTAGTTCTGTTGAGGTGTTTTTGTGAGCAGGTTGTCTGTGTGCCGGTGTCCCTCACATCCCCTGTGTTTATTAAAGGACAAAGCATTTGATTTGCATGAGGGAACACTTTAGCCGTAACGCGCTTTAAGTCGCGCCGCATATCAAACAGCGGCAGGGCAGAAGGGCCTCGCACTTTACAACGCTGATCAGATATTAGCATTAGGAACACATTAGAGCCGCTTTTATATTCCACTGGCTCCAAATCGCCCGGAAAATAAATTACAACAACCAGCTAAATCCAATTCAGCACAAACAGGTTCAAGAGGCGAGGACGGGATTCATTTCAGTCCCGTCACAGATCATAATTAATCATCTATCACTCGGATATATGTTTTGTTTTCCTTTTCACAGAACAAATGAGTGAATTAATGAAGAAGCAAATGGGTGTGAATAGTGTTCACGAGGACATTTAACAGCACGGGATAAAAACACAATATTTTATTCTACGACTATCACTGCCAAAATGTTCAGAGCTGTCAAACTGATAGATATGTGGGGAGTTTGAGAATCCTCCACCTGCGTAACATTATGAACGCTCGGACATTTTTGAGCACGCTTCTATTCCTTTATTTTTTTGCCTCAAATTATTAGAACATCGTATGCTAGACATGCCGGTCTTAATCTATTTTTTAGACCCAGAGCTACTCATATTTTATACACATTTGAAGTGAAAACACTAAGACACACCTGATATCATCTTTTTAATGAGCAAATGGTTTTTGTCTATTGATTTTTACTTTGTTGTCTTAATTTCATGAGAAATATTTGGTTTTCATCAAAGATATTTAGACATGTGTAGGTACAATTTCTGTCACCGGCATATATAATATTTGCAAACTATAGCTTATTATAATGAAAAAATATCTACATTTTGCCAGAAAGGAGTGAGCTGATCTCTGGACTATAATCACATACACTTGGAATATTTTATTGGACAAGAACACAGTTAAGATGAGCATGTAAGTAAGTTATTTAGATTTCATCCAGATGAGTCTCATATACAGCACTGTGCTCATTTGAAAACAAATGAACAAAATGACACAAATTAAGAAAAGACACAAAAATAAATCGCTGACACTTCTTTTTACACTCCTCACAAATCTGGGTTAAAATTAAATCCCTCTCTCACACCGGAGCAGGAGTGACGCAATCGGAGTGTGTGTCTTAAACACACACAAGCATCATTTGTGCTCCTCAATTATGCAGTGTGACAGTGTATAAATAATACCCCCCCACACACACACACACGTTATGAGTCACCATCGAACCTCGTTCTCTTCGCTCGTCTCCTTCTCTTGTCATCAGTCGGAGTGTGAACCGTGAGCACATTAAAGGAGCAGTACAGCACCATGTTGTTGATTCTACACTTACGGGTGGAATCTGCATGAAATAAATTTAGTAACAGTTGACTACAGTTTTATATATTATATAGGAATGCAGATGAGGTTAGAGGAAATCAGAGATTACGGAACAAAACGTCAGGTGGTGTCCCAGGTAGTCATAGAATTAAAAAATTGAATAAAATGGAAATGTATTCAGTTAAAAAGGTACAGGTAGTCAACATTTTGTTTGTTATATTAACAATTTTGTGAAACAGTTTTGCATAAATTTGAGGAATACCTGCGCTCAAAGTTCAATTTTGGGTTAAATAAAATTTAACATAAACTTTACTTAAAAATAATATTTACAGTGTAGGTTCAGTGTTGAGCTATTTCGAGCATTAAGAGTTAAACCTCCTCCGTTAACCCTCATAAGCACAGGGTCAGAGCTCCAAATTGCCTCCTCCTGCCCCAGATGAAAACTCAGCGACCTCACACACTCCAGTGTGTATGAACCTCTCTCTCCTGCCACACACACACACACACACACACTTTTATTTTCCACAATAACACCTGACGACTTGTCCAGTTCTGAACCGGCTCTGAGATGAGACGTGCCACTTTGGGGAATTGGGGTGAGATCCTCCTCCATCTACAACCTCCCATAAAACCTCGGCCAAAACGTCACGTCACATCACGGATTCATTCATAAAGCACTTTTCAACACTGTACAGTACAACAAAAAGCTCAATATAATTAATAATACAGGACTGGATGCCAAACAACATCGGACCTCATTCACAAACGTTCTCAATCTGTTCTCAAAAGATGCTTTCCAGTGAGAGTAAGATGTGAGAAGTTTGTGTTACTTTAAAGCTACAGCATTTTACTTTTTTTGCAGATCTTACTCACATTCAGTGCAAAACTCCAGGACCATAACTGTAGGTGGAACACCACATGTAACCTAACCGTCTCATTTTTAAAGTTTATATTTTATATTCTGTTTATATACTGCTTTTCTATGTTCCTTATTTGTTCTGTGAACTGTACAAAACTGGAGCCACGTCGTCTGCAGTTCTACAGTATGTAGCAGAGACGACAATAAAATTGACTGACTTTGAATTTTAAAGCAACAGTATTTTAAAAGTAGTTACTTTCAAAGTTATGCGTTTTAAAGCTATTTAGTTATTTCTAAAGCTGCAGCATTTTTAAAGTTCTTAAGATATGTGTTAAAAAGACATTTAATGTTTACACATTTGCACAAGTTGCTTATGTGTTACTTACTAAAGTAAAGCAATTACAGTAATGTATTACCTTTAGCTGTAATGCAATAAGGTAGCATTACTAATACACACACACACACACACGTCTATGTATTATTATGGACACACACACACACAAAAGTGTGCTATGAGTATTAACTCAGAGACCTCATCATCTGGAACCAGCTGGACCTCGTTCAGACTTGAGCTGAATCATAATTTAATACTGAACTAATTTTAGCTTAATGTTGCTGAGTGGATCTTAACAAGCGGCTCCAGCAACGACTCGGGACTCCAAAGCGTTCTTTGGACTGTCTTTATATCTTCACTTCTTAACGATGAATTAACGATTAATCTTGAACTAATGTTTACTTGAGTATTAGATGTTCCTGCACCCGGTCACCCAGAGGAGGATGGGGTCCAGTTCCGAGTCTTGGTTCCTCTCAAGGTTTCTTCCTACTAGAGGGAGTTTTTCTTGCCACTGTGGCCTGGGTTTGGGTCGGTTATGTGTAAAGTGCTTTGTGATAATCACTGTTGTTAAGAGCGCTATATGAATAAAGCTGAATTGAATTGAATTGAACTGTCTGTAATATTATACTGGTTACATATTTCAGTAACATATTACAACACACGTTCAACCTGACATTTAGTGCTGTTTTGTTTTTATATTAAAAATCCCCAACACCACGAGAGCTTTGACACAAGAGTAAAATAGTGTGAGTAAAAGAGCTGTTCCCTACAGAGTGTATGTCTACAGTCATGATGCTGCACCACATCGCCCTCCTGGATGTAGAATCAACTGCAGTAAACTACATTTTAGCATTTTACAATGTCCTGCTGCCACACTTATTCTGGTGAAAGTAACTCAACCGTAATGCAGGAGTCGTGTAACACATTACAATTCAGAGACAGTGATACTGTAAAGTAACTCGATCAACACTAATATTACACAGAAAAATGGAAGTCTGTTACGTCTGTAATGAGAGTTGAGTTCTGGACATCACTCTGGTCATGATCGTATCTCAGCTGAAGTCATATTGCCTTGGCTCTCGTCTTCCACAACGGATTTCTTATTTTAAAGCCAGATCATGTGGAGATGTCTCAGGTGTAATAAAGTCACAAGAAATTGAGTTTTACACTGATATTATCAGCATTCAGGGAGGCTGCATGAGGCATGAAGATCAGAAAACTCCCTTTAACTGTGATCAAAAGAATACAGTAAGAGTGACCTAAAGAATGCTGCCGCTTTGTGTTAATAGCGTATTATAATTAATATTAAATCAGTTCTTTAGGTCACAGCTGCTTCAGCTTGAGTGTAGATTTCTGAAAATGCTCATAAAAACTAAAATCACACTTAAGATCAGAGATGGAAAACGTTTTTAATTTTGATTTGATTTGTGCAGAAACATTATTTTTATTGCTGCTCTGAAGCCTCTTCTCTAGTTAATATCCAGAAAGAACATTGTAGAAGAGCAGATTCAAGATTCAAGATTCTTTATTTGTTACACGCAAGTTATACAGGTACAACATGCAGTGAAATGTGTCTATTTTAAATTGCCCTGAATTATGTTGCTTTTATACAATGACACATCCTAATACGAGGAATAAATAAGCATCAGTGAATAAACTGATATTAATGCAAATGAAATCAACACACGTAATGAGAGAAATTAACACGAGCTGCGTTGCACTGCTGTCTCATGGGTTATATCATTACAATTTACTAAATAATCTAACACTGAAAAGTAAATGAGTGTGTTTGATCAGTTATCATTACGCTTCTGCAAAATAATGGAACACTGGGGAATTGTGTGTGTGTGTCTTATCTGTTATCTAATTACATTTTTGCTACATGGTGAAGCTCAGAGAAAATGTGTGTGAGCACATGTGGTTGTGTGTGTATTTTGAGTGTGTGTAGAGCTGCAGCTATCGATTCTTTTTGTAATTGAGTAATCTAAAAAATTCTATTTAAACAACAGAAAAAAGTCTGAAAATGTCAAACTAATTGGATTTACTTCCTGAATGTTCATTTTTTAAAAAAATCAAAATTAACCCGTACCCCCCTGACAGAATCTGGGGTGTTTTCCTATCCCTGTGTTTTTTAGGCTTATTCTAGTGTGTGTAGAGGTTCTCCATACATGCTTTATGTTGCTGCGTTCAGGACGTCCTGCACTACTCAGATTCCTTACGTTAACATGTTATGAAATCAGCACATTTCTGATGAAAACTGACTTGCGCCTGTCCAGTAGAGATGTTTTTTTTAGATTTATACAGAATAAAAGTTGTGAAACTGTAGAAATAACTCCTAGAAATAGTAAGAACATTGTTTTATTGGCTTGCAACCTGACCTCTAAAATTAGTTGCTTATGGCATTTCTGGGAGAGAACTACATTTCCCACTATCCCCCACGCACCACTAGGAGCTGCGTTACAATGAAGCAGTGGATGCACGTCATGGAATAGACACAGAAAATCTCAATAAAAATCTGTTTTGTGAGTAGAGCGCTGGACATTTTCCTGTGAGTGTGAGGTATTTTCACGTGAGGGTCACACGTTTTTGCTTGAGTGTGAGATGCTGTTACATGAGCATGAGCTGTCTTCATGTGAGCACGAACATGAAATGTTTTTACAAGACCATAAAACTTTTTCAAGTGAGAGTGAGACATCTTCATGTGAGCCTGAGACGACATCACATGTGCACGAGATGTTTTTACATGAGTGTGAGAAGACGACGAGATGTTTTAATGTGCAACGTTTCCACGTGAGCGTGACACATTTTGACATGAGCATGAGTTGTTTTCGTGTAAGTGTGATAGATTTTCGTGTGAGATGCTTTATGTTTTTACTGGGTAAATGCAGGATGCATCAGCGTGATAATTTTGAGTGAGCATGAAATTTTTTTGCATGATAATTTTTTGTGAGCACAGGATATTTTTGCCCGAGTATGAGATGAGTTTTTGCTTGAGTGTGAGAGTATTTTTCTACGTGAGCACAGGATATGTTTCTTACGTTTTCCCGTGAGCACCAGACGTTTTTTCATGCTCATATAAAATGCTTTCTGCATGACCACAAGATTTAAAAAAATGCTGGGACAAGATATTTTCACATGAGATGAGATGAGATATTTGATGTGTTCGTACGAAGTGGTGTTTGAGTTTATTACTGCGCTTTCCATGCTCTGTGCTCCTGCACGTGTCCTCGTTTTTCCAAAACCAAAGCTTGAAAAGTAAGAGAAGAAACTGATTATGAAAACTTGCTCTAGCGAGAATTGTCCTCAGTGAGCGTGAAAGTCATGGAGAAATGAGCGATTCTCGATGAGATCCTGCCCTTATTTCAGAGGCGTCTCAATTTCAGAGTCTAAATTGGCTTCCGTCACCTTGACCCACCTCAACACGTCCCTGAGACCAGAGAGAATCACACCGCATCACAAACGCCCTGCACCTGCTTTATTATCTGTTCTGTTCAAATAACAGAGGGAATGAGGGAGTGAGATCTTTGCTGTAGTTTGTGTGCTGAGTGAGAGAGTAATTATTTGTTATTTTGAACACAGCACAGCACACAGAGCACCACAACCACATGTGAGTTCTGTATTTGACCCATCCGTGAAGCAGTGCTTGGGAACGGTACTTTGCTCATGACTATCTCAGTGGTGCCTTTAGTCCGGGATTCAAACGGTTACACTACCAACTGCTAGCACCAACTCTCAAGCTCTCAAGGCCTGTTTCACTGGAAAATCATCTTGTGTTTCAATCATTTTGCTCTATAAAATGAGCTGCTTTTGGTCTTTCTGGAAGAGAACTACATTTGTGACCCTCCACGGCAAAACCAGTCGCTTGTCACGAATTTTCAAAATTGAGGCAAAAAAGGGCACAAATCAAGCTTCAAAACGATACCTATATGAATGAATGGGACGACATATGACTGAGATATCAACATTCAAAGGAGTCGGGTTTCTCCTGTCACGCCAAGTGAGAAACGGAGAAATCTGCCGTCGAAGTTGACTATCGCCGTAGCACTCACAGACGCTTGGTGCGGTCGCGGCTACGTTTGCATTTACGCTAGCCTACGCTGCATTCACAGCCACACGGATAGCCTACCTGCGTTAGGTTAACTGAACTCGGGAGACGAAGATGGATTCCGGAGAAATATCTTCACGCTAGTCAACCAGTGGATTTACCGTAAATATTGAAGTAGAGCGGTCAAAACACAAACTTTTAACATTCTGCTGGAACTGAATTCCTCACCTCAAGAAAGTCACGTTTTTAGGATGGAAAGGGTAAGTTTTTCAGCCAAATTTATTCACAACAGTACAGTATAGACCAAAAAAAAAAAAAAAAAAAAAAAAACTAAAAATCCAACATTTTACCCCTGTTGTGACAAGCGACTGGTTTTGCCGTGGAGGGTCACATATTTGTGCATGATGGCATTCCATACGAGAGTCGTGAGCGCTAACGTGTGTGTTTACATCACGAATAATTTAATTAATGCCTTGTTATGCAATTACTTCAGTTTTTGTGCACAGAATGCTCACACAAAAATGCCCCACGCTGATGTGAAAATATCTCATGTTCACTCCAAAATATCATCTGCTCACATGTAAAAACTTTCACGCTTATGCAAACGCCTGGACATGGTGTAATTCCCGCTCTTTTCAAATCTCCATTCGTTCGGACTGAGAGATGAGGAGGAAGGACAGATTGAGAAAAAGTGGGAGAGAAAATAGAGTGAAAGAGAGCACCACTTGTACCTCTAATGTGACCCATTTTCTCTGTCCACACACACACACACACATCTACTTAACGCTTGTCACACAAATTCCCTGTCGTCACGCGGAAAACGTGTGAAAGACAAAAGACTCGGTGAGAATCGAGCCGTCGCCGCCGTCACCGCCGCCACGACAGAGATGATTTTTAAAAAATGACTATTTTAACCACCATTTCTCACTACAAACCAGAGAGAGCTGTGACCGATTTCTCTCTAATTGAAATGAAATTGAATTGCCATTGAAGTCAGAAAAGTGCTGTGAGAGGAAAGACGAGGACGAGCGCTGGATCCCAGAGGATGAAGTGATGAGCTGAGCTTCTGACGGAGGAATAAAGTCGTCCTGCATTATTCTGTGTTATGAATATTAACGTAATTAGTTTAGAATAGGGATGCACTATGATATCAGAATCATGTCAGAATCAGACGATAACTGTTTTTTTAAGTCACCATCATCAGACCGATACTCAGATTTGTCCGATATTTCCAGACGATATTTGATGCTGCATTTTTTGTACGTGGGAAAGGTGGCGCTTGTGTCAGGCATGTCCAAGGTCCGAGGTGGGATTTTATACGGCCCGCGCCTTCTGTCTTAAGATGTGTGGTGTTATTTTGTGCCAAAACTCTGAACACGCAGTGGAACATTCACCAGCAAATTCTCTTGTCTTTACACTCAACTCACGTGCTGCACATGTGAAAATGTTTAACTAACTATATTGTGTGTTTGTCTCACACAATATGGGCTGCGTCTCGAGCCGAGTACAGCACACAGGGCACCACAAGCACGTGAGCTCTGCATTTGACCCATTTTTTTTTCATCAGAAAAGATATCCCAGTTTTAATAAACCTCATCACAGAACTGTGAGAGAAAAGAACAAACCAAAATAAAATAAAATAACTGCAATTATAAGAGAAAAATGTTTAATTAATTATGAATGATGAATTAGGATTGCATGTTTTACTACATATTTTACTTTTATAACTGTGTATGTGACAAATAAAGGATCTTAAATCATAACCCTACATAAAGAATTAAACAGATTCACCAATAAAACATGTAAAGAAGGATTGTGATATTGTCCAAAAACGCAGTTGAAACTCCCGCACACGCAGCTGCATTTCCTCGGTTAATTTCCAGAGCTCATCAGGTTAAACGTGCTGCCGTTTGAACCAAATCACTCCCAAAATGAAGGTTTTTCTCCTCGTTATTTCCTCTAACTGCTCCACGAAAACACTCTCAGGAGAAGCTGCTCCTCCTCGCCTTTCTTCATCATTTTGCATTATTATTATTATTTGCACAGCCCCGACCGCACACTTCTTTTATTTTCTCGATGAGAGCCCAAGAAAATTACCTGAACAGATTGATTTGTGCCTGAATAATTCTTAATGAAATTTTTTGGTAATGCAACTTTGAGGAACGGCAGATATTTCCTGTTTTAAAGAAGTTTTTAACCCTGCCAATGTAGAAAAAACGATGAATTCATGTACAGATTCAGGGATTGACAGAATTACATGGATCTACTTTATGTTATTATGACACAAAAACGGTAAGGTGTAAGTTAAGGTGTTCCCTTGTAGTCACACAAAAATCCAAAATCCATAAAGAATGAAAAGATGTAATTACTGATACATTTATTTAAAAAAGGGATTATTAGCAGGATTACAATTTTAATTCAGATTCTGACATATACCGGTTCAAAATAGTGGTTATTAAGTATATCACCCTGAAAACAAATACATCACTTGAGTCCCAGCTTTTGTTAGCAGTGATTTAGAGATGGGTCCAAATGAGACTTATTAGTTCCAAATATTAATTATCACTCTCCTTAATCAGTAATAATTAGTATCAGATTCAGAATCAGAATTCTGATAATCGATATCGACCGTGAACAAAACATATCGTTAATCCTTACAGATAAATCCTTACATTAGTAAACCTTACTGTAGGATCCCAGGCCAGACCAAGGGAGGAGTCCACCTCATCGGAAGGGCCATCGGACCAGAACTCCAGTTCCAGATCTTCACAAGTACCACAGATTACCAGATCAGCGTCACCAGAGTTTTAACCAATCACATCCACATCACCTGTATTTAAGGACTTTCAGTTACAACCTTTCCCCGTGAAGTATTGTTATGCCTAGTGCTACATACCAAGCGTTCTTTGTGTCTGCCGGCCTCGGTTTGACCCTTGCTTTCGGTTTTTGGATTACCCCTCTGCTTCTGGCGATTTGGATTTGTTGGCTCCGTGGACTGCGTTTTCTGGTTTTGACATCTGCTCGAGTAAACTCTTGGTTTTTCATCAGTCTAATCCTGTGCCTGCGACCTGGTTCTGTCGACCCTGCGTTTGGGTTCATCTACCGAGTGTTACACTCACACCCAGCTTTAAAATAAGTACCAACATCTGGACCAAAATGAATAACTTCTACTTTGTACTTCTTGTAGGGTCTGGATGCAGGAAACACACACACACACATATTCTGCTGCAGCATCTTGTGTGAGGTTTTTGTGTTGTAATCTGACAGATTTGCGTATAAACTTGATATTTGAGTTAATTGGACACTGGGTTCCTGAGTTCTGCTTGATGCTCCTACATCACAATAATGGCCAGTTGTTCTCCAGAACATGCCGAACACTCCAGCTCCATTATCAACATGACATTTGCTGTTATTTACCGTTAAAAAGCTCCACTCTGTTCCAAACACTAAACAAGATTCCTCCTGCACATGAGCGACTACAGGCCCGAGTTTAACACACTCTACTTACATTTCTAATTGTTTCTAGTCAGAGAGTCAGAAGAGAGGAGAGATGGAGGAGGAGAGATGAGAAGAAGAGCTGGAGGAGAGATGAGGAGGAGAGACATAAGAGAGGTGGAGGAGAGATGAGGAGGAGAGACATAAGAGAGGTGGAGGAGAGATGAGGAGGAGAGACGAGGATGAGAGCAGGAGAGATGAGGAAAAGAAAGAAGGAGAGACGAGAAGGAGAGACATAAGAGAGGTGGAGGAGAGATGAGGAGGAGAGAGGAGGAGAGACGAGGATGAGAGCAGGAGAGATGAGGAAAAGAAAGAAGGAGAGATGAGAAGGAGAGACATAAGGGAAGTGGATGAGAGATGAGGAGCAGAGACGAGGATGAGAGAGGAGGAGGAGAGAGGAGGAGGAGAGACACAAGAGAAGTGGATGAGAGATGAGGAGGAAAGGAGGTGGAGAAATGAGGAGGAGAGACGAGGTTGAGAGCAGGAGAGATGAGGAAAAGAAAGAAGGAGAGATGAGGAGGAGAGACGTAAGAGAGCAGGAAGTGATGTGGAGAAAAGATGGAGGAGAGACGTAAGAGAGGAGGAGGTGATGTGGAGGAGAGATGGAGGAGAGACGTAAGAGAGGAGGAGGTGATGTGGAGGAGAGATGGAGGAGAGACGTAAGAGAGGAGGAGGTGATGTGGAGGAGAGATGGAGGAGAGACATAAGAGAGGAGGAGGTGATGTGGAGGAAAGATGGAGGAGAGACGTAAGAGAGGAGGAGGTGATGGGGAGGAAAGATGGAGAGACGTAGAGAGAGGGGAGGAGGTGATGGGGAGGAAAGATGAGGAGAGAAGTAAGAGAGGAGGGAGGTGATGTGGGAGGAAAGATGGAGGAGATGAGGTGAGGGGGAGGTGGAGGAAAG
The DNA here is from genome assembly GCA_032718565.1 of Distichodus sexfasciatus. Classification (NCBI taxonomy): domain Eukaryota; kingdom Metazoa; phylum Chordata; class Actinopteri; order Characiformes; family Distichodontidae; genus Distichodus; species Distichodus sexfasciatus. The sequence goes on along the minus strand of JAVGVS010000421.1, from coordinate 96,134 downwards.
ATGGAGGAGAGACGAAGAGAGGAGTAGGAGTGGAGGAAAGATGGAGGAGAGACGTAAGAGAGGAGGAGGTGATGTGGAGGAAAGATGGAGGAGAGACGTAAGAGAGGAGGAGGTGATGTGGAGGAAAGATGGAGGAGAGAAGCAAGAGAGGGAGGAGGTGATGGAGGAAAGATGGAGGAGGAGGATGTGGGAGGAAAGATGGAGGAGAGACGTAAGAGAGGAGGAGGTGATGTGGAGGAAAGATGGAGGAGAGAAGTAAGAGAGGAGTAGGTGATGTGGAGGAAAGATGGAGGAGAGACGTAAGAGAGGAGGAGGTGATGTGGAGGAAAGATGGAGGAGAGAAGTCTGGCACTGAAGCATCAGTGTGAACAGCAGGAGGAAAAATCTTTAATTAGTTCCCTGTTGCAGCTGTGGGCAGGATTGTTCAGTTCTCAATGCTGGGTACTAGTACCTACCCAGAGGGCAGAGAGAGAGAGAGAGAGAGAGAGAGAGAGAGAGAGACAGGAAATAAATAGAAAAAGACAGGCACACAGACATGAGAGAAAGTGTGAGAGAGAAGTTGAGAAAGAGAGAGAGTTAGATTTGTCAGAAAGACAGTGGAAGTAAGAAACAGACATGTAGAATGAGGGAAAGGGAGAAAAGAACAGAGAGAAAAAGATGAGTGAAGTAGAGAGAAAGAAGTTGAGAAGTGGAGAACAACAGAGAGGGAGAGAGAAGTTGAGAGAGAGAATAAGGGAGAGTCAGAGATGGACAGATGTGAACTGATAGAGAAAAGAACAGAGAAAGGTATAAAGAGAAAGACAAACAGAGAAACAGACACAGAGAGAAAAGAAAAGTGACAGGTTGAGAGGTTCAGAGAAAGAGAGAGAGAGAGAGAAGAAAAAGGTAGAAAAGAGAGGGAGGATGAAAGAGAGAGGAAGAGAGGGATCAGTAGAGGAAGATGAGATGTCTGGCTGTGCAGCTGCAGGATCCCACTGTGAGGAAAATAATCACAATCCCCAGAAGAGCTGAAAATCAAAGACTCACAGAGACACAGAGAGAGAGAGAGAGAGAGAGAGAGAGAGAGAGAGAGAGAGAGAGAGAAGATTAAGAAGATAAAGAGAAAGAAGTGAGTAGACAGTGAGAATAGAAAAGAGAGAAATGAAGGTGATAAGAAAGAGAGGAGAGGAACTATAGAAAAAGAAAAGAGGGATGAGAGAAGAGAAGGAGGAGAGAAGAGAGGGAGGAGAGATGAGAGGGAGAAGAGATGAGAGGGCGGAGAGAAGAGAGGGGGGGGAGATGAGAGGGAGGAGAAATGAGAGGGAGGAGAGAAGAGAAGAGAGGGGAAGAGAAGGAGAAGATAAGAGAGGGAGGAGAGATGAGAGGGAGGAGAGAGAGAGGAGGAGAGAAGAGAGGAGAAGAGAAGAGAGAGGAGAGATGAGAGGGAGGAGAGATGAGAGGGAGGAGAGAAGAGAGGGAGAAGAGATGAGAGGGCGGAGAGAAGAGAGGGAGGAGAAATGAGAGGGAGGAGAGATGAGAGGGAGAAGAGATGAGAGGGCGGAGAGAAGAGAAGAGAGGGAGAAGAGAAGGAAGATAAGAGAGGGAGGAGAGAGCGAGAGGGGAGAAGAGTGAGGGTGAGAGAAGAGAAGAGAGGGAGAAGAGAAGGAGAAGATAAGAGAGGGAGGAGAGAAGAGAGGGGAGGAGAGACAGAGAGGGAGGAGAGAAGAGAGGGGAGGAGAGAAGAGACAGAGAGGGAGAGAGAAGAGAGGGAGGAAAGAGAAGAGAGGGAGGAGAGAGAGTAGTAAAGAGAGAGGAGAGAACTATAGAAAGAAGAAGAGAGGGGAAGAGAAGAGAAGAGAGGGAGGAGAGAAGAGAAGAGAGGGAGGAGAGAGGTGAGATGGAAGAGAGAAGGAACAAAAGTGAAGAAAAGCAACAGAGATTAAAGAGATGAACAGAAATTGAGAAGTAGAGACGTAGAGAGAAAAGCCTGGAGCTGACAATCCGCCAAATAAACCCTCCGTTATAAAAAGACACGAGCGCCTAACGAAAGCGAAAGAAGGTCTCCCCACTCAGCAAAACCCCCTCGTTAGGGAGGATCAGCTCGTTAAGGACCAACAACGTCCTTCAGATTTCAAACTACATAAAGAAGTCATAATGACGTATAGAGGTGCTCGGCATATGGAAAATATGATTTATGAGTGACTCATGTGCTGCTAACGAGCGAGGCTAACGAGAGGGTGCTGCTGAAGCCAGACTGTAAAACCAGGACACGCTGGCACTGAACGACAAGTCCATACGTCGGGTCACATGGAGCGCATCCAGTTTCCTTTAACGTAGCAGACTTTTCATTACGACGTGATCTTGGTAATGATTTACATGAAGTGCACCTTCATAATGATTTATACCGCATAAATAACACAATTATAAGACACATTCAAGAATGAATGTAAGAACTGCCAGAATCCAACAAAGACTTTTCTTAAGATCAAAGTTAAGAAAATGGATTAAAATATTGATTAAAGATTTGTGACTTTGGCCAAGTTTTACTTCATTCTAAGGATGTGATGTACAGTGCTACCAACTGAACAACAGGGGGCGCTAAAAATGCTACATGTCTACAGTACAGTATATGCAGCCTAAACCTAAAGTCACACAAAGGTAAAACTTGATGGATGAGTGATGAGACGAAAATACAACAAAAAACCTGATTGATCTATAGGTGTCGCTACAGCAAAGGCAACACATTTTGGCCTGTAACTCTTGAACCACGTGGGCTGTAGAGAGATACTCCTTGCTTTAGCTGCTTTTAACTTAAGCCAAAAACATTCTTATTGTCACGTTGGGTGTCGGCATGACATGAGGCGAGGTCACGGTGCAAGCCATCTTTATTTGACAAAACACACCAACAAAACATAAACCGGCACGAGGGTCACAAACAAAACAAACTCTTTTCTGGAAGTTGACTGTGGAATGAAAAGAACACTGGGAGGGTAGTGTGAGGGTGACCAACAAGAAACGCTGGGGGAAAAATTAGAGCTTAAAATGTTAACACATAAAATTAGGAAGTACTGCTAATGAAACAAAGGTAATTAATACAAAAGCAATCAGGGAAATTAATGACGGGATAACTAATGAGAAATAGGGTTGACTAAAGCAACAAGTATTCAGGTGCAAGGACTAAACACAGTGATCAACCAATGAGACATGAATGGGAAGGTGGACAGACAGTGATTGACACGAGACCCAAAAGGCAGAACACAGAACACACAAAATGTTGGCCTTTGGTTTGCGCTTAGCTAAAGTCCAGGGGGGTGATGACACTAACTGAAATTGTAATACTGTAGATTAAACTGATATTGAACTTATTTGGATAATTGGCTCCTTTCTTCGATGCTAACTGCATCAGCTGCTTTCGTGCTGCTTTTTGCCACTTTTTGCTGGACCCCGCTTGTCATGCTGGCAGCCATATTTTTATATTAACTATTTATTTTTTCATATAAAAGCTGCTGGTGCTGCGCCCCAGCGCACAAAAACTTTTCAACTTGCGCCAGCAGATTGGACGGTCAGCGGTGTTGACTGACGGCCCGCCGGATAAACTGTTTACTCTTCTTGAGTTTCCAAAACTCGTTTAATCAAATCCTGAAAAGCACTGAATCAAATGAATCAAAGCCTGAGTCAAATCCCTCTCTCCCTGGGACTGAGGATAAAAATGAATATTTACCTCCTTTTGTGCCCTGACGGTCTCTCTGCAGCTTTGTATCTGAGTTTGGATTAGCTGAGAGAGCGGATACATAAATTTAATAATTGATGTGATCGATGTTCATTAATGTTGACAAATGAAATGGAAGATGAGTGGTACAGTTATTCAGGGGATTGAGGCTCGCGGTGAGTGTGAAGAGGAGAGAAGGACGTGGATGGACAGAATTCGTTCAAATGAAAGAGAAGAAAAGCTACAGCAGTTTTGAAACTGCATCTAGACATCGTCACAGATAGCCGAGGATCAAGGCGTGAATAAACCTGTAATATCAAAAATATTTGCAAAGATCAGGAGAAAAATGTGATCTGGAGAACATGATTTCTTTCATATCACAAGAAATTCTGCTTTTATTTTTCTCACAATCCTGACATGAGTTATTCCTAGAAAAACAAATTATTTTCTTGCAAACTTGACATTTTAGATAGACGATTTACCAGAGTCGGAAGTCGGCGTTCTATTTATTGAGATACGGGCCGATTATGTTGAAAAACATCAAACATTTTTGTGATGTTTTTCAACATAATCGGCCCGTATCTAACTAAATACAATGCGACTTCCGACTCATTACGCAGATCAATAATATATTTTTCTTATCATTCTCGCAAAAATGAACATGCACTCTCGATCGCTGATTTCTTTATAGTTTGTTTTCTCAAGATCATGAGTTAAGTCGTTTCTGAGCTATTTTTCTCTTCTCGTCCTTTTATTGAGATCATAACTTATTTTTCTCACTATACGTATCAAACAAAAATAAAGCTGTTTTTATGAGATTAAGACTTTTTTTTCCTGTGATCTTGACATAATAAAAAGGGTAGCTTTTCTATAAACTTATGATAAAAGTTTAGGCGTTTTGTTGCAGTAAAGTTGTGGGATCCAGTCAAAGTTGTGGAAAAATTTGTGATTTGTCTCCCCTTTATATATTCTTTAACAATGAATTTTAAGGAAGGTAACAAAACTTTTATTAAGCATTAATCATTTAGTTATTTTTGAAGGTAAATGTGAGGTGTTTTTAATCACATGTTTCCTGCGTCTTCTAAACGTAAGGAAGTGAGTTTGTTGGACGATATCTCAACGTTTTGAGGGAAATGACAATGATTGGTCAAAAATTGCGGAAAAGTTGTGGTGTTTGGTCAAAATTGTAGTAATGAATTCATGGGCATTGGCTGAATTTTTGTTAATAGTTGCGATCACAACATGGAGGGTCCTGGAGGGTCTGAATATTGCATCAGTGAATAAACAGCTTTAATATAACTTTTATATACGTAGCTAACAGAGCTTTGAAAGAGTTTGGACATTGCAATTTTTGGTAAAGTTCCCTTTAATAATTTCCCAATGACCTAAAGTTAAGCATCCAAGCAGTGATGGAAGTGGAGACTTTCAGCTTTAATTATAAAAATTGCAAAAGCATTTATTTTTTCAGAATTTACAGCCAGTTTTCACCATTTTCAGAGGCTCAGAGTCTAATTGGACATGTGTCTGACAAACGGTTCAAGGGCTTAGAGGGCCAGGAGGTCTTTTTTTTATTTTTGACTCCATTAGTGGCCAACGTAGATGCCAGATTTCCTCATTGTTTTACTTCCTCATCTTTTCCTCCTTCTCTTTTCTGCGGTTCAGGCGGTTTCACTTCTGATTTTCTGAGCCGAACAGATCCGTTTTGCTAAATTAGCTCCGACAATAATTTATCATGCCGAATCAATCAAAACAGCGCCAGTGGAAAGCGATTATATTCAGCCACACACACACACACACACACACAGCCTCCACGGCAGCGCAGAGCCTCTCTCACGTCCGCTTGGCTTCTGATGGGGAAAAGCGTGTGTGCTATGTTTGTTGCTCTGGGGGAGATTTTAATCATCTCTCTCCCCTTGGAATACGGCATTGATGTGGATTATTAAGTTATTGGCAAGGTACTCTCTCTTCGCACAGGAATTTATTTTGTGACAAAGAAAACAGGTGAGATGAAAAGACAAGATAAAAATAATGACTTGGTAGTGAAGCTTCTTTTTTGTTATGACAGCTTCAATAAGTTGTGTTTATAAAGAAATTAACCTCTAACTGTGTTCATAAGAACTGTGGTTTTATAATTCTCATGTAAATGATAAAGCTCTATGACGCCACATGTTCTATGGCGCTTGAAGGCTCCCCCGGAGGTCAAACACGCTTTTTCCTTTTGCTAGAAGCTAATTATAGTCGATCGCCACGCTTTTTGGGCCCGTACGGCTGAGATGTGCATCATTCCTATTTACCCTACTTAAAATTCAGTTTTCTGCGGTAAATTGTCTTCTCAAGATCATAACGAATTTTCCTCGAAATGTTGAGACAATGAAAGTTGTGTTTACCAGTCTGATGACACGGCCAACTGCCTACCCGTTACACCACCAACTGCCCCAAAATGAAGTTATTTTTTTCAGGGTGACAACATATTTTTCTTGTAATCTCGACATAATGAAAGAGGTTTTCCTTGAGATGCATTTTTTCCCACAATCTCAACATAACGAAAGCCGTCTTCTCAAGACCACAAGTTTTTTCATACTTTCAACATGATTAAAGTCGGTTTCTTGAGATCATGTTAATTTTCTAATAATGAAAGCTTGCTTTGGGGATTTTAATCCACTTCAAGTTTAAAAAGTACTTTTCAGATCTAAAAACTTTGTGCGTGATACAAGACATTAGATTGGGGCTAAAAGAGGTAAAATAAAGAGATTTTTTTTAAATATGAGATTAAAATATAAATAAATTATATCCAAAAATGTACAATTAAAAATAAGCCTTTAAAGAGAGAGTACTACTTTTATTTTACTGCTTGTGTGGGTTGTGTGAAGCAGTTGGTAGTGTAATAGTTAGGGAGTTTATAGTCAATAACTTTCATTATTTTGAGATCAAAGCAAAAAATAACTATGTAATCCGGACAAATCAGGAGAAAAATAACTCCTGATCCTGAGAGTCATTCATTCAGTCATTCATTATCCAAACCGCTAATCCCAACTGGGGTCACAGGGGACCGAGCTATCCAGGAACTGATGGGCGCTAGGCGCTGAACAACCCTGGGCAGGTGCCAACACACTGCAGGGTAATCCTGAGATCTTCTGGAAAATTATCAAGATATTGAGTTGACTTTTGTCAAGATCATGATAAAAATAAAAAATAAAGAAGATAAAAAGTTCCAATCTCAAGAAGTTTTGTTATTTGAAGATTATAATCTCAAGACAACAAGAAGTACAAAATCAGATCGTTTTAGTGCCAGCCCCGAGTATCAGTCACCCCCTGGGGATAAACATTGCTCTGGAGCCGGTTGTCGCCTCCGTCTATGGGATCAGACTGCAGGAGAGCGAGAGTGTTGTGTCCCGAGGAGAGGATGAAGGGATCAGAACGAGGGATTCTCTCATCCATCAGCCTTTATTTCTACCCATCACTCTGCACATCTCAAAGTGAAGTGTAAGTACTCTAAGTCACTTCTTCCATTAGTAGAACACACGCTACCAGTCATTACCAGAATCTAAATTTAATTACCGGCCATTTTCACGTGGCAAAATCCAAGGTTTGAGCGATTTCTTCAGGGTCAATATTGATACCGATTATTAGTTATTGTGTAGTGCTTGTCAAGTCCCTTTTAGCAGAAATTACATTAACATCTATAAGCTACCAGCTGCCGCTCTGCATTTACCAGAACACACAGTAGCACATTCGTTCTATCACCAAATCAAATATCTAAAAACTCAGCTTTTCTGATCGTGAAAAATATCTCGACTAATCGATATGGATGGTAATTACGGCCTGCATCGTCTGAAGCTCAGTAAATCTTCCTGCCATAGTAGAATGATACTTAACAAAAACAACGAGACGGACGAGGGAAGAAAAAACTGATTTTAAATATGCAACAACCTTTTAAGAAATAACATGCTTTATTAATATTTATGAGGTTATAAAGCGACGGGGTAAGCCGCCACCTGAGAGAGAGAGAGAGAGAGAGAGAGACTGTGGAGACTCACACTAATAAGGACAGTCGTTAGTGATTAGAAATTAAATAAAACCACGTAATAAAAACACAGACAATAATCATCTGACAATAACAGATTATAAAATTGATGGATTATAAAGGTAAAGTGCTGACGGATGGAGAACGTCTTCCTGCACATACTCTGAGATACTTCTGCATTATTTATTTATTCTACTTGTACCACAGGAAATTCTGCCTGAGACAAAAAGGAGGGAACACACACACACACACACACCACACACTCACACAACACAAGACACCTAATGAAGGCTGCACATAATAATCTTCATATTCATGAGGTCCTTCCCTTTGATTCCCATAATAATTAGTTATAATTCATTTAACAACTGAAGCTTCACCTAAACATAACCTACAGCCAGTGTTGGGAGTAACGCATTACAAAAGTAACGAGTTACAGTAACAGATTACTTTTTGCTGTAACGGTGTAATGTAAGACACTACTTAATAATTTTCAGTAATATTTACCTGCATGTTCAGTAACGTAGGTTACAAAGCACTTTTAACCAAAATGGGACATTTGTTTAAAATGCAAGACCGGTGGAGATCTCATATTAATCATCTGTGGATTAAAATGTGAGAGTTGTATTGTTGTTGCGGTTAGTTGGAGCCCCTTGCACAGTGTGTATCACATAAGGCTTGCTTCTCTGGTGAGATGGCAGAAGACAGCCTTTATGTAGGACGCTTATGATTACTTGGGAGTCTGTCAGATAAGGACAAAAAGAATATTTTAGTCAAGAGCAATCTTTTGCCCAAACCCTAAAGAACTATCAACGCCGAGAAACAGTAGCAGCAATTTGAAACACCTTTGAGCGCTATATGTAAAATAATTTGTGCTGATTTAGACGAGATTTAGAGAGATCAGCCAAAGCAGTGCAGAAATGAAGTTTCGCCACAGTTCGCCCTCATGCTACTCTCTTGAAACTTCTCAAGATCGACGAAGATGCTTTCAGGTTAGAATGTCAAGTTATATCTTCACAGTTATTTTGGTGAAAGTAACTGGAAAAAGTTAAGCAGAAGTTTGTGTAAATGGATTACAATTGGAGACAGTATTATTGTAAGGTAAAGCGGATTACATTTGATTACCAGTAACAAGTAATGTATAGTGTATTACACTTCGCAAGTAACTTTCACAACACTGCCTACAGCTCAGCAAGCAAACGCTGTAGTTAATCGTTTAATTATCTCATGCTTATTACTACTCAAATTGTTTATATTTCAACTGCTTAGTTGCTGATTATTTGATTTTATTCTCAGTGTAAAACACTTTGTAGGAATAAAAGGTGCAATATAAGTTATATAATAATAATAATAATGATAATAATAATTTTAAAAAGCAAGCATCTGCATTTCATGTTAAGATTGATTCTTTATTGTTACGCAAGAAAAGTGCCATATAAATTATATATATACATACAGTATATGCAATATTTGCGCGGTTATTATTGCTTTAAATGTAAAACTCACAGTCTGTCTCAGTCATCTTGTGAGCATTTATCTATCTATCTACTGTGCTGCACAAAAAGACATGCAATAAAAGTGAAGAACAAATCTCAAATAAGCAATCATTGTTAAATGTCAGAATCTTTGTAGAATTTTTATAACTGGGCGGTTAGATTTTCTTGGTTGGTAAATGATGCTTTTAAAGTATTTCTTGTTAAAGGTTTCTGTGTTTTATGTGACAGAATTTGTGTTCTTGGGTTTCCTTCTGATTTTTCTAGCTCGTGATCCAGCAGAACGTCTCAGCTCTCCTTTCTTTCTTCCTGACAGGATTTTTTAGGAAGAGGAAGTTTTCTCAGCAACAAATCTATTAAAAAGCTGGTGTCATGGTCCTGAACACACACACACACACACACACACACCCTGTTAGAAGCACAATGCCCTGGCACGTTTCCCACCTGGCCTGACAGCCAGTAACACTTCCACTGTCACTTTCCCATGAGCTGTGTGACTGGTGGAGGTTTGCGACTTGAGGAGGTGGATGGGTTCAGCTGACGTACCCTAATCTGGCTAAACACGATTAATCCAGCATGTTACATCTATCTGTCTGTCTGTCTGTCTGTCTGTCTGTCTGTCTCTTTCTTTTGCTTTCTATCTGTCTTTCTCTCTGTCTATCGATGTGTCTATCTTTTTTTGTCTTTTGTTCTATCTTGTCTGTCTGCAGATTTGTCTTTCTGACTCTCTCTCTGTTAATCTATGTTTCTGTCAATTTATCCATTGATGGTCTTTCTCTTCCTATCTGTCTATCCATCCATCCATTCCTCCATCTTCCTTTCATCTATCAATCCATCCATTGATTCATTCATCCATCCACCCATCCTTCCATCTAGCCTTCCAATATCTATCCTTGCTTTCTTCCATCCTTCCTTCCATCCATCCATCCATCTGACCATGATATATGCCGACACTGATTATTACTAATCACATAGATTGATAAGTGATATTTTAATCTGATGTTCAGCTCTGGTACAAATTAAAAGACCACATCAAAAGTTTTTTTATCTCTGGATTCATCAGAGATTAACGATACTTTAATTCCACTTTGAGATCACGGCAGACGTCGAACTGTTATCCACTGAATCACTGCTAAAGTAATTGCCGTGGTCGCGGCTGAAAACTCAGAGAGAGTCATGTTTTTTTTCTGTTTGTGAGAGATGAGCACGTGGTTCCTCCCTCCCACAGCGACTCCCTCGAACGGCCTTGGGACAATGATCGAGTGTGATTTCCAGAAACCCCACATTATGTATGATAGATTTTCGATTACTGACAGCTAGATGACACTGGGCCGGAGCTAGAGTTAACTTTGACCCTGGCAAAAATTGCTGGCTCTGGAGCTTGAGGCATACTGCCAGAACACTGACATTGCAGTCACGACTCTGAGAAAACCAGTGAGAGATGTGGAGAGAAATGTGACCTCTAAACATGCCAAATCCACTTCTTCCACACTTCCGCTCCGTCCAGTCTTCCACACTTCTTCATGTTGGCTGCTCCTGCTAAACAGCTTGAAGCTTTGAGGAGTAAAGAACTAAAGCTTTGAGGAGTATTATTAAGAACTAGGGTTGCAGCTGTCGATTATAAATGCGGTGTTAGGAGTATCGTGTACGGGTTGACAGATTATCGGCTGGACTGATTCTCGGGGGCCGATACAAGTCATTTTGTTGATTATCGGTATCAGTGTTTAATTTTGACCATCATGATATGAAATACCTTTAGGCGGTGTGTACTTCATTGTGGCTCTATAATTGCCTTTCTTTCTTTCTAAAGCTGCTTTTGCTGTCAATTTGCTTCATTTAATGTCCTTTACCATTAACCCAAGTTCTCTGATTGGGTTGCAGGTCACACCAGTAGTAGCCAGTTCCAACGCTGAAGCCTTGTTGTCACAAGGGAGAGGAGGAGAGTTTCAGCTGAGCTTGAGGTTTGTAAAATTCGAGATTTTGACAGAATTTCTTCTTATTTTTTGCATATTGGTTCTGAATATCTATATCAGCCCCATGATCCAGCAATAATCGGTATTGATTAAAACCTCACCTCTCATACTCTCTCTCTCTCTCTCTCTCTCTCTTACCCCTTCCTCTTGTCCGCTCTATCTCTATTTCTAGTCACATCCTTTTCACTTCCAAATTTTTTATTTTTTATCATTCTTCTCTCCTGTATCTCTCTCCCCTTCAGGCCTCAAGTTTCTCTCTGCCCCTCCCTCCTCTGTCGCCTCTCTCTCCTCTTCTGTGAATCCCTTGCCCTCGCCTCCTCACTCCTCCTTCATCTCTCCCCCACATCTCTGTGTGTTCTGTCACTTCATTGAGATTATGCTCAAAACCAGCCGTGGAGAAGCGCTTTTCATTTATTACAGAAAAATGTGTGATGCAGCACACAGACACCAGACGTTACACACGCACACGTACACACACACGTACGGTATTATGTGTATAAAGACAGGTGCAAGGTACATCCAGCATGAGGTTTAGAACAGAGAATCGCTTCAGGGGCTGGGCACCATTGATTATTACCGATATCGGTATCTCGAACTCCTTAATTCCACGTGAATTCCTTCTAAAGCATTTATTATTTCAAATATTTCAACATTTTGTTAACACATTTCTAATAAATAAATGTATAATTCAGGCAAATTTGACTGTCCAGTCGGGTGACAATTTATTTTGGTTTTGCTGTAATTTTTGATTGTATATATTCTATTATTAGTATTATATATAATAATATTTTTTTACTAGTACTTTTGGTTTTAAATATTTTTGTACACAGGATTATGATATATTACATTGGCATTTATAGGTAAAATAACCCAATCTAATAAAAACCCAATTATTTTCACTACTTGTGTTTTACTTATTTACACCATAAATAAAACAACTAAAATTTTGATTTTTAAATTATTATTATATAATATGTCCTACTCGATGATTTATTATTCACACCACCTAAACACAATTAGGTATGATGGTGGATTTGGAGACCATTACATCTCTACTGATAAAGTTTACAACAAATATGTTAAAAATCATGTCCAAACCCGACGACACCAAGTCCCTCCTCATCGTCCTCCTGCGTGAAGTCGGCTTCTCTCACTCTGGCAGGTTAAATCACGTCTTCGTTTTGTCCATTCATCGCCACAGCGGTCCTGCTGACCAGCGCTGGACAGAAGGAGTGGCGAGACGGACGAGAGTGACCACAACAATCCCTCACTCTGAACTTCGCCTCGATCCAACCAGATTTGCAGGAAAAGTCTGGACAATGGCTGGGGTCATTTATCTGTCTTGATTAAGATGAAAATGTGGTCAGTTGGATTATAACTGATCTTTAAAATCAATCAAGATAATCTCTTGGCTAGTTTTTCTGACCCGATGCCAGGAAGCAGTGCAGAGGTCTGACCGTGTCGTTAGTCAGGCGTCAGCTTGGGTTTACGTGACGGAGTTTAACGAGTCTAAATTATTGTTGATGCCAGAAGTGAGGAATGTACGTGATCAGACTCATTCCTCATTCAATTAAATAAATCCAAATTAACTGAAAGTGAAGGTTCTGATTATAACTGGATATTAGGAGAGAGAGAGAGAGAGAGAGAGAGAGAAATGAAGGAGTGAAGGAGACAGAGCAGGAGATGGAGAATGAAGCAGAAAGAGAGGGAGAGAGGGAGAGAGACAGAGAGAGACGATAGGTGAGGAGAGAGAGAAGGAGAACGTGATGGATAGAAAAGTAGGAGGATAAGAGAAGGATAGAGAGGACGCAGCAGGAGAGAGGTGAAAGAGGAGAGAGTTGGAGAGGGAGATCTAGAGAAGCAGAAAGAGAGGGAGAGAGAAAGTAGTAAAGTAGAAGAGATAGAAGTGAGAAAAGGGAGTAAAAGAGACAGAAAAGAGACAGAGAGAGAAGTGGGGATAGATGAGAGAAAGTTGAGAGAAAGGAGAGAGGGCAAGACGAGAGAGAGAGAGAGTGAGAGAGTTGGAGGGAAAGAGATGTGGAAATGGAGAGAGGGAGAAAGTAGGAAAGGGAGAGAGAAAGTAGAGGAGTAGAAGAGTAGAGGAAGAGAATGAGAAAGTAGGAGAGAAAGAGATGAAGGAGTGATGGAGATAGAGTAAGAGATGGAGGAAGAAGGGGATATAAAGAGACACAATAGGTGAGATAAAGGAGAGAAAGAGGCCAGAGAAAAAGAGTGTGAGAGTAGCAGAGGAAGAGATGTAGAGAAGGAGAGAGGCAGAGAGTGATAGAGAGAGAGAGAAAAATTTCATGCGGCTATGCACCACTTCTCTGGACTGCAGCAATGAGAGCTAGTAAACGTGAGGAGACCGCTAAACCCAAAACCAAACAGAGCCATGACTGAAGGTTCAGCTTAACGCTGCTTCCGGCCTAAGTAAAGCGTCGTATGTTTGGCAACACTGCTTAAAATGTTATTTATAACCAAGCAAAACTAGTATTACATAAAATTCCCAATAAATCAATATCGAATCGAGAATTGAATCGGATCATGACTCAGAATGGGAATCTAATCGCATTCAGGAAATCAGCAAACGCATCGCAACCTAGTAGATTCATCATTCTTGTATGTCAATTGGTAATTTATTTTGACCATCAAAACTAAACAAAGCAGCAATACAAAAACTACAGCAGTAACAGAACTCTCTTCTCCATCACCTCAATAAAACATGAGCTATTAACATCAATTATACATCAGTCAACGTTGAGGTCAATCCTTCCAGAACATACTGCTACCTTCTTCATCACATCAGCACCATCTCACCTGCATGAAGATACTACACTGCACAACGCTGAACAGTGTTCAAGACAACCTGGAGCAAAGATACACGCCAAAAGTGGGAAAACAATTACAGATCACAGAGTTACAGATTAAAAACTGCTATTTGGTGCTTGATTAAAAATAAAAAGCAATGCAAATATAGTAAACCTATTTTCTTCATGATTTTTAATTAATAGTAAAAATATTAATGAGGCAATCAACCAGGGAACTTCTGGATAATGAACATTCTTTACCTGGCTGATGTTGCTCTATGAACTGACGCGGTTAAATCGGTTGTATTGTTAATATGAAATGTTGCGATAAATTTCATTTCAGAGCACAGTAGCTGCATAAGCTTAACATTTGCTTGAATTCACAATTTTAATTCTCAGTGCAACAGCGAAAGAACTGCGTGACAGAGTCGGGGTCGAGACCACCTAAACCAAGACTGAGACCAGACCAAGACCGCTCTGCTGCCGAGACCGAGACAAGACCAAGACTGGCGGCCGAAGCTGGGATGAGATCGAAAGGTATTTAGCACCACAAGAGCAACAAATAAAAACATGCTTTCATACATCATCACAAATAATTTACATGCATTTATGCAATTATTTCAGTTTTGTGCACGGAATTACTCCTAAATAATTTCACATACAGAGGAATGAATATAATGTCCAGTAAGTTGAAAGTCTTGTGATTCTGACGGTATGTGTGTCGGCGTCTGTCTCAAAGAGTTTTAATAGTAATATTCTCAGAGTTGTGGTCTCGGCTGGTCTTGAAATAAAATCCCGAGTCCTCTTTGTCCGAGTCCTCTTTGTCCGAGTCCATGACAAGACCGAGACCTTTAAAAAATGGTCTGAAACTGGTCTCGAGTACTGCAACACCGCCTGACTGTGTGGATATTGACGTAAAACTCTAAACTCAGATTTCATTTGCTTTACATCATCAGAATGCTACTCGTTCTGGACCCTGCTCGCAGTCTGAAGGTAACAAGAACCAGAAACTAAAGGCACCTGATTTGGTCAATTCTACACGATGAGCAGTGTGAAATGACCAAGACAGTCTGGGTACGCTTGACTTTAATTTCGAATTGGATGCAATATGTCAAACACATATAACTACAACATGTCAAAAACTGCACGTCAGCACAACACGCCCTGACATCCGCGCTGAAAACAGAAACAGCAACAAACTGAGATCTGCTCGACGATTTCATCAGGTCCATAAACAGCCTCTCCACTTCTGAGTGTCTTCAAGTGCCCGGTGCATGGAAAATTCATCAAAACCAACACTCAGATCCTCTAAACGATCCTTCACAATAATCTGGATAATTTGTGACATTCTTATTCATAAAAGAATTCTTGTTAACACTTTCAAAAAACAGGCAAAATAATTGTTCATGAATCATAATCGAGATCAAATGTTCAACTAATCGTAATACTGATTTGAGGTCGCATCGTCCAGCCCTACCGGTGCATTCTATTTTGGCTGAAGCATTGACAGTGTTTTATTTAGGGCTTAGAAGTGTCTTGTAAGTCGTGGTCTCTTCTGAGTTCCCCGCCTTGAGGCAGCAGTTTAACCCAAAAGTAACGTTGCACCCGGAACACAACATGAACTTACTGTACTGCAACATCAAAATGATTTGCATATTAATGTTACTTTTTGTATAGATTTTGTCTGGAGCACTAAAGAGACACTAACAATCAGAAGCAAATTCCTTGTATGTTTTTAATCTTACTTGGCAAATAAATCGGATTCTGAACTTCCAGAATGCTGGAATCGTTAACTGAATGCCCACTACAACGTCCCATTTGTACAAAATGCCAGATAGAACAGATTCAAACACTCGCTCTTCTGCAATCGGCTCGATGTAACATACCAGGGGTGGACCGATACAGTCTTTTTCCAGCATCAATACTGATTATGACTATTCAAGGAGAGTGATAAGTGAAGCCTAAATATGCTACAATCACTCTTTGTTATAAAACATACTAAAATACTTTTATTATTTAGGAAAATTCTTCACAGCTTAATAACACACTGTTTGAACTACACCGCCATTGTTTAGCGTGACGTTGAAGACATCAAGCGGTTGCTACCCATCCTGGATAAGGCAAACTACCGCTAAGTTTTCATGTGCTGTGATACACTGAGTATCTATAAATGACCAGAGCATCTTGTTATAGTGATTTATTGTATATTTACTGTATACAAAATCAGTTTAGTGAGTGACTCAGAGGGAGGCAAATCCTAAAAATCTATGATCTGTGAGTGAATGGATTTTCTACAATTTTTTCATAAAAGCAAAAACATTTTGAGTGGTTTTATGTGACATTTATAAATCTAACGCCACTGTTAATCTTATAAGGCCAACATTTCGGACAAACCAGAGATTCCTTAACTTTCATGATGTAAAAATGAAAATCACAGTGTAACGTCCGACTGGATTCAGTCTCCTGAGTGGCCAGATTCGGGCCGAGACCTCGCACACAGAGGCGTGACAGAGTCAAGACAGCACATTTTTGCTATATTATCAACATATCGGCTTCAAAAATAACCATTTCACATAACTGTAATAACGCCTTAATCTTTTAGAAAATATCAATTTCATCCATACGCTGCATGCTTTGCAAAACAGACAAAATAACCAACAAATTTCTACACAACATTAAAAAAATGAGAGCATTTGATTACTGACAGTTCTATTGCTTTATAAACGTTGGATTATGGGATTGTGGAGATGTTCCATGACTCCTTCAAATATGAGCAAAGTATAAAAGAGATTAGACACAGCTGTTGTGCTTATAACAGACATAGCCTCAAGATTTGGGACGCAGTTTTCTTCTCTTAACATGCAAAACCCCATAATAAGAGCAGTGCCCAAGAACAGAACATTCCAAAATCCACACTCACAATCGTCTAAAAACAGCCCACAAATCGTACTGATGCCAAATCAGCATTAATCATCACATTACCGCACGTGGAAAGGGCTCGACCAATTCTTCTCAGAGAACTTCAACCAAATAAATTAAGGTGGAAAATATAGCAAATGTTGCACAATCCAACAACACTGCACATTACAAATATATTCCATTTTCAAACATTTTGCTCACATCTTCAAACGGCACACATGCAACATTTAACTGTAATGTTTAACTCATTTACACTTCACATGTACAGCATTTAGCAGGCTAAAATGGGTTAATATTTACACGTTGGGATTCAGATGACAAAATATGGAAATAAATACACACATTATGGCACAATTACAATATAACGTTGTAACTTGATAAAGATAAAGATTGGGGGGGGTTGAGGTCTTTACCCGTGTGCGATGTTACAACTGGTTTTTCAATAAAAAAAGTAAAATGTTCTCATCCTCTATGACTAGGACTGTCTGATGGAACATCATTTGATTTATGCTTCTTGGACAATTTTCAAGAGAGGATGCTCTACACTCAAAACATCACAGCAAAAAGTTCTTTTTCTTCTTTTGTTTGAGTCATTTTAGGATGATTTGTTTCTAATTGTGCTATTCAAGATCATTTTTGCTGTTATTTTTTTCCAATATTGAGAGAAATGAGATCTTGGCTTTTTAACATCTCACATTCAGCCTGTGTGTGACAGAATAATGTGAAATAATGGAGACATAATATTTTTATGTTCCTTTACATTTTTATAATATATTTTTGTTTGCACTGATGTTAATTAAATTTGTACTCAAATTTGCCATTTTTTGTATCTTATTTTAATCACCACATACCCTTTCAATATCAACACATTTTAAAATATTTTTTAGTGTTTTTAAGGCTTGCTTTATGTATTTACAGGACATTTCATGTTACACTAGCATAAGGTTAAGTGTATGCTGAATTGTATTTTTCTGATTTTCTTCGTCCTATAGCTACATGAACTTTGTACTATATTTAGCCTTTAATATATCAACACATTTAGCCTGTATGTGACAGTATCATGCAAATTATACTTAATTATTTAAAAATATTGCATTACTTCTCCCAAGCTTTTATAAGAATTTAAAGGAGTACTTACTGCTATGCATTTTGACCCTGTTGATGTACTACTTGGACACGGTCTCTCTCCACAACGCGCCCTGGGTCACTTGGGCCAGCAGGTTCTGACCTGTCCAAAGCAGTACACACCTTTAAACACACACACACAACACACACACAGCGAGACAGGAGACAGGAGGCGGGGTATGAGTATCACGGAGACGGTACCAGAAACGGCGGCCTCGGCTCAGGGAGGGGGAGCCTTGGCAGTCTGCACCGTCCAGCCCCCAGCGAGCTGTTGTGGTAAAAGCGCGTCCCCGAAGGCGTCCGTCAGGCTGCAGTTCGGCTCTCCCAACTCCCCGATCAGGATCCGGAACAGAGCCGCGTCCATTTCCCCGAACCCGAACCCGAACCCGAACCCGATTCCCGCGTCTCGCCGCCTCGCGCTCCAATCCTTAGCAGCGCGCGCATCGCGTATCAAGTGCGCCCGTGCACGAAGTGCCTTCCCCTCGCGCTCCTCACCGACCAATCAGCGGGGCGCACGAGAAATAAAAGTAATGGAAATATATTTTATTTGGCAATATTATAGATTTTTGGGGGGAACTGTGTTGGCAAATTGTGTTTAAGAGGGGTTTCGTTGTTGTTAAGAAAGTTATTATTATTATTGTTGAGGTTATTATTATTATTATTATTTTATAAATAGAGATGAAAGGAATTCAGCCATGAAAGCGCAAAATAGAGGAAAACCAGCAAATATACAAATTAAACAGTTAGGGTTAGGCTTGATTTAAAAAAAATATAAAAATCAATAAAATATTATTTGGACAGTAATTGATTATTTTATAGGATTGCATAGGCCAGTTTTTGATTTTGTAGTTTCTCCGTACTTATATAATAATAATAATAATAATACACACAATAATACATAATGGCTATAGCCACAAGTAGCACTAAACGAGGTACAAGCAGTGAAGCGCAGAAGAGAAGATTTACAGATGAAATACTTATTTGACGCTTGATAAAAAGGGAAATAAAAACAGCAACAAAAATATTTTTGGACAAAACTTAATTATTTTAAACAATTGTTTTGGCCAGTTTGGATTGGAGAGGGGTGTGTTCATTGTACTACACACCATTGCAGCCAGAATAGGTGATGACAAACCTTAGGTTACGCCTCCCCTTTTATTAAAATAGGGACAAATGTTTTTACTGAGAACATCCAAGTGACAAGTGTCACATCCACAAATTTCTGTCGTGTCAGTCTGTAAGCTTTCAGTCAGTATTTAATTTCTTCTCATTGTGTAAAAGTTGCATTCATGTTATGCATTATATATTTTCTGAGAGCAAAACAGTGTCAATTCTCTGTGTGAAATACGGGATCTGCTGTTTGACGGTGTGAAACATCTGAGATTTAATGAAACGCTTCCAGTAGATTAGGTTAAAAACCTGATGCACCATGCAGCATCAGGAGCGGATAAAGCCTTCACATCAGTAAACACCGGCTGCAATCAGCCGTTCAATAAGTGCAAAGTTACGAGTGACTACTTAAATGTGAGACGATCTGATTTGTCACTGCAGTGATTTAGGAGCTGAAAAACATTCCTTTTAAAGTGGCCGATTAAAAGTGGGCCAGTCTTGTCTCATGGAGATGCAGGCGAGGCCTCGGGCAAAGAGATCAGCTAAACCCAAAAATAAAACAGTTAAGAATCAAATGTGCTTCCTTTAATAAAACACAGACGCTAGGAATAGCCTGTATTACACGTGGTAATAAAGTGAAATTATTAATTAAGGAAGGACAATTGGAGCAGGTTATGCTAATGGTTTATCACTGAGGCATTTTAATTTATGAAAGTGTTTATTTGTTATTGTGAACACAGCACAGTACACAGTGCACCTCAACCAACCCTTCCATGATGGAGCAGTGGGCAGCTTTTTTGCAGCACCCAGGATGAAGTGCATAGAGATGGCACCTTGAACATGAGTACATCAAAGCTTCCTTTACCGGCTCGGGACTTGA
Organism: Distichodus sexfasciatus; assembly: GCA_032718565.1. Taxonomy (NCBI): domain Eukaryota; kingdom Metazoa; phylum Chordata; class Actinopteri; order Characiformes; family Distichodontidae; genus Distichodus; species Distichodus sexfasciatus. Next base: position 76,115 of record JAVGVS010000421.1, on the reverse strand, counting down.
ACTGGCGACACTCTGATCACGGGCCAACTCCCTAACCATTACACTACCTTCTGCTCCAAATGTGACTTCGGCATTTAATTCATCTGTGAAGGAGCAATGCAGCTTTTTAGGCAGCACACTAAGAGTTAGTGTTTGTGATCTGCACTACTCAGGAAGTACCTCGCAAGTACTCTTTCATTCTGTCCAGGACTTAACTGCAGCAATATTCGATCACAGCAGTGCTACAAAAGCTTCCTAATTGCTCTTTCAGTGAATGATCAATTTACAGAGGTCTGGGGGCAGGTTAGTGTAACTGCGAAGGGTCTCTGTGATTGAAAGTGTTCAAGTCCTTGACTGTGAAGCAAATGTCATAGGTACCTTATGCGAGCGGGGTTAGTACTCACAGTCAAGCACTGTGTGCTAAAGGTGTCTAAAAATGACAATAACTGATCTTCAAAACACTGAACACAGGAGAGCTACTCAATATTCAAGGCTGTAAAGTTCTGATCTTCAGAGAACCACACTTGAAATTAGAAAAGGGTACCGAGGCTCAGTTGAACTGAAAACAACAGAGAAACTGAATCTCCTTTCAGCTGTGAACACAAAAGAACTGAGTTCTTTATTTGTTGGACCTCTTCGAGTAATTTAGTTTGCCCTTTAAAGAAACACGCTAACAAAACAGGGTTGCAGCTCCATTTCTCATCTTTGTGTGTTTTAGTATCTATTGGTTGCGGTTTTGAGACCGTGGCTAAGAAAAATGAAGAGGTTCATGTTCTGCTGAAATGTGTATGCGTAGTGTGTTGATCTAGCAGAGCAGTGAAGTTCGTTCTAATTGCCTGTCTAGCGCTATCTGGCAGAGTTAAAAGAAATGTTAATGCATTCCAGTAGACGGTGTGTAGTTTTTAGCCTTCGATGCTAAGGTGCCCTGACAGCGTGTCAGAACGAGGCGTTAATGGCCATAATTTCGTAATTACCAATTTCATCAGATTTATTCATTATTTATTTTCAAATCATCTTCACCCCATAATAACAACAATAAAAATATTATAACTCTTAATTATAAGCACCTCTCATTTGTAAAACTAAGCCAAATTTCTGTATAGGTAAGTCCATCTCTGCAACTATTTAACTATGATTTTATATTTCTTCTACAGCCTTCTATTATTTATATTATATTTTTTTCAAAAGTCAAAGTAAACTTGATAGTATAAGTATACAAGTATACAGAAAGACGAGATGACGAACACTGATTGGGATTCAGCGGTTGGAAATGAATGAACGAATGAATATTCCTTTTTGTCTTATATTACAGAATTTAGCAGACGTTTGTATCCAGGGGTAATCAAAAGCATTTACACTATGTTAGTTCGTAACGTAATTAGCAGCAATGCTTTTGGGAAACGCACCCCAGAGTGACTTCCATTTTCCTACTTTAGAAGGTTTTCCTGAGAGTAATTCAGGGAAGTAGGGTCTTCTTAAGGAGCCTCATAACATCCTGGGTCTAAAGGTCAGCTTAATTAACCACAAAACCACTGTCACCTCTTCTTGTGTGTTTATCAATAACCACTAAATCAAATGTCTTTGTAGGTCACATTGAGCAGGATTAAACATGAACAAGTGGCACCAAAGCGCCTTTACTAAATAAACAGCTAAATAGTTAAAGACAAAAAACATTCTTGTCAAAAGTACACAAACTAATCAGAACACAGAGGGAATACTGACGAATAATACCAGATAGACGAAGACAGGACAGGGTCGTCTCTAAAAGGATGGGGGAGAGCAGTGAAACTCAAATTTTAATTTCTATGGCAGTGAGAATAAAATTAGGAAAAAGGAGAAGCAATTTAACAGTTGTAAAATGAAAATAATGAGTGTAAATATGTGTAAGATGATGGTGTAAAAGAACAAACAGGATTAATTTGAAAATAGAATTAAATTAGAATATGGGATTAGATTTCAGGAAGAGGAATAAAATAAAATGGAGAATCTGTAAAACTAAGCATTGTAAATTTTATTTAATTTCTCTCTCTCTCTCTCTCTCTCTCACACACACACACACACATGCTAATACACAATAATACTAATGCTGGAACCCAGCTTAACGTGTTAAGATTCATTTTGACGCTTCAAGTACATGGTTTCACTCATGTGATTGCACAACTGAAAATCAATGCCACACTAAAGCTTTTGTTCTTTTCTCGGTGGGAATAACGGGAATAACGTCTTGCCTTCACGCTGTGCACCTTTTCCCTGAAAACACCTGAGAAAAACTGACCAATTAAGTGGCATGAGGCTCAGCGGTGATCAAAATTTAAGCGTCTTTGTTTGTCACATACACGGGTTTAAAAACCCAACACCCAGTGACGTGACGTGTGCTGTAAATCAGCTCTGAGACTGTTTAAAGCTGAATAAATGAAGGAAATAGAAATATGAAAAAGTCAAAAACAAAGTTTTAAAAAATATACAGAAAAAATAGCATTAAGTGGTAGTAAGTGGGGTCCAAGCACCATAGTGCTTAAAACACAATCAACAAAGCAAAACAAAAATAAAACAATAGATTTTAGCGTTTAATAGATTTTAGCGTTTAATAGATTTTAACGGTACCTTGCTCATAAGTACTTCAGTGGTACCTTTAGAGGTCTGGGACTTGAACCAGCAACCATAAGAGGATCATGGGGCCAACTCCCTAACCGTTACACTACAATCTTGGTATCTTGAATTATTTGCCTAATTTCCGCTGCTCAGTTAGACAACCCCATACAACCTAGACATCAAAATATAAAGATTTACTCAACTTTACACAAGATGTCAGTTCTAATAAAGGTATTTATAATCGAGGATTTGCAAAAAAAAAAAAAATTAGTTCAAATAAACATTTCACAATTTTTGACCAATGATTGTAATTTCCCACAAAACATTGAGCCATACTTCAGCAAACTCACTTCCTTGTTACGTTTGGAAGACGCACGAAACGTGTGATAAAAACACTAAATGGTTAATGATTAACAAAAAGAATCATGGTTTTGATAATTATTTTCTAATTCATTAATAATTCATTTACATTAATGTTTAAGGAATAATTACAAAGGGGGAAAAATCACAACTTTTTTCCCCCACTTTGACTTTCTCCCACAACTTAGTTGCAAGAAAGTGACTAAAAACACCAACTTTTATTGTAATTTCTGCTGAAGAAATATAAAGATTTACTAAACTTTATAAATAGTTAATACCGTAATGGTTAGGAAGTTTGCCCGGTGAAGTGTGCTGGTTCAAATCCTGGACCAGTAAAGTACCAGTGAGGTACTCATGAGCAAGGTACCGTCTCCAAGCACTGCTCCACCAGGTACTACCAAAAAGCTACCCACTGCTCCTTCACAGATGGGTCCAATGCTCAGTGCACATTAATTTGTCGTTCTTGATAAACTCTGTTTGTCTGTGTATGTTTGTTGATTGTTGAACGTACAAGGTTAAGGTCCATTTGGAGATGAGGGAGATGAGGGTTCACACTGCGCTGCTGTTTTTAGTACCTCTAGCCTGGGCACAGCTGGTACAACATTGATAATTAGCCGAGCAGACGGATCAGGAGTGGGAGTAATTTAAACTCCATGAGCAGTGGTTCCATAATCCTGGGATTAGGACGTCCTGCTGTAGGTGATAATTATTCCATCTTGGAGCAAATTCTAGAACTGGAGGTGCTGCAGCTGCTGCGAAGGTCAACGTTTGTGTTTCTATTATTTGTGCTGTGTTGTGTCATGTGAAAGCTGCTTTATTTGAAGTGCTTTTAATAGCATAAGCGTTTCACTGTAGCTAAATTCCCATAACCCTTTTGGTTTCACTTCGGTTGAGGTACCAAGCGTACCGGGATTAGGAAAGGTTCCAAGCTGTTAAAAATAGACACTGTTTGGTGGATTTCCCTGCTGGCTGCCTTGGACTTACACATGAATCTGTGTGCTTTTACTGAGTGTTTGTGTGGGACTGTTTAGTTCACTAAGCGAATCTGGTTTTAGGTCTGTGTGTGTGTGAATAAATATGGAAAAATGCATAGTTTGTTATTAAATAATTTTATTCTGTATCCTGATAAATACCAAATGGATAAAGAAGTGTTTCCACCTGCACTAATCTTATTCTTTTTCACAGCAGTAAGCCATAGAATGTCTCTGCATAATAACAACTCTGCATGTCAATAACACAGTGAGTTTGGTCTTGAGGAGTGGTCACTGTGGTTTGTTGAGTTGAACATACAATGTGATCAGTGTTGATAACTGCCTCCAGTGAAGTGATTTCCTCATTATAGATATGTAAGAGAGAAATATTGAATAAACATCTTTAATGTTGCTCAGGCTTTGCATCTTCCACTTTTTTCTCATCTGCTTCATGTAGCAGACTCTCTCATCCAAAAGGACTTCCCTTAGCCAATTTCAGAGACTCAGGGACACAGTAGTGGTAGAACTGGAGGTAGGATTCAAAGCCACAACCACCAGAATCCTAACCACTAGTCCACTTCAGTATAACCTGACGACTTGAAAGCGGAAACTGGCTCATACCTAGTTCAGACATAGAGGTGTGAAATCAAAAATATAATTAATTATGATGATAATTAATGTTTTTATTGAATAATTATGAAGCCTCTCACAACAGACTCACAACAGTTGAAAGAACTGGAATTTTTGGGAATTCTGTGACATTTCATCATGGAACATTAACATTTAAAATGTTAATATTAAAATGAATATTGATTTTAATATGTTTAATATTAAAATCAATATTAAATACTCATATTACAGTTTCAGCCTTCGAGCATATGTTTAACATGAGCTTTATAGTTTATTCTTCTGTCATTATTACTCCGGTAAGAGGAGAGATGGGCTAGAAATTGGTCAAAAAATGTTTTGTGGGAAACACCAGGAACAAAGACCACCATTCTATAAGCTTTCAGATGTGACTGTATGTGTGCACATTTGCACTGCAATCATGGTGTATTATTTGTCCTGTAAAGCCCCAGAGAAACTCATTTGTGAGGCTAAAAACCCTCGGCTCATTTGAGCGAGTCCTGCAGCAAATATATTCCACATAACAAGAGATGAGTCATGTAATTGAGCCGATCTTTTTAGCCTCCATTACAAAGAAGACGGCCGGATCGCGTCACACCACGCCGACTCGCTCGCTTGTCATCGAACCGAACCGCCCCAATCAAAACCCACAAAACCCTCACAAAGCTAACGACAGGGTGGACCGCCTTCCCCTGAGCCACTGCTTCATGAAATAGGCTTCCTTAACTCACACAAGGGAACAAATTGTCCTGCAGACGTCCCACTTTTAGTTACCAGCAGAGACCAAAAAGCACAAGCTGGGCGATAAAACAATCTCGATCGTTATTACGGAAAATTTTACGATATATACGATATGTGGATGGGATATCGGTCTGATAACGACTCAAATGTCTGGATCGGGTATCGGTGGCATTGAGCTGATCTATGGAGCCGATCCGTAAATTGTTTCTGCATGGGAAGTGTGACTGTGGTAAAGCTGGTTTATTGTTCAACATTCACACTAATTCCTACATATTGATATGACAATGAGCAGAACAAGCAACACAACACACTACAAGCCCAAAAGCACATCACACCATTATACTGTTTAATTTCCTTAACAACACCAGCTCTCACTCACAATCTCTGTGTTCCTGATGCGTTAGGGAGCGTCACTAAATGACACAACTGTGTTTAAAGGAATCATTTTTGAGATGTTATTTTAATAATAAATCATTTAGCATATACATATGGGTGTGTAATTATTACATTGTTTTAGTAGGAAAACAGGATTTACGTCAAGTATTTCCTTAAGCAGAACACAATAATCTCAGTCATGTAGTCAGACATTTTTAAAGCATTATTTTCTCTTTCCTGTTCAAAAAAGACTCAGAGACTGTATCGGATTTGTATCGTATCTGCAGATATCCAAATTTACCATATCAGTATCGTATCAGACATTAAAAAGTGGTATCATGCCATGTGTAAATTACAGTAATGTATTGATTTTTTGCTGATTTTTGCTGTAATGCAAGGGATTACTAATACATTTTCAGTAATGTTATACTCGTTACATATTTCAGTAACACGTCACAACACACTTTTTAGCTCAAATTCAGTGCTGTTTTAATTCATTAAATAATCCCCAATGCTGTGAGACACTAAAGAGTAAAATAGTGTGAGTAAAAGAGCTGTTCCCTACAGAGTGTATGTCTACAGTCATGATGCTGCACCACATCACCCTCCACTGGATGTAGAATTAACTGCAGTAAACTACATTTCAGCATTTTACAATGTCCTACTTCCACACTTATTCTGGTGAAAGTAACTCAAAAGTAATGCAGGAGTTGAGTAACAAATTACAATTCAGATACAGTAATATTAGGATGGAACCAATTACTGTGAAATAACACTAACTAGTCATCTAAAATCTAGTACAGCTTGCCCAACAATGATGATACACTTAAATACTTGATATTTTTGTGACATTTTTCTTATTTTAAAGGTGTATCTATGTGAGAACTGGTGCAAGAAACCTAAAACTTTGGTAAGAATATCAATAACAAAAATATTTGTTATTGGTGAGGATTTTTTACACATATATTTTGATAGTGATCATCTGAGCATCTTTATTTATTCATTAAAACTATAGATGGTCAGCGAAACTGCAAAAAGAATGTGTAATTATATATTGTATTAAGTAACAAGATTGATCAATATAAACAAAAATTGTGATAACAACATTCAAAAATATCATCCTGCTGTAATCAAAAGTGATCTGCTGTTGCATACTTTGCAATTAGCTCTACTGTATATTAAAATCATCACTACAGGTTGAGGAAGTCGGGAGAAACCTGGAAGACGTTTCCCCGGGTTCGAGGCTGGAGCAGAGGAACGTTACGTGAGCGTTACACGAGCGTTGCGAGAAGATCAAACGCTTGCAAATTCGGGCAGATCAGAGGAGCACCAGCGGCTGCACGAGGCAGGGCAAACTCCACACTCCTTCTTCTCTTCTGTCTTTTTTAAGTCTTCCGTCCATCACTGTGCTGGAGATGAGAGCGAGAGTACAGCAGGTCGACCTGCCACGCCGACCAACCCTCAACCACTCGCAACGGCTGCTGCGTGGAACGAGAGCTTGTTGTGATCTACATGATGTCATTAGTAGGAACAGAGAGCCTTGTTCATTGTTAAATTTTTATTCATATTTGTTAAATTGGTTCCTAAGAAAGTTAGTATAAATAATAAAATGAGTAAACACTGCTGAATGTCAGAGTTTTGGGGAAAACTGCGTAAATGAGATTTAAGAACTAATTCCTTCTTAAGAATGGTTGCTGAATGAGGTCCAAAGATCAGGGCAACATTTTCAAGGAATGTGAGATTTTTCAAACTGCGTTACTGGGCCGCTCAAGTACAATATGTCAACCACAACATCACAACAAACTTCATCCAAGCATCCCGTTACGTGACTTTGGCAGGTACTTTAGATTCGTTTTCATCTTCAGACAAAAGTGCTCACAATTTAGGTTTTAAAGCCATTTTAACCGTTTTAGACGCACCTGTGATGTTGTGAAGAGCAGATAAAGCCTCACAGTACATCTGCAGCAGCGTGAACAGTGACAAGTCACACAGCACGTTCCGCTGCAAGAGAAAATCAGGGTTAGCTTAAACATCAATACGTGAATTTTACAGTGTTACACAAAACACCTACGAATAACACGAAATATGTCTAGAGGTGAGGAGCCTTTTGGTAAATAAAACACTGACCATTATAAATAGTCCCAAACTCATTATGGTGATAAATAAAGCAACAGAAATATCAAAATAACCTCATAATGTTCAATTTGTGCATCAATAATTATTATTTTTTATTTACTTTTAACTGTTTTGTTTGAAATGTTTGATCAGTGTTTCTGAGCTTGCATGCACAGTTGGGGCAGTTGGTGGCGTAACGGTAGGGTGTTCGTCCCATGATCAGAAGGTTGCAGGTTTGAATCCAGGGCTGGTAAAGTTACCACTGAGGTACTCATGAGCAAGGCACCGGCCCCGGGCGCTTTTAAGCTGCCCACTGGTTCTTCACGGATGGGTTAAATGCAGAGGTCACATTTGGTCGTGGTGCACGCTGTGCTGTGCTGTGGTGTGTTCACAATGATAAATAATCACTTATTTTCACCTAATCACTCACTGTCAGTTTCTAAACTATATTTATGAATAAAGAATAATCAAAAAACTTACAATTAGGGCTGGTTTCTTCCTCATGGATTAAGCCTAGTCTTGGACTAAGTTGTATTACCAGGTGAGATTTAAAGTGAGTGATTATTTCTCATTGTGAACACAGCACAGCACACAGTGCACCACAACCAAATGTGAACTCTGCATTTGACCCATCCATGCAGGAGCAGTGGGCAGCTGACATGGGCAGCACCCGGAGAGCAGTGCTTGGGGACGGTACCTTGCTCAAGTACCGACGACCTTCTGATCACGGGGCGAACACCCAAACCGTTACACTATCTACTGCCCCACACTCAAAGTTAGTCTAGGACTAGGTTTAATCCATGACTGGGATATTGACCCATAATGTACAGAATTAAATATGCTTTTCAATAAAATATTTTATTCATTTCTCGCTCTTTGTTTGTGAAGTATTGTATTGTTTTGATGCTTGTATAAAGAGCAATACCTGGATTGTTTCAGGAAAGTCACAAAACTTGAGCATCACATTTTTCTTGAGGAAATGCATCTCTAGTTGTTCTTGGCTGTAATTGGGTCTCTACTTGATAATATTACAGTTATGTTGAAAGAGAGAAGTTGAATTAAGCCACAGAAAATCTAACTCAATAACAAATATAGGGTTTATGTGAACACCATCTCCCATAAGATTTTACAGCTTAAAATTTCAAATATAAATGGACTCATCCTAAAAGCAACCTCTTCCAACCATACATCAAAACAAACACAACATTTCATCCTGATGGTTTTGGTTATTATATTTCTATTGATATATGGATCTGTGTCTGATTGCTGTGAGGTTCAACATCCATAATAAACATGACCAAAGCTGACAGAAATGTGAGATCAGACATAAAAAAGAGTTCTTTCAACCAGGTCTCCTCATTAGCAGGACAGGAGAAGAAAAGAGACAGAGGGAGAAAGAGAGAGAGGGAGATGGCATCATTTCTCACATAGCTTTTCAGGTGTTGGTCAGTTCACATGACAGTGATTTCATGCTTTTGTGACAAGAACTATAAATAATTTCAATTCCCTCAAAATTAAGCATTGATGTAGACGTAGTGTAGTTCAGACATTAATGAGAAATCTGCTTTACAAACATAACTCAAAGAAACCTTTGTGAGAACATTCTGATCATTGCGTAACCTGATAATGTCACAATGTGATTCAAAGAAAATGTCTTTTCTCTTTTTCAAAAGCACAGAGAAAGTGAAGTAGTAAAAAGTACTCAAACAATGCAGTGTTCCAAATCCTTTACCTAACTAATGTTGGTCACAAATTTAAAAAATGTTTAAAAGCCATTTCAGAAGGATATAATGGCTGGCGCGGATTAAAAGGAGCGTGTTGTGAAGGAAATGTAGTGAATTTGAGTCCAGGCGAGGTGGTTGAGACGTCATGTTCCTGAATACGTTTACACTAATATCCATCCAGCACATGCTGCACTTCAACAGCGCTCACTTTCTCCATCAAAGTGCTTTTGTTTAATGGAGATCGCTGCCTTTTGTTGGCTGTGAATGACTTGCTTTGATCCGGGCTGTTTTCTGTTCAATGAAGCGTGTGTGGGTGTGGGTGTGTTTGTTCTCAAGACTTTTGGGGACTAATTCCAGACTATACAGAGCTATACTGGTGCAGATGTTGGTGCAGAGATGAGAAGTAGCATAGTGCAAATACTTGGTTACTGTACTTAAGTAGAATTTTCAGATATCTGAAGTTTACTTGACTATTTTTGTGACAACTTTTAATTTTTACTACATAGATTTTTAGAATGACTATCTGTACTTTCTACTCCTCACATGTTCAAATCAGGCTCGTTCCTCTTGTTTGGTTTTATTTAAATGAGGTTTATTAGGACATTTTGCTGCATTTTACTTGTTCTGTATCAATAATGTGCACCATCCAGACAGCTTGACTGATTGGTTGAGGCTTAAAAACATAGTAAACACACACAGAAAAGACAATCTTATTGGTGTATTGGTGTTTACACATGACGCACAACACGATAGACACGATAAAGTGAGAGAAAAAGAAATTAGCTAGAAAGCTAGAAATTAGCCCAGTTTGTAGTTTGGTGTGTTGACCTGTGGGGGCAGTAATCAGGCTGTGCAAAGTGTTAATCTGTGGCTCGTCTTTGTGGAGCTGATGAAAAATGGATCCCTGTTCTTCATTAAAACTGAGCCTCGACCTTCTTCTGTGTAGACGTGAGAAGAGAAAACATCGGCTTCACCCTAACACTCACTGTGTTCTGCTAAAGAGACGCCCCATAGCACTGCTGTCAGCTCCACTTCCTGCACCAGCTGGGCTTCATCAATTTCCTCAGACATTTTCAAAACATGGTTTCTTCCTCATTTCCTGTTTTAGAACACTTTTGGAATACAGTGTTGTAGTACAACACTAGACCAGTTTTGAACGTCTCGGTCTTGTCTCGGACTCAGGATTTCATTTGGAGACAAACCGAGACCACTAGTCTGAGAATATTCTTATTAAAACTCTTTGAGACCGACGCAGGCATTTTGAGTTGATTATTAATTAGCGTTTTAATATCTTGGAATCCCTTTAATTTACAGAAACCACACACACCGTCAGAATCACAAGACTTTCAACTTACCACATATTATATTCGTTCCTTTGCAGTGAAATTACTTCTAAGTAATTTCGTGCTCAACAACTGAAGGAATTGTGTAAAAATGCATTAATTTAATTATTCATGAGGTAAACACAAACGTTAGTGCTCGTGACTCTCATATGGAGCGCCATCATGCACAAAAATGTTGTTCTCTTCCAGAAAGGACAAAATCAGCTCATTTTATAAACCAAAATAAGTCCAAATCGGCTCAAAATGACCCAAAACTTTAGTATTATTTCATTATTAAATAATCAGAATATATTTTTCCATTTTATAATGTCAGAGGGTAATCAATCGGGGAACATAAATATAGAAAAATGTTTGTTTGTCATCAGATCATTTTATTCTGTATCCAGATAAATACCAAATGGATAAAGAAGTGTTTCCACCTGCACTAATCTTATTCTTCTTCACAGCACTAAGCCATAGAATGTCTCTGCATAATAACAACTCTGCAGGTCAGTAACACAGTGAGTTTGGTCTTGAGGAGTGTTCACTGTGGTTTGTTTAACATATGATGTGATCAGTGTTGATAACTGCTTCCAGTGAAGTGATTTCCTCATTATAGATATGTAAGAGAGAAATATTGAATAAGCATCTTTAATGTTGCTCAGGCTTTGCATCTTCCACTTATTTCTCATGTGGTGTAAAACGTGCATTGGTCCGGTCTCCGTCTCGTCTCAGTCTTGGTTTAGTTGGTCTATTGGAATCATGGGACATAATCAGTCCTCCAGTATGTCAACCAAACACCATGGAAACACAATGGCAACGTTTTCTTTGTGTTCATCTGGATTTCAGTAGAAACTGACACCAAGAAAACGTTGCATGCAGGATTTATTAGACGCCATCCGAATGCACAGCTGACTGAACGCAGGCAATGGAAAATGGTGGGCGTTCAATCCACGCTCACCTGACACCACAAATGCCAGAAAAATGCCTGATGAAGGCACCGTCACCATGTCAACTGCCCACTGCTCCTTCACGGATCAAATGCAGAGCTCACATTTGGTTGTGGTGCACCGTGTGCTGCGTTCACAATGTACCTCACCTCACTGTCAGTGGTCATATAGCAAGTATAGTGAAGGTCAGTGAGGGCTGAACACACCATTTTTCAAAATAAAACAGACCCACTTTTATCCCACTCTGAAGGCAACGCAAGTTATTTTTCCTGAGAATCTGCCTGTAACTACAAGTTCTTATAAATCAGCACAAGTGGATAAATCACAAGCGCAGCACACATGGAGATCTCTTCTGAGTCCAGCCTAATCATAAGAGCGTGTGACCGGTCATGCGGGTCGCTGTTCTCGTGTGTGTTTTTGCAGTTTGAGGTGGAAGCATGAACGGCCGCTTTCCCCAGAACCTAACAACAAACCGGCGCTGTCACTGATTTTGGGTTGAAGATTCTGCAGCGTTACTGATGCATGTTGCTCGTGAGCCGATACGCTTGACTTTTTTTTTAGCTTCATCAGAGGTATTTGGGGGCTGTTAGGAAACGTCTCTCCAATCAGACACCTCATTATAAAGATCAGTGAGGAGAAGATGTTGGACGTTATTGACGACAGGATCAGATGCTGGTTCAAAGGGAAAAGGGATTTGATCAATAAGGCATGTTAACACACTTCTTTCATTCACTTCAACTTAAAATATTCATTTATAATATTTTTTATAGAGAGCAATACCAAAGTAAAACTTAAAATGATGTGAAAAATAATTAGCATGTACAATTTGATTTTACTTCAAACTTTAAAGCAGTCAGATGGAAATTATGTTACAGTGTGTGTGTCGTATGAACTAATTTTTATACGTTTTATGGTTATGTTAAAAGGTGAATGTGTTAATACACAGGAACTGTGAATCTTTTGAAACGATCCTTTCACCATCATGAAGTCAATTTTATCCGACTCTCCTCTCCTCCCAGCACTCCGCTCCAGACTTCTATTCCAGGCTTCGAGAGAGGCTGATGATTACGAGATCCAGTTCACCTAAATTCGAGGTTCAATTCAAGTATCTTTCTATAGCGTCTTGACAAAGCTGTATTGATGGATGTATTTATGGCGGCAGCTGGCTTTTTGAATTCTGTGTTTTGATTTATTGGACTCGTTTTTGGATTTTGCCCGTTGTGTATTGGATTTGATGTATTTGACTGGCCTGTATTGGATTTTTGCTGTCTGCCCTTGCTGGAGTTGAGCCGTGCTACAATTCAAATGAAGTGTATTGCATTCTACTTTTTGTCAGCACATAGCAATCACTTCCTCTTCATCAGGAACTGGCCGCTTAGTTCTTAATTTCACTGTTATACAAACTTTACTCATCAAATAAACCTGCTAAAAATGTATGAATTTTTAGTTACTTTGTTTCACATTTTTGATTGTATTGACTTTAAGAGCATCCCACAGTTAGAGCTGTAGTCAAGACCACCTAAACTGAGACCAAGTCCTGACTGAGACCAGAGTGTGTCGACACCGAGACAAGACCGAGACTCTGAAGGGCTGAGACCGAGATGAGACATGTGATCTGATGTCGGTCTGATAACGACTCGAACAGCTGGATCGGGTATCGGTGGCACTGGGCTGATACATGGAGCTGATCTGTAAATGTGCACACACTCAGTTGGTTCTTCATGTGAAGTGTGACTGTGGTAAAGCTGGTTTATTGTTCAACATTCACACTAATTACATATTGATATGACAATGAGCAGAACAAGCAACACAACACACTACAAGCCCAAAAGCAAATCACACCATTATACTGTTTAATTTCCTTAACAACACCAGCTCTCACTCACAATCTCTGTGTTCCTGATGCTTTTAGCGCCGCAGGATTAGGGAGCGTCACTAAATGACACAACTGTGTTTAAAGGAGTCATGTTTGAGATGTTATTTAATAATGAATAATTTAGCAGATACATATGGGTGTGTAATTATTACATTGTTTTAGTAGGAAAACAGGATTTACGTCAAGTATTTCCTTAAGCAGAACACAATAATCTCAGTCATGTAGTCAGACATTTTTAAAGCATTATTTTTTGTTTAAAAAAGAGTCAGAGACTGTATCAGATTTGTATTGTAGCCACAGTTATCCAAATTTACAATATCGATATTGGCATCGGACATAAAACAGTGGTATCACGCCATGTGTAAATTACAGTAATGTATTGCTTTTTGCTGTAATGCAGTAGTGTAAGGCATTACTAATACATTTTCAGTAATGTTATACTCGTTTACCACAAATCTTTAGTATTACTGGATTAAACAGCTTGGATGTAGTTACTACTGTTTCTCTGTAGCTTGCAGTGTAGTAACTAGAATATTTAAACAGCAGCTTGTAGTGGAGTTTAGACACTTTTAATCACAAGTAGCTTGTAAAGCTGCTGTAAAAAGAAACTAATTATTATCACAACGTCTTTTCATGCAGTACTCCAGCCAATCCCGCGTGCTGCACATTCTTTTTGCCTTCCTCATGACATTTCCCATGAATCCGGAGGATATTTCTTCCTTCTTTGTGTCTTAAGTACAGCTGACCTTAAAATTCAGGTGTGTGTCTGCAGCAGGTTGTGCTCAAGGCTCAGCGCTCGCTGCTTTTTGAGGCTTTTTTGTGTCTGACGTTTTGCAGCCGCTCCAGGTTGAGACACCCCGCTGAGCTTTTAAACCCTCTACACAATCTCCAAAATGTCTTTAAAGTGCTAAACACTGTTAAATACCTCTTACACACACACACACACTCCCGCTCTCACACCCAGCATGCAAGGAATCTCGAGAAGCGAAACAAAGCATTTAATCCTCCTTCCCCATTACAGACACCTGTCAGGTTTAAAAGCGTTTGAGTGTTTTATCACCTCGACTCGGCACTGGGGTCAACTAGAGCCTAAGGCTGCGATTTGAAACTCACGAATTGTTGAAATCACTTTTTGAATTCATTTCAAACTTAATAATTACACACACTCAAATACCAGATTTGAAATTTGCTTCCTGTTTGCAGGGTTGCCAACTCTCACACGTGACACTCACACATTAAGCATCAATCTGTCACGTGCACTGCCTTGGAACTCGAATGGACTCGGAATTGGTCGGTCGCGGTTCAGGGAGTATAAAAGGAGTCGATTCCCGGCGGCCCTTCGCTCTGTCATTGAGTCTACCTGCCCATCTACCGATTCAACCCGGTTTCACTGTGAGTTCTCTCAGTATTTGGTTAATCTCTCTGATAGAGTGTGTCTTTTAGAACACAGATTATTGTGGTAATCTTTACTCTTCGCGTAAGAGGGTTCTTAGATCAACTCCTGTGGCTATCCTACCTACTCGTGTTCTCAGCCTCGTTTGGGTGAACCGCCGCGCTACACGGGCTAACGGCTAACGAGTAGCAGTGTGCTACATCCCAACCAGATCCCTGACTGAATCGTTCCGCAGTCTATTCATATCCTAACCAGATCACTGATAGACTGCGGGCGTCTGTTTATTCTGTTCATATCGTTCCGGATCACTGACACAATCACACACTCTCATGCTCAAGTAAGAGATCAATTGTTGATCACTAGACTAGACAAGAAAATTATTTCTGAATCAGTAGAAACAAGCTCTAGTGGTAAATGGGCTCTAAACTCCCAACTAGACCACTGCATTCATTGGCTGCAGGTAATCAGTCTCGTGCTTTATCTATGCACTTTTCTCTGATTGTTGACTAGCTGAAAACATCTGCCGCCATTACTTCAGTTACATCTGTCTGCCTATTGGTTATCTTTGGTAGAAAGTTGGTGTGAAATCAACGATTATTAAGTTTAAGGATTATTAAGGACTGGCGAGCTGAAGTTGTGTTGGTGAAAACGTAAACTAGTGCTGTAATGTTCATTGAAAAACATGAATTGTTTTGGAATGCGTGAATTGATTTTGAATCGAAAGAGAAGCAATTCAATTCGATTTTTTGCACACCCCTAGTGTGTGTGTGTGTGTGTATGGGCTGAAACAATTATTCAAATAACTTGAATAATTCGATTACAAAAAATGGTCGAGGCTGTTTTTCTAGAATCGAAGCTTCGTTTAATTCTTTTTGCTCGTTACAGCATGCTCCGCTTGTGTTTCACACGGACGCTTCTGAGTGACACACAGCGTTTTCAGTAGCGTGATCAGGGCAAGACCTGATTCCTCTGTATGTGAAAGTATTTGTGAGATATTCTGTGCACAAAACCAGAAGTAAATGTGTAAAAACGCATTAATGACATTTTTTGTGACGTCAACGTCCTGGTTGTGAGCGCGCGCGTGTGAGCATCATTACTCGCAAAAATGCTACAGTTCAGTCAAATCTTCTGCTTTATTACAGACTGATAAATAACCACAACAACCAGCCTTCTACTTACAATACAGACATTTATTGAGATTTTTAGAATTTATTCCAGAAAGTCCTTTATTGTGAAGCAGCTCCGAGTGGCATGCGGGGGATTGTGGGAAATGTAGTTCTCCCCAAAAAATGCCAAAGGCAGCTCATATTATAAGCCAAAAGGACTCCAGATCTGCTCAAAAAGACCCAAAAACTGTATTTCTTCTGTTTCAATTGATCTGATCTCTTCAATGTTATAATGTTAGAGAGTAATCAATAGGAAAGAGGAAATATAGAAAATCAACATAGAATATAATTTTTTTTATTATTCTATATTCTCACAGATACCAAATGGATAAAGAAGTGTTTCCGCCTGGCAGTAACCTTATTTTTCTTCATGGTACTAAGCCGTAGAATGTATAATAAAAACTCTCCAAGCCAATAAAACATACACTATGTTCTTACTATTTCTAGCAGTTATATCTAGTTTCAGCACTTTTATACTACATAAAGCTGATTTCAAATCTGAGTAGTGCAGGACGTCCTGAACACAACGACCTCGACACACACACTAGAATAACCCAAAAACAAAGGTATAAAAAACACCCCAAATTCTCTCAGTGGTGAAAGGGTTCATTCTGGTTTCTAACATTTAGGAATAAAAGTCAATTTGTTGTACATTTTCAGACTTCTTTTTCTTTTTCATTAAAAATGAATTTATTACTCGATTAATCAATGAGAAAAATGACAGAACACTCAATTACAAAAAGAATCGATTGCTGTAGCTCTTGGTTTCTAAAATCTTACATTGAATTTGTTTCCCTGGAGCTTTCCCAATCTAGTTACTTCTTCCTCCCCTACTCACTTCCACTCACTTTTCTCATAGTCTTACTGCAGAAATCGAGTGGAAGTGAGTAGGGGGAGGAGGAAGTAACACGGCCGTGATGCCACATGCCCCATTTATATATACTCTACGTATGGGATTGTTTTTGGGAACTTCGTTTCTGATGCGTCAACATATTAGACACAAGTTTTGGTAAGCAAGCAGTGGAAGTTAAGACTGTTTAGGCTTCCCACAGATGTGGCGTATCCTACAGGGAATAGACCTTCACTTTTCCATGACATCTACGTCACGTTCACATTCCTGTCTGCAAAAACCACAAGGCATAATACACCATGACCAACTTGCTTCATGTCCAGTTTTGGATTTGACCCGTTTCACATCATGAGGTGATGGATTGATTAATAAATTCAGACGGAGAGTCATGCTCAGTTTCTTAATTGCTCAGGCTGCCTTGATGTCTCTATGATGAACATCACTAATCAAACAGTTTAGTTTAAGGTACGTTTCAACTCCATTGTGACCAAAAATGTCAGGTGATGGTTAATCTGCGGTCATACATTCATTCATTAGCCAAACTGCTTAATCCCAACCGGGGTTGCAGGGGGCACCGGAGTCTATCCCGGAAACTTACGGGGCCAATTTAAAGTCACCAATTAAAATGGAAGTGAATACGGAAGTTCAAACAAGGAGACCTAATGAGCGTCGGCACGTCCAATCGCATAACTCCTAGTTCTGTATATAAGCAGTAAAACTGGCCTTCTTCTCTGCCATTACAGCTTTTCGGTTTCGCCCGCCTCCTCCCCTCCACCACCTTCGGCTTCCCGTTTTGGTTCGGGGCAGGCTCCTTCGCCTTCCTGCCAGGTCTCCCAGCCAGATCTGCCGGCTTCAGAGACGAGGGAACCAACGACCAAGCGACGGGCTTCCTCCAAAACTATCACATACACACTAAAGACAGCTTGTTTTTGCCAAATAAAACTACTTGTCATTCGAAACTGAATGGTCTCCTTGGTTGAACTACAGTGCGTGCTGTGGACCGTGGGAGGAAACCAGAGCACCCGGTGGAAACCCACATGAGCACAGCGAGAGCATGCAAACTCCACACAGAAAAGCCCTACAGCCAACCCGGGCATCGAACCCAGGACCTTCTCACTGTGAGGCGGCGGCGCTAACCACTGCACCTCTGTGCCGCCCCTGCAGGCATACAATTGAGCGAAAAAGGGAGCTCTGTACCTTTGTCCATAATTCAAAAATATATATTAAAATTCCTTCATTGTTGTATTCAGGATTAAATTTGAAACTCACCACAACTTGCAAAATGACATTGATCACAAACATCCACATTTTCACTTTAAGACCAAATTGAACAAGTTCTCTGTTTACTTGCAAGTTACAAAACCTGTTAGTTGCATCAATACTTTTTATACCAGATGATTTTTGAATTTGTGAGACATATTGTAACCATATTGTTCCTAATACTTTGTTCTGACAGTTGTTAACCATGTTTCAACTGATGTTCATCTGATGATGTTTAATATCTGGTCTTTCTCAATGTGACAGACCAAACACTGTTAAACTCCACGAAAAACTATAGCAAAGAATTATAACATTTTACAAACTCAGTTTGAACTGAATTCCTTCCCTTTTGTCCAAATGTGACCCGATCTGCCGCAATGAGTCGGAAGTAGGCATTCTATTTATTTAGATACGGGCCGATTACGTTGAAAAACATCAAAAATATCGATTTTTCTTCTTTGGAGACCAGCTTAATTTTGAAGACCCGTATCTAAATGAATAGAACGCCCACTTCTGACTCATTACGGCAGATTGGGTCACATATGGTTGTCATTCACGTGGCTGAGAAACTAAACACTATCCACGCCTCATTTAGATCGTTGTCAAAATATTAAGAACGTTCATTTGACAATTAACACACTAAAACAAACAGCAACATGTAGCCCTCACCTTCTGACTAGTAATTACTGAATTTCAGCATTTCTCTCTTAATTAATCTCTTTATTTTCTTTCCTTAACTAATTTTCATTTGCATTTTCCTTCTGTTGATTAAGTTAGGTCATGTGACCATATAAATGTAATTCTGGCTACATATATATTGTAGCTACACCGTCAAAGTGTGGTGGAGCAATATAATAATTGATTTGTTATTAATTTAATCCTGAAAGAATTTTGAAAATCAGTCAACTTTTGGGCAAAAGTTGTGGTAAAGAGCCCCATTTTGTAGACTAACAATGTATAACATATTTTGTATATTAGTCTTTAAACTCGATATCTTACATAAACTGCACAATGACGTTATATTGTGTCGAATATTTTGTGTTGCATAGTGCGCATTGTGTATTGTATGTTGATCTGTCTCAGTGTTTATTCTCTCTACTCTATGTTTCACGTGTCTACATTATCTATATTTGACTAGAGAGACACTAACCACATGAAAGACTTTCTGGCAAACAAATCTGATTCAGATTCTAATGTTGGAACACAATGTACAGAATGTATAATTACACTGATAAAGTATACATCTTTACTGTATACTTGTGCTACAAAACTGTATGCAATTCTTTCAGCGCAAATAAAAACAAAAGCTTATAGAAAAATAAAATATACTTACATTGATGAAGAGAAGAACTATTAAAGTCTTTATTGCATCCATTACTGTCAGTCATGTGCAACAACGCAAAGTTGAAATCATCGTCCAAAAAAGAGCAAAATGTTACAAATCCGCGAAACACTTCTTAAAAAAGAAATTCACAAAGGAAATTCTCTTTCATCCCCTAAACGTCCCAGAGACAGCGTGTGGAAACCATCGTGTCAGAGTTTAAATTTAACTTCTAAATGTAATAAAGTTGAATCCATTTTGGAGATATAAGTTGATCCGTCAGCCTCAAGGTCACCCCAAACGCTCCGGCCCTCCACGACCCTTACGAAAGAAATTCACGCAACTCAAAAGTGTCGAAATCCTCGACGATGTCCATCACACTCACTCAGACGATCAGCTGGACTCTGGAGACTCGGCCAAAAACAACATTACAAAGTCCAGCGCTATTTTAGTGCAGTGTGAGTTCACAGCCCGGCCCTGTCCAAAGACTTATGAACGACTGCATTCAACCGCATGATACATCTACAACATATATAAGATTGCATATAATATAATATATCCAGGTGTATACACTGATACATGGCTATAGTCTAATATATATTATGCATAAATCCAAGAAATATACTTAGCTTGCCTTTATGTTGCCAGTTATGTTCAAATTAAATGCATTTTTTAAATGTTCTATATATTAATGTTTGCATTATGTTATAAGAATTAGGACAAACAAATGCAATGACATATTTACTGCTACATGATGTTTGAATTACAAGTTGTTTTTACTGTTGATTATATTATTAAAAATCTTTTATAGCAATTTTGAAAATAATAAAATGAGAACTTTTGAAATGAACAAATGTTCAAATTTTGCAATAATCTGACATTTTGAAACAGACGAGTGATTAACTCAGTCATTAAGTCATTAACTTAAAATGCAAGTTTAAGTTAAAGTCAATTTTCACATAGTAGCGATGAACGTGTAAAGAATGTTTTTAATTTGAAATATTAATTTATTATGTTAAAATGTTATAATCACATGTGTGAGGTGAGTTATAGTGAGTTTTCTTGAATGGATAATGTAACATTGTATGTTGTTTTAATTCATAAAATCAAGTTGAAAAACACAAATGATCATGAAAAAATGTAAATGAAATAAATTATTTAATTCAGATTTAGTTAAATTAGTTAATTTTGTTTATTTATTAATGAATGTTTGTTTAGTGTGATGATGTGAACATGTGAGGGTCCAAAAATCATTTCTTAACCTAGTGACAGATGATAGCTCCTGTGTGTGTGTTTTGATGTCGTGTTGTGTGTGAGTCAGTGTGTAGGACAGCTAATGTGTGTCACAGCAGTGGACGTGATGTGCAAGTGTGTGTTTCACCAGTGGCAAGGTCGTTTGTGTGTTTGTGTGTTAGTCAGGAGTTGTGTTTCTGCAGGGTGTGTTTGAAGTGTTTGCTACGGTGTCCGAGAGAGCACAATTCCAAATAAAAATGTGAAGCAAAGCAACGTCATATTTATCAAGCAGATGACAAATGCTACACCAAGACGCTAGACAAATTCACAAAACACTTTCATCAAAATAACAATACACACACATACAGCACATTTATAGACACACTGCAACACTAATGTTGTAGTACTGGAGTCTTGTCATGGACTCGGACAAAGTGGGCTCGGAATTTCATTTCAAGACCAGTCGAGACCACAACTCTAAGAATATTACTACTAAACTCTTTTTGTGTTGCTTATTATTCAGTGTGTTAACAACTCAGAATCCCTTTAACTTACAGAAACCACACACACACCGTCAGAATCACAAGACTTTCAACTTACCACACATTACATTCATTCCTCTGTATGTGAAATTATAAGTAATTCCCTGCTGTAATTGCTTAAAAATGCATTAATTATATTTTTCGTGATGTAAACAAACGCGTTAGTGCTCACAACTCTAATATCGAACGTCATCATGTGCAAAAATGTAGTTCTCGTCCAAATGGCCTCAAAATTACCCAAACCTTTAGTATTTTTTCCACTATTAAATAACCAGAATATATATTTCCATTTTATAATGTTTGAAAGTAATCAATCGGGAAGCATAAAATTAGAAAAACGCATTGTTAGTCATCAGATCATTTTATTCTGTATCCAGATAGATACCAAATGGATGAAGAAGTGTTTCCACCTGCACTAACCTTATTAACCTTATTGACCTAACTCTGCAGGTCAATAAGACAGTGAGTTTGGTCTTGAGGAGTGTTCACTGTGGTTTGTTTAACATGTGATGTGATCAGTGTTGATACTGTATGTAAGAGAGAAATATTGAATAATCATCTTTAATGTTGCTCAGGCTTTTCAACTTCCACCATTTGTCATGTGGTGTAAAACGTGCATTGGTCTTGTCTCGGTCTCGACTTGGCCCTGCACCGTTCTGGTCTTGGTCTCGTCTCGGTCTCGCCCCATATGGTAATAGCATGTGCGTAGTTGAAGTTTTGAGGGCAGAAAATAAGCAAAAACAACAAATTAATTGTTCATCAATCATAATCAAGATAAAATGTTCACCTACTCATGATAGTGATTTAAGATTGTATCGTCCAGCCCTAGTGTCAAGCTAATATTGTCTTTATTATTTAATTCTTTAAATTTATTATTTGTCTTCATTTTTATTATTGTCTTATTATTTGTTATCTTATCATTATTATTGAAAGGTGCCCTTATGTTATGAGTGTTATGAGAGAAGTCATTAAAGAAATGTATTATTATTATTATTATTATTATTATTATTATTATTATTATTATTATTATTATTAAAAAACTAAATCTTATGAATGAGACCAGCTCTATACTCTCATCAAGATAATCACATTAACACACACATATACACTTATCTGGGAGAAAATTCTGGATTAGTTGATGTGTTATTGGCAGCAATCCAATTCACTGTCTTCAAAATTAAGCCCTCATTGTCGATTTTAATTTGTTCTATTTTACTTTTCTTTATTAAAATTGTTTTTATTTGTTAGCCCCGGGAACAGACTATCGACTTTTTTGTTGGTTATTATTTATGAATCTGAATACTGCTAATCACACGTCCATTAGTCATCCCCATTACATTATGCATTAGCAGGCTGGAGGCATGTTTGATGTAAAGAACAGATTTTTCCTTCTTCATTAATGGGATGCTGCAGCGATAGTTTTGTGTAAAGTGGGTTTTGTTTTGTGCTCGAGCTGCAGTGAGTAAGTTTAAGGATTTGTGATGTGAGTTGCACAGTGAGAATTTTTGGATGCGGTGTGAATGTGGAACTCAGCCCTTCATTTGGTTTTGGGTGGTAAATTGTGCTGTACAACGTGATGTGAAGTGACAGTGTTGCCCGGTTCACTCAGGCAGGTGAAATAAAACCAACACGACATCAACGTCCCACAGGCAGCGAAAACACACACACACACACACACACACACACACACACACACAGTCTTGTATTACTATCTTTCTGAGGTCCTTCCATAGACTCCCATAATGACTAGATGTATATAATTACAGCTACACCTAATCCTAACCCTAACTTAACCTCAAAAATCCTAAGCAAATCATTTACCTCTTTTAGTTTTTCAGATAAACATTTTCTATAAAATCATTTCTCATAATCAATGTCCCCACAAAGCCCAAATAAAACAGATAAAAGTGATTTTAGGGTGCAAAAAGGCCCAAAAAGGTCCTCCTCAACGCATAAAACCATGGTACACACACACACACACACGCTAAACACACACACACACACACGCTATCACACAGGCTTAATAACTTAATTCTGCATTCTATAAGATTAGTGATATGCCAGCTCACTACCAATTTCGCTTAGCGGACAGTGTTTTAAAGAAGTACATAAATAAATAAATAAATAAATAAATAGAGCTACTCAATTCCAAAAAAAAATCTTTAATGAATCTATTAAGGTAAATTGGAATGGAAGTGCATCTGCATATCAGTTCAAATATTAATAAAAAAAAAAATGTAAAAGTCACTAATATATTTTTTAATTAATCGTGAGCAGGAGCTTCGATTTTTTACATTTCCCAAGACTCTAAATCAGTGCAAAGCCCATTCTGCTTCCAGTGCAGAGTTTCGGTAGATTAGCTCCGGGACAATGAGAAGTTGTAAAAAGTTGTAGGTTGACATCTTTTATTTCACCTTAATTTGTCTTTACTGACACTACATGTCAGAAGTCAACTACATGTTGTTTAATCTCTGCTGATCTTTATACCAATTCTTCATTATAGGCCCATGGACTCTTCCAGACTTCATCAAGTGATTATTATTCATTCTGTTTTTATTCCAACTAAACATCAGGAAAAAGAAATAATAAAATCAGGACGTTTGCTCCATCTCCAAACACACTAATTACCTTCCATTAGTTCTAATTCAGGCTGCCTTAATGGCTGAAAGCAGAGTCCATGTTTTTTCCCCAGTAGAGTTTAAAAATCAATATCACATGCCATGCCAATCATCACATATTATTTTATGGCCATTAAGGCCATAAGATATGCTCAGTATTTCTAGAATACATTAGAATTAGTGTTTACAAATATGATACAAAAAAATAAACTTTATTGATCCTGAAAAAAGAAATTCTTGTGTCTTTTAATATTTTAGTGACATTGAACGCAAAGATTTAGAAAAAATAGCAGCTCATGAGTCGTGCAAATAGGTTAAGAAAGGGTTAAATTTTATTAAATATTATAAAAAATTAACAAGCACAAATCAACAAAATAATGCAATAATAGCTCAATGAGGGATCACTAGAAAAAAATTAACATAATATTAAAATAACATAAAATAATATAATTATACACATAAGTGTTACATGAGCAAAAAATATTTACATGAATACGGTGAATATTATGACCTGCTCATGGGGAGGATTTTGAAGCTTAAGTAGAGGTTTTTGTAATATAGAAGGAGACGGTAACGCTATGGATTTTTTGGATGGCTTTCAAGATATTTTTCGATGCCTATAGAATTCTTCCAAATTATCTGTTTTTATGGCGATGACAAGGACAATACATTCCTCATCCAATACCGAACATTTTTGACTAATTAATTGCACTTAATTGCACTAATTGCATTTCAGTTGCATTTCCTATAATGAGAAATTAGAGTTTGCTTATGAAGCATCTCTCTGCGTATCCAAGCCTATGATAGGTTTACGCTTAAACTATACTAAAATTAAGCTTGCACTGACTGCTGTTGTTGAGTATTCGGTGTAAATTTTAATAAATTTTGGCAAATAAATTTTTGTAAATATTAACACAAATACGTACTGTCTAAAACATCAGTTATTACTCTCTGTGATTATCAAAAATCTCTACCGTAGCAAAACTTGAAAACGTATTGTTAATAGGGGTAGTTTAAATTAATTGCATAATTGATGCATCACGATGGACAGTGGACCATGCAGTGGCAGACCATAATCAATTATAATGAAGGTTTTTATTATTATGGTCCCGTGACATGCAATTCAGTTTGCCAAGTGAAAGCACCTTTAATTGAAGCTTTTCCAAAACATTTGCAGATGATGAAAGTATCTATTAGCCAATTAATTTAAATGTAAACATTCAAAAAATAATGCACAAAAAGGCTAAATTCTCTCCCACACTTAGATCGCTTAGACTGAGTGGTAGTGCCTGGGACAGAAGCATTTGAAGATTCCTGCATCATATCGTAATGATATTAAGATTTTCAATACTATATAACCAATATTTACACTTTTAGACTAGAATTATTTCTTATGTATAAAAGAAGAAAATGAATTTTTCACATGCCTCCTCTTTGTGTTATTCATTATATAGTAAATATTCAGATATTATGATTATCATTCACTACTATTATTAATGTTGTAAGCATTATTTGTCTGGGCTCCTCAATTGCCATACCAAGAAACATTGTGCTTGTCTGTGCGCTGAGCTGAAAGTGTTCGCCAACTCATATCGCCGCCTCTCGTGGCGTTGAATATTCATCGCTATGGTTGTGAGTTTGCATGAACGCTGGAGAGGTGTATAAAAAAAACTGCTGGGAGTGCAATTGAGGCCTGAGCTGCAGGACACTGCTGACACTCTCAGGGGCTTTCTAAATAATCCAAAGGACGAGCTGTGCTTATTAAAGCATGTTAAAGTTCAAGAGGAGGGATGAAATTGGATTCTGTGCTTCAAAAGAAAGTGACCAGGAACTACAGTTACTTTCTACATATAGGTATTTAGTTATAAATTTACATCCAGACTTTCATTTTAGCTCTATGCATTTCTGCAGTAAGCTGAAGTTATGGTCTTCCTCAGAATCTTCAGTGATGGTTGCTAAAGGAGGCAAGATTCAAACCTAATTTTGGTCCAGAGGCGTAGTGTCCTCACCTCTAAATTCACATCATACCGGTGAGAGACATCAGCACTTTAAAGGAGTCAAGGTTTTACTTAATTTGCTTACTAAAAAACATATCAAAGACAGCAAGCTTTTGAATAGTGCGGTGTAGTTATTGCATCAGATCAATGACTTACCGAACAGCAGCATTCAAAATGTAAAAAGTATTTTTATAAGCATTATAAAGCGATGGTGTTGAATAAGGCAATATTGCATCCTCGTTGAAACTGAACCAAACTCCTGTTGGAACAGACACAGAATCGTTGTCCGTGGAATCAATATAACATCACAGAATGACCACTTTACAACCCTAATTAATAGCAGTATAATGTAACCTTAATGTGTTAATGTTTTATAACGCTATCATAGCTCTGAAATAGCTTCTTTTGAAATGTCTTAATCTATTTTGTTTTGTCTTATTTTGTTTAACAGTAAAATACCTGCCATCAAAAGTAAAAGTTATTTATTTCGGAAAAAATCTATTTTGTTTTATTGTGTCTTCTTATTTTATTTATGTTATAAAAAAAAATGAAAATAATTTTTTCCTTCAACACACTTAAATTTAATTTATGTCATTTAAAAATAAATTAGTTTGTGGTCAAACATATTTTTTTAATACATTGATTTTATTTTATGTATTTTTAAAAAATATATGAAATAGTTTCAGTAAAAACAAAAACCTGCTGCCAAACAATTTTATTTCATTTAATTTTATTTTACATTGTTAAAAATAGATTGTGTCCTAAAGCATTTTTTAATCCAAAAGGCACATTTTCTTTTTTGAAAACAATAATGTATTTTATTTTCAAACAACAGCCTACTGCAGGAACAGTATGATGGAAAATTTGGTGCTTTTTGAGTTATTTCTAAACTACAGTCCACCAGCCTAATGCCTCCATCATAAACCATCTCTGAAAGCAGGAAAACTCCAGTGCGCGGTATAAAGGTGAGGAGGTTTTGACAGAGAGCTGTTAATGTTTGGAGGAGAAAGAGAAAGGATAAAGAAAAGCAGGACACAGATTCGCAGTTTCACCTCCTGGCTTTGTCTATTTCTCTGCCTCCTCTCATCAACAGAAAGCTGATGCCCAAAATGTGCATTATGCTTGCTATGAGTAACTGAAAAACATGTAGTTCAACATCATGCCTATATGTTTCTTGGAATTTAAAAGCAGCTATATTTGATTTGTTTTTGCTTTTTGTTTAATTGTTTTGGCCAGGGCGACATATACATTTAAGGGGTACTATTATTATTATTATTATTATTATATTATTATTATTATTATTATTATTATTATACATATTACCTGGCTTTATCTTTATTGTTGGTCAAGAAGGAACGCCTTTTACATTTACACTTACATTTGTTAAAAACTATTTGAATGATGGCTCTTTTATTGAATAAAAAATGAAATAAAATTGGAATCATAGATTTGTGTAATTTTTAAAGCTTATTTCAAGATTCAAGATTGTTTATAGTTAAACAAGTACAAGATGCAGCAAATGTTGCCTGATCATCATGTGCAACCAAAAAGATAAAATTTTGAAATTAGAAGCTGTTAAGATTAAACAATTAATCTTACAAAATAGAAAAAATAAATAGTAAGGATGAAACCTATATTAAAATATAGAATAAATTCTGTTTGTAAAAGTTTTTTATTTTTAGGCCATAACGCCACTACTTTCTTTCTTTTGGTTCATTTCTCTTTATTTTAATTTAAAGAAATTTAAAGAAAGACCTTAAGTATAATGAAACTGCTTGTAAAGCAATCAACACACACTTCTTCTGCCTGCCTCCTTTTTCAGTATACTTCATGACTGCTGTGCTTTTATAAACGCTGGCACAAACAATCCTGCAAAAAAAAAAAAAATTGCAGCCACTTTACGAATATTTTTCTGCACTTCCCAAAACAAAGGCAGAGATTCATCTTCTGCTGAAAAGTGCCAGCAAATAAAGAGGTGGGAAATGAAGTCGAGAATTGGTGTTTTGTTGGATTTGAACAATGGTTGAAGGAGGAGGAGGAGGAGGAAGGTGTGACTGCACTCCAGAATTCCACCGTTACATCCAATAATATTCAGTGTAGACAGTCATACACAAAAACATGACAAAACTTACAAAAGATTATTTATTTTATTTATTTTTCAGAACTTTTCCAGATGATTTTGGCATCTTTGAATAATGAATTGAATGCAACATCTAAAAAGGATAAATACTCCCCCAAACGCACACACGGTGGGTCGACTACTGCTTAGTGGTGGACAGAAACAGTCGAAAACACCTGATCTAAGGCATCAAGAGCAAAAAGAAATCCATTTGGGTCTGTAGAGCCTCTACATTGATTAAAATGGTGAATTGTGTTAGTATTAATTTAGGAATGTGAGAAATCGTGTGCTTAAACCAGCCCTTTAGATTTCTCCACTACTTCTACATCACAGTAGGGGACATTTGAATAACTCCACCCTCCTATCTGAGAAGCTCCGCCCACCAGGTAGAACTGCCAGCGCTTCCTGATCCGCCGTGTTTCTCTCGCCAGCGCTAGTGTGTAGAATCACAGTGAAGAAGTCTAGCGGCGGAGTGTTGTGTTGAACATGTACGGCTGTATGGATGGTCTGTTAGCAGCACCGGGTGGATTATTTTCACGTGAGGTAAACTCTCGCCCTGCCCTGAGGAGTAAAATAGAGAGGTGTTTACAGCAAACTACCTCAGAGACATGTTTAGTGGATGTCATAGAGCTGGTTTAACTTGGTGAAAAGATGTATAATATGGGACCCAATATTATCCTAGTGAAATAAGGCTATGATTTATGAGCCAGGTCACCAGTAGACATCATTCTATATGGATATATATAATATTCTATTATTAGATTTCCCACCAAAAAATGACATCCTCAGAGGAAATGGGGCAGCTATTAATCCAAACAGCACTTTACCTACTCAAACAGCCCACTGACAGAAAACTGGCGATACTAAACTTGCCAAAACTTTAACAGCCTCAGGAAATTTGTAATTTCAGACTATTACCCACGGATATTTTTAAAAAGAGAAATAAGCTAAACAGAATATGGCCTCTGCTTTTGTAAATTGCTTCAGAAAGATCAAGACAGCACTCGTACTTACTGTGCAGGACAAGTACACATCAGAAGGAGATATATTAGCCTGTGATTTCTAGAAGGATAAAGAATCACTGAGAGTAAGACTCTGTATAATCTAAATGCCCTTCTAGATGCTAGATGCAAGAGCAAAACAACCTCGCCTCTTTTTGGTGACCCATAAACTTGCCAGGACATTAAAGGGAAATGATTGACAGTTCTGATTTGGGAACCTGATCACAACCAGATTGGGCTTCTGGGTCAAAGTAGTTTGATTCTAAATACTAATAAACTAAAATGTACGGATGTAAACTAAACTTTACGTGTAGAGTTTAATAATCATTGATGGTGATTTTGCTGTGTGACAGTAACTAACTAATGTAATCAATAGTAACTCACCACAGGGCAGTTAGTAGTGGAATGCTGGAGCGGTTCTACCTGTGGTCGAAAGGTTGCCATTTCTAATCCCCAGTCCCGAAAGTTACCACTGGAGGTACCTATGAGCAAGGCACCGCCCCTGCCACCCACCGGTGTTGCCCATGTTAGCTCCCCCACTGCTCCTTCGGATGGGTGAAAATGAGGCCAAGACGGTTGTGATGAATCATGACTTTCCAATCATGGGGCGTGCATCCAAACGTTACACTACCAACTGCCTGTAGTATGTTAAAGGTTTATTGTAACGGCAGGCAGGTGAACCCAAACGCAGAGTCGACAGAACCAGGTCGCAGGCACAGGAGTAAATAGATAAATGCAAGAGTTTATTAAAGCCAAGGTCAGAACCAAAATCACAGTCCACGTACAAACAAGTCCAAATCGCCAGAAGCTAGGAAAGTAATCCAAAACAGAAAGCAAGGGTCAAAACCGGAGACAGGCAAACACAAAGACCGCTTGGTATGTAGCACTAGGTACAACAATACTTCGCGGAGAAAGGCTGTAACCGAAAGTCCTCAAATACAGGTGACGGGATGTGACTGGTAGTCTGTAATTGTGAAGGTTCGAACTGAGTCCTGGTCAGATGGCCTTTCTGAGGATGAGTAATTCCCTCAGTTCAACAGAGATCTGCATTTATGATGTTAAAATGTCACGAGAATAAAGCAACGATTTTATTTATTTTTTCTTGATGTCACAAACCCTTTTCAGTTTCACTCATTTTTGAACTATTTATTTCTCCTTCAGGAGCATCACAAATAAAAAATCTTTCACAAATGTCACAACAGTAAACCATGCAGAGCAAAAACAAACATTTTGATCAGATTTCCTCAACGTGATGTTGCTAAAGTGATCTTTTCTCACAGGCCTCTTATGGGAATTCACTTCCCTGAACGCTGCCCCCTGGCCAATTATTCTCAAAACGAGGCTAGTAATAACCCATTGTGTTAATGTCATTATTCATTGACATCATGCATATCAACAAGCGGTTAAATTGCTGCATTTTGTAAAGTTATTGAGCCCGACTACAAATGAGTGCTTTCTGAGAGAATCATGTAATAAATAAATAAATATTTAAAAACAGGGCCTGAGGCATCGGTATCAAAGAGCAGCAGCAGCATGTCAGAGCAGGATGATGAGTGGTTTCTAACAAAGGAAGCATCTTAATGACTAAAAGAGCAGTGCTGTGTAAAACACAGAGAACATTAAATAAAGAGAAACAAACTGTTAATTTGGGAAAATGAAAGAGAGGAGGAGGAGGAATATGAGAAAGCACCAGTCCTTAGCTTAAATCTGTAGTAATAGCTTTTAAATGTCACACTTTCTGCCTGCAATGAAAGTGTTTACAAAATGAATAAAATATTCTTGGTCACAAAATTAAAATGTCTAAAAAATCAAACTTAAGTAAATGTTCCAAAACATCTAAATAAACATGTTTTAAATTTTTCCTCGTTTGGAATTAAATGATATAAGGATTATTATCTACTTTCTTCTGTCTCCACTTTCACTACAACTTCTGGGTTATTTTCTCCCACCACACAAATCAACATTTTCACAACACAACTCCAATGCTACAGTTCGAAGTCAAACACTGTGAGTATGCAACAGCGAGCAGCAGGATTATGTTCGGGTTTAAATTATGCAGGTCGCAAAGCAAAAGTTCTTGGACGCAGAGCCGAAGAAGCGATGGACAATATGTCGAGGACGCCCAAATGAACTCTGTCAGTTTTTGGCCTACTGTTGCCATGGTTACGGGGATAGTGACCAAGGACATTATAGCAGTGGTCAGGGAAAAAGTCCAATCCAGAAAAATGAGGCATAAGGGGGAGGACGAGGGGAAGACAGGAGATTTAAGATGCTCTCTATAGATTTTCGAAGAGGTGGATAGAAAGAGGACAAAACGTCACCACGACGTCCTGGTTGCCTGACATCTTTTCTAACACGCAAAACCACTTTGCTAATGTTTACCACGTGGCTTCTTCGTGTGCAGTGGGCAAATTTGCATAGTTAGCCATGACTGGCTGTTGTGCTGGCGTTATGGCAAGCCCACTCACTACATGAAATGTCAAAGACATTGTCTATCTCAACGTGTTGTCACATAGTGGGAAAATAATTTTATATCCTATGTTTATCATTATCAGCATCACAATTTTCTTGGTTAAAAAAATTTAGAACGTTTTAGCTCCAGCACTAGGTTCCTATTATAAAACGAACTTAATTCCATTAAGTCCATTTTGTGCACAACTGGGCAACGCTACAGTAGGCTTGTCATATCTAGCACACCAGCCTATCTCCAGCTTTTGTTTGAAAGTGTAAGCTGTTTCTAAATGATCTTAAATCTAAAGATGGCCACTCATTGTTCAAGCTACATCTTCTATCGCTACACTGGGCGCTGAGTACCCCTAAAGGTCAGATCCTAGAATCGCCACTGTGGTGTAGATACTCTTAATCACAAGTAGCTTGCAGCTTGAAAAGTACCTTCCCCAACAAGTGAGTGAGAGAGTACTATTTGTTGTTGTGAACACACCACAGCACAGCACACAGTTTATTACAACCTAAACTTGACCTCTGCATTTGACCCATCTGTGAAGGAGCAGTGACAGCCATAATGCTCAGAAGTGTTTGAGATTTGTTCCTTGAAATATAGAGTACCCCAGGGTAAATTTCATTAGTCTTGATTTGAACCTGTAATTCTGATCACAGGTGAACACTCCTACTGCTATAAACAGCAACTGCCCAAAAAACTTATTTTATGTACCTATAAACACACACAGTCTGCATTGAAGCCCTCTGCTTATGTCTCTGCACTGGTATGGGGAGAGTTTTGTCATTGTTACTGGAATACTGTCAAACATGAGCCAAATTGGCATCGCGGGTCACCAAACTGCAGCTAATTTATGGGAACACCAGCTGGACAATGGACATGTAGCATGGTGCGTTGCAGTGACTAAATAACAGTGAGCTGACTTTAAACATGTTTTCTAGGTTTTTATAGAGACCCAGAAATGCCATTCTGCCAGTGGATTTGGGTTTGAATTCCAGACAAGTTGGATATGACAAATGTCACCAGAAGTCAAATGGCACAACGACATGTGGCAGTTGATAGTGTAACAGTTAGGGGAGTTGACCCAGTGATCGAGGGTTGCTGGTCAAGTCCCGCACCAGTAAAGGTACCACTGAGGTACTCATGAGCAAGGAACAGTCTTCAAGAAGTGCTCTCCAGACCCACAAGCGGCAATTTGCGGTGTCCAGGTGCCACAGTGTAAAGGTCACTCAAAAATCTGAATTTTGGTGAACTTGATCTGGTGAGTGAGTGTTAGGCATAGAACATACCAGAGCACAGCACACAGTGCACCACAACTTAAATGGACCTCCTGGGGGAACCTGGGGAGAAAAGCCTGGGATGGTACTTCACAAGCAATTTCAGTGGTACCTTTTACTGATCTAAAGATCCAAACTGGTGACCTTCCGAACACCTAACTCACGCTACTAGCGTTGCCAGAAAGTGATCACTGATCTCTGAAATCCTGGAAATGGAGATCTGGAGTGGAGTCCTAAGAGGATAGGACCAGGGCCGGAACAACATGGTGTGGAGCCCGTGGACAACTACACCTCAGAGCAGCAGGCCACAAGATTTTTTGACGTGTAATGTGGACGAGCTCATTCCGACAGAGGGGTATGCAATTGTGATTTTAAAAAAAGGTCCTTTTGTGTGTTCTCTCTTTAGAAAATTATATTTTAAAGTGATTAATGTATGATTTTACTTTTTATCTACCTCCTGTTTTAATCTAGAAGTAATCTCAGATAAGGAGAAAAGTAGCTAACTACATCACGAAGTTGTTTGTAATCCAGGTGAACTTGGATCTTGTGGATAACGACCCTCTAAAACCCTGAATGGAGGTCTGGAGTGGAGTGCTTGGAGAAGAGTAGAGGATGTAATCCAGATTTATTCTGGATTCTGACTCCCAACTAGACCTAAATGCTGCCTCAACGGCTTAATACAAAAGCAAACACCTGGAAAAATTGACCAAAAAAAAAGATATTTGTGTTTTTACAGGGTTAAATCCAGAGCACCCATCAGACCTGACCACAGCAGCTGTTTTATCCATGCGGATGAAAAGTGGATTTGTTGTTGATTTTCATGGTCACGCTGCCAGCAAGCAATGACGACAGCTAATCCCTCTTCAGAATGCAGGAAAGCAGCTTTATTCAGCGCTCATCCTCCTTCCTGCTCCCCATCTTCCCCAGCTTTATCCCACATTAACGATGACACTCGGGTTCCTCCAACGATAAGCCAGTCTAATAATGGTGCTCCACTCCCAAAACTTCCTCTGCTTTTATTTTTAAAAATTCAAAATGATAACCTCTGTTCTTCTTTTTGAAATTTATTTTGTACATTAGACACTGAAACAAAAGCAGCTGAGCGAGTTGGGAACAGGAGGGTCGTCGAGGTGACGCTGAGGAAGAACGACAATAAGAACACTCCCTAAAAACTGGACCACTGAATACACCAGTGGTCAAATAAAAAATATATTTATTACTTGAATATGCAACAGTCAGTCACCTGTAAAACCTGGGCAGGTCAGAGGGACAGGTACTGTTTCACTGGGTTATTTTATTTTTATCACTATTCTGGTCTGCTAAAATATAAATATTTACAGCTATGAACAGGAACTGTTGTGCAAAATTAAAATTATGACAATCAGTTAATAAGGTATTAATAATTCTTTATCACAAAAAAATCCATTTTAATTGAAATTTTAATTTGTGCTGCTAAGATACAAATTTTCCAGCTATTACCAGGGTCCAGGTAAAATTTAATATAGACAGTTAATGTTTTCATACAAACAATTAATTTTTTAAATATTGTTCTACTAAAATAAAATTATTTACAGCCCGGACTCAGATCCAATTTGACTAAAATTAAAATGTAATTAATAATCAATTAATTGCATTTAAAGTTTATTTAATTTCAAACAAAACTATTTTAATTTGTGCTGCTAAAATTATTTACATACTTAGGATCCAATTTGTCAAAGAATTTAAATTCAATTCATTTTCAATTAATGGGAGTGAGACTTTATTTTATTAAATATTAATTTAATGAGGTTTTGTTACAGAAAAGTCCTAATTTTAATATAGAGCCCTATTACAAATTAATAATATGATAATCAAACAAACAAATTAGCAAACAAACAAATAAATAAATAGGCTGTGGTCCCCATGAGCTCAGCTTGGATTATGTGGTTCAGATAATGAATGAATGAGTAATATAATATAATATAATATAATATAATATAATATAATATAATATAATATAATATAATATGTAATATAATATAATATAATATAATATACACATTTAAAAATAAATAATAAATAAAAATGTAATTAATTGCACGCAGCATTAATAAATATTGATAATAAGTTAAATTTGGCATTTTAGTTTGTTCTTGATTAACTCTGTTCAGTAGAGCATAGTGACTAATACAAATCTGCATCTTGTGTATAAATCTTTATGTGCATATTACTACTGGGAATCAGCAAACCTCAGCTTTGGCCAAATCAATAAAACAATGTCACTCAGAGCATGGGAAAGGAAGAAAAACTTTGGTCAAGCTGCAGAAAATACTCCTGAACATCTGTTTTGTCTGCAGCATGACATGAGGAGCGGTCAGGGTTCAGAGTCGAGCCAAAAAACAAATATCACACGAGCAAATGGTGACAACGGACCTCAGAAATCAACATTATTTTCCATAAATGGTTATGTGTGTTTTTAGTTCATCCAGCATTAGCACAAATCTATGTTTCATATCTCTCCCTGACGACCAGCTCGAGCTGGTGTTCGGTTTGCAGACAGATGGCTCGTGCAGTTTGGGCGAAGCTAGCTTTACCGCCAAGCAGACAAAACACTCATGATAATTGACATTATTACACAAGGTTTTAATATGAATATAGAGCCCTTAAAATTATACAAAAACCCATCATTATCCAGCTGTAAACACAAATGAATGGTGTTGTGGAGTAGCTAACAAAAACTAGCTACACTATTAATTATCTTTACAGTGCATTGGTAGCAAAGTTACTTACTCAAAATGTTGTAGCTTTTTCAGTAACTATTTTCATTTATTCATAGTGATGTAGCGTGGCAAAAAGACTACACTGTTTCAAAACATTTTGCCAACATTTGTTTCTTAGATTTGTTCTTAAGTTGGCTTAAGGAAACCCAATGAGCTAATGTTTTGCAAAAATATGTGCATATGAGTGCTGTTCTAGAAACTAATCTTAAATCAGAGGACACGGATGAATGTCAGAATGCTTCTGAAAAGTGGGTTTTATGAATTTTTTATTTAAGAATGGTCGGTGAATGAAACCCAGTACTATTATTTTTCTCTCTTTACAAAGATGGCTAGTTTCTACTAGTGTATGTTTGTGATTGGCAGACATGTCATCTGATAAACATACACGTTAAAAAAATATATTTGCTTTAGGAATACCCTACAGCCCAAATGTTGGGTGTAACGATTAGAGATTTACGCCCTGTGATCAGAAGGTTGCCGGTTCTAATCCTTCTTCAGGAGTTGAAGATTACATTCTAACCTACAAACAAATCTCATATAAAATAAGCATCAAATTATTTGTAATAATTACATACTTTTGAGAACAAATTTCTTCTTAAGATATGGTTGGTGAATGAAACCCATTGTGTCTGGAATTGGATGTCTAGAAAAGATCTGTAACATATCTCAAAATTCCTTAATTCATCATCACAATGCCATTAAGTGACGATCATTGCAGGCATCCTTACGCAATATAAACTTTTCATTTTGTATATTTTAACAGAGCTCATAGCCAGCAAAAAGCCTTTATTTATAACTGTATTCAGGACGAGCTGCATCAGACTAGCAGCAACAGCAGCTTATAATGTGTCTCTTTTTTAAACAGAGTTTAATGAATTTGACCTTTACAGGTTCATGCTAATGTTAATCGTTATGACCTGTATCATTCACAAAGGTTAAATGAACGGCAATCATAAAAACGATTGACCAGGAGGTCATGTTAAGTGAAGATATTTTCTTCCCTCTACCAAATGGTTTGCTGCATGCTGTAAGCCTCGTTTCAGATGTTGTTGTGTATTGATTTCCTTAAGGTTCGGATCTTGATTGTGCTTCGTCAGATTGGCTTGTTGGTTTGGTCTACGTTTGGCTCACTGATCGATTCTGTTCAATTTGCATTGCACTTTAATCATAAGACATGGTTTTAAAGAATAATAACAAGGGCCTATTTTTAAAACAGCATAGCTTCAAGTGCAGCTTTTTTTCATAATCTATAACCTTTTTAATAAAGTAAAAATACTTGTGGACTTTCCTTGACTATCTGTACTTTAATTGGATATAGTTACTAATGCTTTAAAAACTAAAAATATTTTCACAATAATGTTTTCAAAATTCACTTTTGCATTCAAAATTAAACTCTCAACAAAGTGACTATCACATCGCCCACCGCACCTGTGTGCTGCATGTAGTGGCCAAACACACATTTTCAATAGAACATATGCACAAGCCATTTAAACCATGTGACAACGACTCTTTTTGTACCTTTAAATTCCCAAAAATCAACATTGTCATTTCTTTTCATCATTTAATTAATACTAATACTTTTTTATTTAATACTAGATTCATGAACTTTGTCAACATTAAAATAAAACCTGACTTAAAATATTTCATTATATGTATAAAATATATGTGTGTGTGTGTGTAAAATGAGCGGTGCTGTGGAGTAGCTAACAAAAACTAGCTACACTATTAACTTTCATTATAGCTTATTGGTCGAAAAGTTATATTGTATCTATTTTCTTAATCATCTACATTAAACAAAACCAGGTTTGAAATATTTCACTTCGTGTGTAATAAACGTAGCAGAGGCTTAAAGCTGAGGTTGCATCTTGGACAAATAAGTTTAGTAGTGTGACCACAGTGCATTGAGTCTGATAAACTGTTACAGTGTTCTAAAGTTTTTTAATTTACTGTTTTGTTTTAATTTATTCTTTGACTTAATAGACGATGGACTGACCTATTTAATTATTTGTTATATTTGAGTGTATCTGAGAGAATTACTGTTTTATTTCCTCCATTTCCCCTGCTCACCATCCCAAAAGCCCACGCTGGATCAGTTTAACATTCCTGCACGCTCTGATTTATTGAGCAGCCAAAACATTAGTCTATTCCCCGGATTAGCATTGTCACTCTCGTCCAAGGAGTGATGATGGAGGAAGCAGATACCTGTCTTCTTCGTCCCCTTCACAGTCCCTTGCAGCTTTTTAATATTCATCTCCAGGCCGTTATTCTTCCAGACTTATATCTCAAAAATGAGAGCTTTCACAGTGAAAAATTTTCCCCTCTGGAGCGTTCGGTTAATTTAAAACAACCTTAAAACATTCCTGCTGGATTTACTTCCCACACACTTTTGATAAGTTCTTAGATTTTAGACACATTTCAGATTCCTTACTTTGGTTTGATGAAAAATTTTCTTTAAAAGAATATATTTTATAATTTTTTTAAATAATTGGAGCAGAGGAAGGGGATAACATTTTAAATAAGCAGATATCCAGAGGTTCAAATCCAAAAATTATGAGAAATACATTTACATATTCTCTGCCACTGTAAAGTCATGAATTGCAATAAAAATTTTAAAGATCAAAATAACAGATTATCGAGAAATATTTTCTGGCAGTGCAAATAAAGTCAGGGAGCTGAGTTGTTTATGGCAAATTGCCTTTACAGTCTCAAAGAATATCTGTTTGTTAGTTTTTTTGTTGTTTTTTTGTAAATTTTGCACTCCATTTTTCTTCTTAAGTCATAAAATGTTTAACTTTTATCCAGGGATTTCTGACATTTTTTGCAATTTTATCCACCTCCCTCCATTTATTTTTTATCTACAATTTCCCCAGTATGCCGATGTATATAGTGGTAGATTTTTTTAAATATCTAGTTGAAACACAACAAAAATTAAACTCAACATCATTAAAAAATCAAGTGTGTTAAATTTAAAATCTTAAGGCATGTTAGAGTTTAACTAAAAGTCATTTTCTGTTGCTTTAATTCCAGAGTGTTGCAAAAATCGTGAATATCTATTTGAACATGCGACTGGTTATTTGGGTGGAAAAACTCTTTAACATTTTAATAGTTTTTGAGGTTTCTAGTGCAGAGCGGACCTTCGAGTTGCTTTTCTGCACTTTGATGGAAGTGTGTTAAACTGCAGGTGACAGGTGAGGTGAAGAATATTGGTTACCTGGTTACCATGGCGACTGGCAGTGAGTGGAATACATTAGACAGCAGGTTTACATTTTCTCTCTGGAGATGATGTATTGGACACATGAAACAGTGTAAAGATCTGAGTTATGTTTTTATTATTTATTATGGTGATGGCTAGATGACTGGGTCAGAGCTAGGGGTCTAAATCACACGTTTCATCATGAAATGATATTTTATCGATAGATAAATAGATAAATATTTGACGTGTGCCGATATCGCAAAGTTTATGATACAATTCTGATTTAATTCAATTAACAGGTCAGTTATTAATACAATATATCGACACCATCACTTTCATTTAAATAAAATCACAAAAAGCAACTAAAATATCATTTGACATTTTTATTCTTCTCTTTTCATAAAAATAGACCCCCATGTCTGAAATAAAATTATATTTTCAATTAGTGATGAAATCAAAAGGTTTTTTAAAAATTCACTTTAAAATTTATTTAGATTTTTCAGTGACTTTTACATTACAGTGCTTGGGCCCCTCAGTCTGCTATTTAAATATCACATGTTGCTGTCGGGCAGAAACCTTGTAAGTCCAACTTTATTTTTTGTCAAAGAACAATACTTTTGGTCAGTTTTCACATTGGCCTGATAGTTTAAGAAATATTTAACCAGTGAAAAATGTTGGAAAAGGCTTGTTCATATACAGTATTTATATACAAAGTGTGTATATGTAAAATATGCATTGGGGGTTTTTCAATTTCCTGAAAAATAACTGTTTTGGACATAAAAGGTCTCCCCTCCACACTGACCATGTGATAATTTAACACAAAATTATGCAATATGTATGTTTCAGATCAATCATGTTAAGGGCTTGTTGATTAATAAATTGATGTATCTATGTAGATTGAAGAATTGTTACACCCCCAGCAATAGATAGGTTCT
Organism: Distichodus sexfasciatus; assembly: GCA_032718565.1. Lineage (NCBI taxonomy): Eukaryota > Metazoa > Chordata > Actinopteri > Characiformes > Distichodontidae > Distichodus > Distichodus sexfasciatus. The sequence goes on along the minus strand of JAVGVS010000421.1, from coordinate 36,361 downwards.
GTAAAAGTCAGTGTGCCTTTTTGTTGTGTAACACACGTAAAATTATCCATGTAATAAACGGGAGGTGTGAAACAAATGAGTGAAAGAGTCAATAAATAATGTCGATCTGTGTATTGTTACAACTCTACTCAATATCAGACATCCTGTTTGAATGTTATGACTAGGTTCAAAAAATCAATTCACCGATCAATATCGATTCTCGTTCGAAAAATACGATATCGATTCAAAAATTCGCGGATCGATCTTTTCCTGCGGCTATGCACTACTTCTCGTGACTGCGCAAGGAGAGCTATAAAAACGTGAGACCGGCGAAACCCAAACCAATGGCCTAATTTTATAACCAAGCAAAACTAGTATTGACGCAAAGAAATCTCTAAATAAATGGATATCGAATTGAATCTAATCGAATCGAGAATTGAATCGGATCATGACCTTGTGAATCGATTTAGGAAATCAGCAACAATACCCAGCCCTAGTTATGACAGCTTGGTGTTTTTGTTGTAGAAAAAAATGAGAAGAGAGGAGTTCGATGCAGACGCTGCACAGTAGTGAGTTGTAAAAAGCTCTTTGTTAATCTTTTTGTCATAGTTGCCCTTGAATCCTAGATGATGCATTGTGTATGCAAGGCAGCAGCTGAAATTAGGAAAGCGAATTAAAAGTTTCACCCCTATCAGGCCCAGCGTGTAATGGGAGAACGTGAGGACATGTGGTGATGTAATGAAGCATTTCCTGCCCTTTAGCAACCACATGTCAATCTTGTCGACAAAGAAAAGGGATAATCTGATCGAGTGTCTTGTTCTCACATCAGTTAACTACACTGTGAGTCTAAAAGGGAGCACTTTACCTTTGCCTGTATCAATGAAATGTTAACTGGTTTTCAACATTATTTCACTGCTGCATTAAAAATCATATTTGCTAGAAAGAGTTCATCACATTATTCATATCGCACCTGTGTAATGCTTATGAAGAGCTCAAAGCACACATTTTAACCAGTAGAATATGAAGAAGCCTGTATCTGATGCAGTGACCTTTCTTGCATCTTTAAATTTACACAATGTTCTATTATACTATATGATAAGATCATTAAAATAAAATCCTTTAAATGTATTAACATATATTAACATGAATTAACAATGTACATTTTATTAATTAATGTATGCTATATTTTTAATTCATTTTTTAAATGCAGGCCAAAACGCTATGTCAATAATAAAATCAGAAAAGAGAAAAGCAATTTGTAAAGTATGACATGCCAAAGTGATCAATGATAAAAAGAAAAAAATCAACAAATAAATAAATAAACAAACAAACAAACAAATAAATAAATAGGGTTAGGTAAATAAATAAAGGATATTTAAACAGAACAAAATGACCACAAATTAGACCACAACTAAAAACTAAAACACAACTTTAACCTAATTTAATATGAAGCAAAGAAATCGATTGAGTATGTTTATTATTCTAATTTTATTTTTCATTTTTGAATGTGTTCTCTTTGTAAAGCATAGCTAAAACATATAACACATTCAGAGTTATGCTGAAGATGGATCTTAATGGAAATCTTTATTATTCCTTTCAAAAATGGAAATATTTACAAACACGCTTGAGACCCGTGACAGTAAAGATGCTGAGGCGACAGTGATGGATGATGGAGCTCCTGCACACAAACAGCTTCAGAAACCTGGGCTTGTATCTGTAACCACATTGTCGGCCAACGAGAGGAACAATTACTGGGTTTTGCTTCTTATTTCTCAGCAATGCAAAAAATATACAAATAAGGAAAGAGTGTTGTCAACGTTGACGTGAGTTTTAATATTTATAGATTTATGACAAAGTGAATGGGAGTAGTAATCATCTTTTCTCTTGCTGCAGCAAATGGCTTTTTGCTTAGTGATAGTGCTGCCAGATCGCGTCCCTAAGTGACATTTATATTTGTATTTAATAATAGTGCCGGTGCCAGTAGATATTCTGGTGCATTCTCATTTGTTTAAACTCCAAAATACATATACAGCAGGAGCCATTTCATAGCTTATTGAAATTCAGAATTAAGGCTCCCGAATGAGATTAAATTTCACAGACTCTTTCCGGACGTTTTCAAATCTAACCCAGAGGCTTGAACCAAGCAGATAATGAACTTTATTTCTCCTTTTCCCTCCTCTCAGTGGGTGAAATATTAAACTTGGACTCATTGTCATTTTTTGGAGAAATATCTCAAACTGCTGTTCATTTCTCCAGTTTACTCTTTTTCACCCTCACTGTTTTTGACACTTCTTCCACACTTTTACAGCTTTATTTTTACCCTTTTCACCACTTTATCTCTTTCTTATTTTTTATAGATTATTTTTTCATCATGCAGCAATCACATGATGTCTTCAGAAATCTAAACATATACAGATTATTATGTTGATTCAAGAAGTTTTATTGAATCTAATAAAACTCATAATTATGTGATAACCGCATCACATACACAAGTACAAGATGTAGTGAAATGTGACTGAATTGGAAAAGAGTTTAAGAAATAAATTACATTAGGATAAATATGAAGTTAAATTAAGAGAAACAGAACTAACAAACTATGCATCAGTTGTAGTGACTGTAACAGCAATCCACCAGATCTCACTCCTTTATTCCAGCTAAAGGTTTCTCCAGGATTTTTTTTTTGAACCTGATCATAAGAAGTTTTTTAATTATTATTAAATCCTACGACACTACGAGTCCTAGATCCTACGAGTGATTCTTCCCGAAGACGTGTGTTAAATATGCACGCAGGGTAATTGTATGCGCATAATTGACTTGAAGAGAAGCTTAATGAACCTCTCACACTGATAATTACCTAATTATCTGTAAAAGCCGAGTTTCAGCCCACTGCAGCGGAGTGAAGCCTGCGGCGAAAAAAGGCCCGGGGGGGAACCACGAGAAGCGACCAGAAAGACTTTCAAAAGAGACACCAACTCAGACACACACCTCCCTTATGCCTTACGTGCTGGATGTGTCGAGGCTATGGAGTGTGAAAGAGATCCAACAGCAAACCTGAACGAGTGTCAGGACGAAAAGACCTTGGTCAGGACTCCATCAATTATGAATATTTTAATTAATTCTGACCTGGTTTGGTGCATGAAGTTCTTTTCTTGGACTACATGGAAAATAAGTCCAGGAATTAAATTGATGTGTGAAAAGGCTAAAATAAATAAACAAATAAAGAAATTGGCTGGTTTAATTATGTAAAAATATATACAAAATGTAATTGAATTTAGTTTTTAATTGTATTTATTGTCTTCTATTTTACTTTATTTAACCCCCCCCCCCAAATATTTATATTACTTATAACATATTACAGTCTTATTATTTTCTTGTTTTGGTAATTATTTGGCTATTTTTATTGTCTTGATGACTATTGTTCGATTAGATGATATTTTTTGTCTTGTGTCTTTTAATAAAAATAATTGCACAATAAGTGAAAGATACTAAAATAGGAACAAACAGTCAAATTTGATTCACTTTTCCGCGCCCCCCTAGTGGTGGGGAGTTAAATCTTACATTTTTTACTTAAGTTACTGAAGTATTTTTATAATTAATTGTAAGATACACCCCCACAAAACAGCATGGTAGTGTTCTGACACAGCTCTGGCAGTGTGTTCACACATATGTGTATGTTAATCAGAAGGACAGTGCAGTAGCTGTAAATACAGCTCACAACATCAAATCAACATTCCAACCTGCTTAAAACCCAGCTCTACACCTCCAGCTTCATGACTTTCAACAGCAACAACATTTTAATCAAGACAGAAAACAGCAGAACTGTGTGAACTTGGTTTAATAGTTCCAGTCTACAGGCGTGATGTAACCTACTGATTACTGATACTGTCACCTGCCAAACAACCAATCACCGCTTAGAAAAGGGGGAATAACATCCACTTCATCCACAGATTTGAAAGTAACGAGAACCTTTAGTGAAGTAAAAAGTACAGTATTTGTCTTTCAAATGAAGTGGAAGTCAAGTTTCCAAAAAAAAATGCTACTCAAGTGAAGTACAGATTCTCAAACTCTACTTCTCAAGTAAATCTACTTCCATACTGTCCACCTCTGCTAAATAGGAACTAATGAAGCAAATAGATCAAGAAACAAATAATTTAAGCAAACCCCGGTGTAACATATAATTAAGCTAATTAACTAATCAGGACAGAACAGAGGGAGTAGACAGACATACCACACTGGACAGGACCGGACAAGACATGGGTGCCGTCTGGTGGACGGCTGGAGTAAAGTCCAGGGGAAACCGTAACACAATGAAAATGAACGGTGTCTTTATGGCAAAAAATCTGCAGAAAGAGTGAGGAAAAGTGGGAGGAAGAAGAAGAATCTGAGCAATTAGTATAGTGATCCTATGCCCTTCATGCTTGCACCCTTTAAAAACAATTTGTATTTAATCAGTATCAAAATAATCTGATTATTCTCTGTACACAAGGAGTGTACAGTGTTTTTCCCCAGGTTCATGTAGAAACCTTTTCCCCTAACCAATGTTCCCACAGCTCCTGTTGGAATATCGCTCAGCTGCTTTTTATTCCATGTCAGGAATAATGATGCAGCTCCTGCACAGGTTTTGACAGCTCTTTGATGGTGAGCACGATGGCGGGGGAGCAGCCAGGGGGCGACACTGAGACAGCAGCAAACAGCAAGAAAGAGAAGAAAGAGAGAGTCGGATAATTAGACGCCCCACTTTAGTTTCATATTTCATGAGCTGGGTGTTAACGGGACATCAACAAACACAACGGGTTCACACATTCACCCCTCGTCCCTCGCTCCTCTCATCAGAGAGCTTTTCTTTAATATGATGAGAGTTCTACCATCCGAGTTTGAATAAAACATTATACAGGCTGAGGGGGAAAAACAGACGAAAGCGAGTCGAGATAAAAAACACAAATGGTGAACTTGGTTGTCATAAAACAAAGCAGAATGTTTATTTTTTGCAGATGAGAGCGTTCCTGCATCCATGAAAGTTTCTGTGTCAGAAGCCACATTGCACAACATCAGCAATTAGGGGCTATGTTTACTATGGAGGTGTCCCTCTGTCACACTTTAAGCTCAAGTGCAAGTTAAGTCTCATGTCTTTAGAGGGGCAAGTCCAAGTCAAGTCTTAAACTTTTAAGCTCAAGTTCAGATCTAGTCCCAATTCTTTACAACTCAAGTCCAAGTCAAATATCAAGTTGTTAAAGGGGCAAGTCCTAGTCATGTTTCAAGTATTTAAGATCAAGTCCAAATCAAGCCTCAAGTCCTTAAAGTTCAAGTCAAGTCTTAAGTCTTTAAGCTCAAGCCCAAATCTAGTTTAAATTTCGTAAAACTCAAGTCCACATCAAGTCAAAAATCTTTAAAGGGGCAAGTTCAAGTCAAGTCTTAAGTGTTTAAAGATTATGACCAAAATTTTAGTAATCGTTGTTTTGCATAGTATTGTAATCCACATTTGTCAAAATTATGTATATTTTATTGGTTCTCATTGTATTTATTGCTCATTATCAACACTGCTACTTGTGATGATCTCATATTGAACACCAATATCCGTAAATCCTGCATGGAACAGAGGTTTTAATCTGCTGATTACTGTTGGTTTAATGTTGGGCAAATGTTTAAAACACGCCGGACTGGATTTGCAAACTTGTTTAGCACCAGTTTCAACACACAGCCTAAAGGGACACTTCAGCCACAACTGCTGAGTTATTTATGAGAATGCATAATTTATTTACAAGTGTTGGTCCAATATGTAGCAGCTCTGCCTTTGAGAGTGAGAAATCAACACCACACACAAGAAGATGTTAATACTGCTGCACACCTGTTAAAAATAATACCTAATTACTATCATTAGTACTAAGACCAGCATTTAGATCAGGAACAGGTGAGAGTCTGGGCGTTTGGAGGTGTGATTAGTGATATGGGTGTGATGTTTTTGAACAATATGTAATTATGTGTAATATGTACAATAACAATATACACTCTCACTGTTTGTTTCCAAATCTGCAATTCATACAATTACTCTCTTAAAAGCAAAAAGGTTCACTAAAAGTAAAATAAAAAAATAAAATATATGAAAGACAGACATGGCAACAAACTCTAAATTAAATATCAAAAAAACATTATGGGTTTGTGTGAATTCAGTGGTTTAAAATAAATTAATCAATAGAATTTGCAAAATTGCTGAAAATTATTTCCTAGATTTCCTGTTACATTACAGATTTTTCTTTAATTACTTGAATACATGTAAATTTACATTATTATTCAATTGAAATAAATAAATAAATCTGGTTAGCATGTAATTACAGTTAATTGCCATGTTTTTATCTAAAACTATAGCAGTATTTCATAAGTTAACTCTCACATTTTTACGTTAGCATGACATAGCACTAATGCTGGAGTTCGAGGCTCTGTAAACTCTAAACCTGAAGCCCCCTGACTTCCTGACTGCAAATACGCAGCTAACAGGCTACCTGGCGACTGAGCTAACGTCTGGAGGCATGTCTCTAGTTCTACTGAAATATGAAGAAAAGTTAGCGTAAGGCAGCGTTTCTCAATTCCAGTCCCCGCGGCCCACCGCTCTGCACATATTCGGTATTTCCTGCACTGTCACACAGTGGGTCCTACGTTGCTAATTAGCTAATCAGTAGCATCAGCTGTGCTGTGGGTTGGGAATGTCGAATCTGTGCAGAGCGGTGGTCTGTGAGGATTGGGACTGAGAAACGCTGCTGTAAGGACACCGCACGGAAGAAGGATCTCTATAAACATGTTAAATCCCTCACAGAGAATTTTTAAACTTTGCACCAAGCAAAGTCTAATGGATTGTTATTCTCATTGGTTTAAAGGTTTGTAGTAAAGATTGGAAAAATATTTAAATTTGAAGGTAAAAAAGTTTGCAACGCCAAGCGGTGAGGCTCTACCAAGATGCTACAGAGAAACAGAAAGTGACGTGACGTGATGCAAGAACGTTGTGTTTCCCATCAGGCGCAATGAAGCAATTAAATCAAGAACGTGTGAACAAAGCACTGAACAAACCCAGGTGTAACATATAATCAAGCTTATTAACCAATCAGGACACAGTGGGGGCAGGACAGAGGGAGAAGACTGACCACACTAGAGATGACAGGACAGGACAATGGTGCCCTCTGGTGGGTGACTGAAGTCCAGAAGGAGCCATGACATCAAGACGTACCGCAATAAAGACATATTTTGGAACAGATTTAAAGTGTGGAAAACAGAGATATTCTGTAAAATAATACCGAGTGTGTAAGTGTTAAATTACTTCATTACAGTAGAAGATTTTTAAGTGTAAAAGTTGATGAATGAGAAATATGCCACTGCAGCTCATGTTCCTCTCTGCTCTCTCGATCTCCAGCAGCCTCTGGGAAATGGGTTGTGTTTCCAGCTCAAGCTGGAGGAAACTCTGACTTCTCTCCTCAGACAAAATGAACAAGCGGATTGGTTCTGCTCCGTCTGCGCTCAGAGAACCCTCCAGAGTTGAGATACTGAGATGAGATTAGTTTTACTACTGGTCGTGAAGTCTGAGGGAAGTTTTCAGATTTTTCATTTTTAAAGTCTGAGTAACACATTTTAATGGACCATCTGCTTCACTCTCGTCATGAAGCCTCTCAGAGTGTAAATAAAACATCAGATGTCAGTGTGGAGATCTCCTCCTCCTCTTCATCTTCATCCTCCCTCCTCTTCCTCTTTTCTTTGTCTTTCTCCTCCCCTGCCCTCTTGCTCTTCATCTTTCTTCCCTTCCTCCTCCTTTTATTTCCTCTTCTTCATTATCCTCCTTTTCCTCTTCCCACTGCTTCTACTCCTCCTTCTCCTTCTGTTCCTCCTCCTTATCCTCCTCTTCTACCTCCTACCCCTCCTTCATGTCTTCCTCCACCTATTTCTCCTCCTCCTATTCTTTCCTCTTCTTCATTCTCCTCCTCTTTCTCCTCCTCATTCTCTGCCTCTTCATCCTCCTGCTCTTTCTCATCATCCTCTTCCCTCCTTCCCTTCCTTCTTCTTCCCCAGTTCATGCTTTTCTTCCTCCTCCTTCACCTAATCATCTTCCTTCTTTTACTCTTTCTTCTCTTTCTCTTCCTTCTTCACCTCTTCCTAATTCTTCTCCTCCTCTTCCTCCTCTTTTCCATTGCATGTTTCTACTTTGATAAAAATGTATGTAATGTTGATGTAATACATAAGCAGCTCTACTTAAATACACTAAAGCACAACTGAACGTGGTGATAGTGTCTGCAGTGATGTGGACTACACTTCCTGTTAAAATATATGAATATAGAATAAAAGCACAGATATTTAGTCAAATATTATTTTTCTCCTCCATCAGGCTGCAGTTTCAGCAACACGCCGGCAGATGGAGACAAACAACCATTTTTAAAATTTTCATTAACAGTTTGCTTGTTGAGATTCTTGCCTCTATATGATCTCCATCTGATTTACAATATTTTAAATAATGTATAGCATGGTGTTTATCACAGTGACACAAAGACACACGTAAGAAAATAAGACGCCAATCTCTTGATGTTTTGATTATTTTTAATATGTTTATTCTTCACTCTTACACTGATCACACTTAGATATTAATATTAATATAACTGCCATCATAACTCCAAAGATATATTAATTAACTGTTAACATTGTTTATAAAGGAGACTTAACAATGAGCATTTCTAGCAAAGCTGTGCTCTTAGTTCACTCATATGCAATGACCATAACTTACTCATTAACATTTTTATAGCTTTTGATAAATGATCACATTTAGTTTTTTAAAACCTTTTTTAACAGCAAGCAAAATGAGAAAAAACAAAAACTCAGATCACACAGGATTATTTTGGATTAAAGCATGTTGATGCCATGCCGGAATATTTAAAAATGATGTAAAATACATATCACCTAATAATGTTTTAATGTGAAAATGTATCATTTAAAAACATGAAAATAACCATGTAAAAATATCACGTTCTAATGTGAAATATTATCACGTAATAAATCGTGAATAGTGAAAATTGTCACGTTATAACATGAAAAGTGGTGCGTTGCACATAAAATATTTGACATTTGATACATTTGAGAAAAGCACAATCAGAGTTTAATTATTTTTTATATTTTGTAAGTTTTATGTTATACAACCAGAGCACTCATATATGTTGTGTTAGACAAACAATATTATAACTTGTTTGTTATTAAATAATTTAGTTCTGTATCCATATAGGTACCAAATGGATAAAGAAGTGTTTCCGTCTGGGACTAACCTTATTTCCCTTCACAGTACTAAGTCTTAGATAATATTAACTCAGGTAGTGTAGAACGTGTATTGGTACGGTCTCAGTGTCATCTCAGTCTGGCCCTAGAGTCTAGGTCTTGTCTCGGTCTTGGTTTAGGTGGTGTCTAATATTAAGTAAATTAAAGGGGAATAATTGGGAAAGACATTTCTTATTGCAAAAAAACAAGTTAAATCACTTGTTATAATTGAGGTTAAATTTACTTTTTTCAAAGAAAACTGCGTTTAAAGAATTGAGAATTCTCATTTGTTTTCCTTTTGTTTAGCTCATATTTGACGTTCTCTTTTATTTTAGTAAATTCCTCTGTATTCCTGATCCTATCGGTGAACATGACTCCACTGTTGATCCAGTCTTTCAGATGCTGTGCCTGGTTTTGATTAATGATACCCATTTGTCTGTTTGCATCTACAATGCTCTGGAAGCCTTTCCTGTAGTAGTCGTCTCTTGCCTCGTTAGACAACTTCCTCTCAAATTCCCGTATAGCAGGAGGCCGCGTTATATCTGCCATCGGAGAAAATGAGAATAATTAGTATTTTTTCAAAAAGGGCAGGGCAACATGACTCAAAATGCAAATTCTGATATTTTTGTTCCAAATGTTGATATACACATATGATTTTTTTTCCTAATCAGTTTTACTACAGAAGATATCTCACATAAGGTAAATGCACCCACGTTTTTTGCACTGTAGAGTCGCAATGTTTACTGCCTGGAATGCACTTGATTGGCTGAGTGGTATCACCTGGGATGGTTTTAACCTGTATGCAACTGGTCTGTGTGTTTCCTTATCCACTGAGGCCAAGTCCACAGGTACATGAGTATTTTTAAAAATGGAGGTTTTTCTATGCGTTTTGCCCTTTCGTCCACACGTAAACGGTGTTTTGGGTCAGTGAAAACAGGTTTTTGAAAACTCTGTTTCTGCGTTTAGGCGTGGACAAGAAAAACGAAGATGGCTTGCTTTTGACAGTGTTTTTTGAACTGCGTGTGGACGAAGATATTTTTGAAAACATGCTCATGTGGACGCAATTTAAAAAAAACGAAAATGGAAAATCTCCATTTTCAGAAATACCCGTGTACGTGTGGACATGGCGTAAACCACTAGCAAAAAGACTACAAACGCGCCGCCGGTTTAAACAGAAGCACCACGTCAGGTTTTAAACCATGACCTTCTGTTTTGGACCCTGAAAGGCCACTTACTTTTGCATCCGAATCACAAGGAAAAAACCAGGCAGCACAAATGCAGCAATGAGACCAAGACCCTTTTTAATTAAGTGGGGTTTATTCTCTCTTGAAGTCATAAATTAGTTTGATACTAGAAAAGTTTTGTGCGATCATTTTCGCACAAATCTGATTCCATTCTCCACCGACATTTATTTCCGATGAAGCCACTTAGTGCTCTGAACCCTGAAGCTCACATGCTCTATATTAAAAATAGGTGCTGCAAGTGGAAGCAGGCCCTTAATGGGAGAAACACTGCTACAAAATGATGGTTGATTGTATGTAATGATGCAATATGTAGGTATTATCGTGTTAATTTAATCTTACTGTGTTAGTTTTAATTAACACATCACAATTTACAAAGTGTATTAAAAAATGTTCCTCATGTCATGTCACACAATACAACGCCCAGGTCTAAATATACAGTGTGTATATGCAAATTCACAGAACAACTACACCTACCACATGATTCTCTGAGTGATTTAGCAACGCCCGGGTGAGCCGCCATCATGGAGAGCTTCAGGGCACTTTCAAAATCGCCTTCTTTCCAGGCTTGTGTCAGCAGTTTCCTGAAAAAAAAAAAAACAGAAAACAAATGCACTGCAGTCACAACCTTCATTCATTCATTCATTCATTCATGCGTTATCTGAACAGCTTAAACTCCAACTGGGGTCACAGGTGGACTGGAGTCAATCTCAATCAATCTCACGTCACCTCACACTGTTATCGATAAGATTTCCCTCACTCTTAATCACTAGCGGAGATGTCAACCCACTGACGTGGAGATCACTAATCACAGATGGCCGTAGGGAGCGCACGTGTCTGTTTACGTTTGTTGCCTATGTGACGTGAGGGGCCAGATATATCGCTTGTTCTGGCCGTATCTGGCCCGCGGTTCGCCATTTGGGGACCACTGTCTCCTGCTAGCTGTAGTTTCCTAATTCCAATTTAGGATAAAGCAACACTTAATAGATTTTAGTGTCAGTTTGTGTCAGTGTTAAAACCCCACCTGCAAACTCTGGATTCTGTACTCGGACCGCTGGTCAATGCATTTCTGTGGTCACAGACCAAAGTGTTAATGCAAATCATATTTTTTCCTTCCGGGTCCTTCATCACCATATCGTATAAATTTCCATATTTTGCTCTCATTTCTGCAGGATCATTCTTGATGAAATGCTCTCGGAGCATTTTGTAGGTGTGCTTTGGTGGAACGTGATCAGCCTCAACCACCGGCGACGCTTTATTTTCACAAAGGCTATGTAAAAAACATATAAAGAAAAGAATCTGTTAATAGGGAGGTTTTTAAACATGAATTTAATTGTTTCTTACTTTATGTCCCTTATCTGTTCAAACTGTAGAACCTGGAGCCAGTCGTCTCATTTCTCTATGTACGTATATATAGTAGAGATCACGGCTGTGCAAAATTCAGAACTGAACTGAGAAAGACTCATGAATTCCATTTTATTTTGAACTGAGGTAACAAACAGGATGCAGAATTACAGTTTGAATTTGAATTAAAGGAAGCTTAATTAAAATTAACTGAAATTCATGCAAGATATTATTTAGGTGATGTTTTTCTTAATAAAATAGTATTGTGAATATTATTGTTAAAATATTATTATTGTGTGCATTAAATATTCTACGTAACCAATGTGCAGTGTTGTAAGATCTCAGCCCCGACCAAGGGAGGACTCCAGTTCCAGACCTTCACAAGTACCACAGATTACCAGATCAGCGTCACCAGAGTTTTAGCCAATCACATCCACATTACCGGTATTTAAGGACTGTCAGTTACAACCTTTCCCCACGAAGTATTGTTATGCCTAGTGCTACATACCAAGCGTTCTTTGTGTTTGCCTGCCTCGGTTTTGACCCTTGCTTTCGGTTTTTGGATTACCCCTCTGCGTCTGGCGATTTGAATTTGTTGGCTCCGTGGACTGTGTTTTTTGGTTCTGACCTCTGCCTGAATAAACGCTTGGTTTTTCGTCAATCTACCCCTGTGCCTGCGACCTGGTTCTGACGACTCTGCGTTTGGGTTCACCTGCCGGTTGTTACAAGTGTGAACTGCTTGTGTCTTTGGACAACATTATCTTTTGACAATTATATTTAGCAAGTTTGCCCTGTGAGTTATGTGCTGGAATAAAAGATGATTGCATTTAATTGCATCTTTTGACTTCCTGACTTTTTCTGGTATGTTTAAGTACTAAGATTGTAACAAAACCAGGGTGACTGGGAATCATTCTCAGAATTAAATGTATGCTTTGAAGCAGAATAAATGTAAAAATACAGTTTTCTTAAAATGTTATCTTTTAGTTGTGTGACTGAGTGGAATTTCTTTGAATTTCATTCCACTTCCTGTCATTCCAATTCAACATCCTGTGGGGCGGAGCCAATTCAATTCCAGTTCAAACTCGTGAGTTGAATGGAGATCAATTCTAAAATTCTGAATTTTGCACAGCTCTGATAGAGATGGCAATAAAGTTAACTTTGACTTTGACCTTGACGTTAAGATGCACATGGTACCCTTTGTCCACATTCTATAGTTATTAGTAGGACCTAAACTGACATACTACATTCCAGATTCTGGCTTTACATCCATATGGTTGCTCTGGAAACATGCTGGGCTTTTCCATCCATAATTGACATTGGAAGCTTTAAGGTTGTATTGCTAATATGAAACAGAACCACATCAAATGAAAAAGCACAAGATTACAAGGGTGCATGTGACAGAAGGGTAAGAATATCAAAACTGGATGTGACAAAACCCACTCATGGTGACGTTATATTTCTCTTCAAGTACTGACAATGTAAAATGTGCAAGATTTTCAGCATTAATTAAAATAAATACTTACTTTGCATAGCTTCCCACGTGTCCCAAGCCATACTTTTGCACTATTTGTTTATCACTTAAGTTTTTGTTCTGGTATGCAAAATTCATGTTGTCACTCAGGCGGTATCCAGCTTCAGTTTTATATTTGCTGCTGCTGTTTTGCATGTTAAACATGTTTTGTATCTTCACATCTCGAGCATATATTTCTTTATTATTCATAATCTGTAGGAGAAATGATGAGAAAGCAATGAATGACTTACCTGAACACACATCAAAATCCTGGAAATGTATTAATTAAAAGATTTCAAATTTTATTTCAAATTATTAGATGGACACTTCTCTAACAATAGACTCTTGTTCGTTAGTCATAATAATGGGTCTTATTCAACAAACATCCTCTTAAAATTGCTCTTTAGAAAGATGAAACTTAAACTTTTGTAATATTATAATATTTATAAGTATAGTATAATAGTATAATATTTTGCTCAAGCAGACATGCATTAAAACTTGTTTAAGAGTACTCTTCAGCAGTTCTTCTCCAAGAATCTTTAATAAGACAACACTAATAAATCAGAATCTTGGTAAGTGCACCAAGAGCAACTTTCTTTTTGAGAATAGTTGGTGAAAGAAGCCCATTTTTCGGAATTCCATCCTCTATAAAATATAACGTACCTCATCCTTGACTGCGAGGCGGAGATCACGGACCTTTTGCTTTACAACTTCATCAGGTTCGTTAGTTTCTGCTTGAATGACAGCGTGGTAAAAGCAGTTCTGATTTTCTGAATTTACGTGGATTGTTTGGCCACCAACTTCTATCCTAATATGACCAGTATGTGGAACACTCTTACCCAAAACACGATTTTTGAATTTTTCAAAAAATCCAGTTTCACTGTAAAGCAGGGAAGAAATGTAACCATATTATTTATGTCATTCATTCATTCGTGCTGGATTTTTGCTGGAATGCTTGCTATGGCCATACCGCTAGATACGTTCCGGCGGATATAATACATCACAACAAAAGCGATAGCGAAGGCTGACTCAAAAGTTTTAAAGTGCTAGTTTCAGTGCTAACCACCAAACCACTGAGCCAACCAATTTATATAATTTATTTTTGACATTTTCTATTTAATGTTAAATTATGGTGCATTTTTCAGTACTTTTAATGGGCCCACCTGGAAGGCTTTACTGGCGTATTTGTCAGCTGAAGACTAATGTTGCCCGCCTCAGGATCAGTCCCCGGGTAGGTCTCCTCTCTGAGAACTTTTCCTGTCTCGTCTTCCACAGTTATGCACACTCCTTTACCATTCAGGTATCCACATTTTGTAAGAGCCTTCATTTCTAAACTTGTTGCCGGCTCATTTTCATCGGTTATTTTTGAAGCATACTGTTCAACTTCAAGTGATTCTTTTTTAGAGAGAATCTTTTTCTTGCGCTCATCAGACGACTTCAGGTTATTACAATGCTGCTGAGTGGTAAAGAAGTCCTGAGTGTCTTTCCTCCCCAACAAATTGCCAATTACTTTTCCAGTCGTGCAGTTGAGAGTGTGACTGAATGTCTTGGTGAGAAGGGATGTGGAAAAGCCAGAAAAAGCTTGGATCATGGTTTGGGAAAGATCTTCAGAAACTAAGTAAATGATTTCATTCTTCAGGCGTTCAACTTCCTGTAATTTACTCTTCCTGTCTCTGCCACCTTGTTCTAGCAAAGGTCCGTTGTTCATGGACTCCAGAAATGCCGGAACAAACTTCCTATCGATGGTGTTCTTTGTAGGAACTGAAGAAATGGCTTCAGAAATGGTAGCTGCAAAGCTGACTGCCTTCAGACCACCCGTGATGTAGAGATGGTACTGCTGTGGCACATGCTCGGCTGATTTTGCCCACACCTGGGAGAGAGTGCTGACCGTTAAGTGCACTTCTTTACAGTTCATCATAAGTTTGTTAATTACAACATCGTTTTTTGATGCAATGTACTCTTTAATCTCCATTTCCAGGTTCATGTCAATCTTGTAGTTATCAGCTCCTTCCTCCAGCGCTGTTTCTGGAATACTTGAAACAATTATTTCTGTGAGTTTCTTGGAAAAAGCTTCATTTTCACATAATGCCGAATGAACAGTTTTTTGGAAAATACTCTTAAATGTTTTAATGAAGATCTCCCGAATTTTATCATCAATGAACTGGTTCAAAAGAGAGTTTCCCGTCTGAATAGCCAGCTCCTGAACAGCATACTTGGTGGCATGTTTTAAATTCAGTTTTACAGCTTCTTTTGTGAACAGTGCACCAACATTCTGTAAACGTACTGATTTGGTAAACTTCCAAGCAGACTTGAACACTTGTTTTCCAGACTGAAGGGCCTTGCATGCCACTTTATTTAGAGATGTGGTGCCATTGACAATGCTGCTAGCTGCGTCTTTCACAGATGAACAAGCTTTCTTGATGGCTTTGAATCCACCAAAGACCAACGAAATTCCAATGCTGATGGCTTTAGATATTGCCCACGACGCCCAGCTGAACGTCCCATTGATCATTCCCATGATTCCGCTGACCATATCGGACACACCTTCGCTTATCAAGCTGAGACCAAAGGAAGCCAGGGTACCTGACGACAACGCACAGATCAGAACCCCTGCTGCAACCTGGGCCAGACCCAGAAAGCAACAGATGAGGGCGTCAAATGAGAACCGGGGCTTCATCTTCACGTTGAAGACGACAACAAGGCCGTAACTGCGCAACAAACCAACCTCGGTTGTGGAGACGAAATCTTGACCGCCAGACAGGCTGTGGAGTGTGGAATCCACGATTTTAACATCTCCTTCAGCCGATTTCAGCACATCCAGTATCTCTTCGATGTTTCTCTTCCACGAGTTAAACAGGTTCATTCTTGCCTGCATTTGGATGTGGAAATTGCAGCAGCCGCTGTGATGTGGTTCAAAATCCTTGGAAATGGATAGGGAACACAGGTTGAGAGTGTTTGACGTTTCGGACACATAAACATCAATAGCCTCTTCTGCCTCCTCGAGTAGGGAGCATGCCTCCTCTTTGTAATTCTTCTGAGCTATACTGATGGTAATGTAGGCTTGGTTATAAAGTGCGACCACTCGGTAGTATTCGTGCAAATCTGAAATGATTTCCCAGTATGCCTTCGCACCATAATCACATTTGCCTTTACTCTTGAAGTGCAAGGCGGTTCGCCCCAAAGCCTGCTGGACGTGATTGTAGAAATTCAAACTGTCGCCTTGAAGGAGTTTGCCACATTCCTTCTGCAGATCCCAGGTAAGCTCTTGCTTTAATTGGTTGACATCACTCTTCACGTTGATCTGGTCTGCATGCAGTACCAACCAAATACCCCAAAAATCTTTTAGAGCATTCAGCGCCGGGTGGTAGTCCATCTTTGTGTTAAACTTTTTGAAGGAATGATGGACGTTTCTTACCTCCACTTCCAAGAGGTCTATTTTCTCTTCCTTACTGTAATGCTGGCCAAAGTCACTCAGAAAGGTACAGAAGGTGGAGAAAAGTTCTTCCTTCATTTGAATTTCAGCCAGCCTCTCTTTCTCCATCTCACGTATGCGACTGATCTCAAACTCTTCCCTGACTTCTCTCATAACTTCAACAGATTGACCATGGTACGCCAGTGGGAGATGGTCATGGTTCAGTATCAACTGGACCATTCCTGGAGTGCCTTTTCGACCTGTACGTCCAAAAACCTGTTTCTCCACTCTGCGGTTGTTGGGAAAGTAGGTGAGTATGACAAAAAGACCGCCACACCTATTTACTTCCTTGGAGACTTTCACGTCAGTGCCACGTCCTCCAAGACTGGTGGCAATGATGATTTCTCCCTTCTCAAAAACCTGTTTCTCAATGTTGTGGCTCTCACTCATCGTGTACATGGTAACCGGATGTTTGGTGCCTGGCGTTATTTTGTCTTTGAGAGCGTTTGACGTGTTGACGTCCTCACATACCACCAACACGACCTGCCCTCTCTTACAGGCCTCTGAAATAGCACTGTGAAGCTCATTGAGCCACATTTCCGTGCCACCTCTCACCTGGACTGCGGGCAGCTCTGTGATTTTTTTGCGCTTATGAGCCGGAATGACGTAGCAGTCTGTTTCATAATGCCTCTTCAGGAAACCCTTGTCAGCATCTCCTCCAAGCGTTCCTGAAACGCCCAATATGCCTTTACCTTTGAGGTATCTTCGGAAGAAGCTCAGATTCGACAAGTAGTTGGTCACGTTGGATATTGGTGACAAAGCTAACTGATGTTTCATCTCCAGGAACTGCTGCAGTCCATCGCCCCAACGTTTTCGTTTCTCTAACATGCCACTGGCCTGGAAGTCAACGGGAATAATTGAGTGATATTGATATTGGTCTTCCTCGTTGATATCCAAACCTTGAGCTCTAAGAGATCTCTCAATCATGTACTCTCTGCCTTTTGTCATCTGAATTGCCTTCAGGGCATTGGCAACAAAAACTGGAAGCTGTTTTTCCAAGTATTCCTCCAAGAAGGAAGGGATTACAAGAGTGTCTGCATCAACATCTGTCTTGTTGACAACCTGTCTGGAATACTTAATTTTGGACCTAATTTCACTGACAGTGGCTTCAACAAGTAACTTTTCAGACATCAATTCGCAAGCTTTTCCATTCTCTAACAGCAACATATTGACGTTCAGATCAGTTTGTTGTTTTGCTTCACCAAAAGGGGAAGCTCTTCCTGTTTCTGGATCATACACATGACAGTTAAATGCCAGCTTGTTATCCATCGCTATTTCAATCACAGTTAGCAGGTCGTATTGCTGTTCGACTCCAAGTTTTGCCATCAAATTGTTCCATGCCTCATTTTCCAAGTTCACATGTTCCTTTTCCCCTACATCTGCAGATAAGGAATTCTTTAATGCCTCAAACTCTTCCTCTGAGTAAAACCCTAATGCAATGCCCGGCTCCAAAACTTTCAATGGTGAAAACGTGTTAGATGATTCTGAACACACTGCCGCTTGCAGGGCAACCATGTGAAAGTTCTGCACTCTCGTCGTCCACATGACCTCTTCATTTTCCGACTCCACCTTGATCGGACGACAAGCAGAGGTTACAAGCCAAATGCTGGCGAGGACCTGCTCCAGATGTTGCAAGCCACTAGATTTGTGAGAGAGGAACGTTATTTGGACTCCATTATCCAGAGTCATGTAGTCAACCTCATCCACTAGGACTAGCTCAAAGCCCCTTGTTCCTCGAGTGGTCTTCTTCTCAAACTCTTGCTCAAGAACATCTGCTGCAAATGTTTCCACAGTGCTGTAAACAATTTGCTGCTTGTACGCATCCCGAATCCGTTCCTCTTGTTCCTCAGGTGCGGAATTGTCGAAAGGTGGTGGAACAACAGATGATGTAATGCCAAACATATCATATAGTGCTTTCCATTCCTCCAAATCGCGCCGGGCAAGGACGGGAGAGCTGGTCACAAGGTCCACCTTTACTCCACACATGGCGTGGATGGCGGTGAGCATTGCCAGGATGCAAGATTTTCCTTCACCCGTCCCAATTTCCAGAAGGCAACCAGTTCTCTCACTCTGTTTCTTATTTGGCATTAGAAAAATGACCAAGCTTGCCAGTTGAGTCAATCTGGGAAGATACCCTTCAATGATCTTTTCACCGTTTTCATTCCTAATGGTCGTGCATTCTTTTACAGCAACCGACATCAAGATCAATATCTCCTTCAGGAGACATTTGTCTGGATTGCTAAAATCTAGCTGTTTGACCTTCACCTTCACAGAGCGAATTTCTTTTTTGCCTAGATTTGTGTCTTGATGTTTGGGAAGTTCCACTTCAAGCCACTCAAGCACATCCTTCAGGACAGTTATTACGTTCTCAGGATAATTTGCCTCACACATTTCTTGTAAAATTGCCTTCACGCCTTTTGGTTTCTCATTGTCAACCGAGATCCTTAAGAGATCAAGTAGCTCAGGTTTGTCTAGAAGAGTTGAAACCATTTTGTACTCCAGCTTGTAGGTCTGGACCAACTGAAGCACTGATTCCACCAGTTTTTCATTCTTGTCCGATACCAAGCGCAGGAATTTGGTGATTTCTGATGGTTTCCACACGTTGTTAAAGACCATCATTGAGAGAATTTCTTTGCGACACTGTGAAATTTGGGTGTCAGTGCAAAGCATGTTTTGCAAGAGTTTCCAAGTTAGGGTTGGATTTATGTTGTGCATCAGTTCGAGAACCCACAGGAGGAAATCCCTGTCAGATTTAAGGGTGTGATCCTCCTCAATCCCATAAAAAATGAGGGAAAGAACAGCTTCGAGAACGGATAGTCTATCGGTCAAAGGTAAGGTCTCGTAGTCAACCATCCTGTCAAACAAGAACAAGCAGCTACTGGTCAACCCGTGGTCTTTACAGTAATCAGCCACTAACTCATCTTGAAGAGTTTTCACTCTGTCGGCTAACGAGTCTTCAGGGTTTTCATCTTCAAGCTCATACTCTTCCAACAGATCTGAGAATTTCTTTGCCATTTCTGCCTCCTGCATGGACAGTTAAGAAAGCACAGGGAGCAATTGATTACATTAAATATGCATACAAAATATGTAAGATTGCCAAAAATGTAATATATTTGTGAATAATTATTGCATTGCATTAAAGCCAAAAACAAACCAATTTCCAACAACAGTGAGCTGTTCTCTGATTTCCCATAAAAATGTAAACCATTGAAAACAACAGTAAACATGCACTTGTGCTACATTTTAATTTGTGGTGTGACCCGCAAAGTGATCATTGATGGTTTAATGAAATAAGAGTGCATATTTTAGGGGTTTTTCCCATTTTTTAATTTGAGCTCAAAATAGGAAATTGGAAAATTACTCATTTGCTTTTTCATTTTGGATTTGGAACGGTTTTTATGACATTTCTAATATTGTTATGTATGTTTCTATGTAAGTTAAATTCGTCAGCTAATTCTAAGTAAGATATATTTACAAGCAGTGTTGGGAGAAACATGATACAAAAAAATAACTTAATTACAGTAATGTATTACGTCTTGTTGTTATGCAGTAATAAAAGGCATTACTAATACATTTTTGGTAATGTTATACTTGTTACATATTTCAGTAACATACATTACAAAACACTTTTAACCCAAGATTAAGTGCTGTTTTGTTTTTTAATAAAAACTCCAACACTGCGAGACTGTTATCACTAGAGTAAAATAGTGTGAGTGAAAGAGCTATTTCCTACAGAGTGTATGTCTACAGTCATGATGCTGCACCACATCACCCTCCACTGGATGTAGAATCAACTGCAGTAAACTACACTGAAAAAAAAGATTCATTGGATTTACTTGATTGAATAAAGGACATTGGTTCCACATGAATCATTTGAGTTAGGCTGTCCTTATTCCTTTGCATTATTTGATGCGTTTTGTTTTGACTTAACACAGTAAAATCACATTTTCAGTGGAAACGTTAAAGTATTAAGTCGAATCCATGTGATTCATTTTAGTTAACTTAATCAAGGCACATTCCCTTTTTTCAGTGTAGATTTCAGCATTTTACAATGTCCTACTTCCATACTTATTCTGGTGAAAGTAACTCACTAACACACTAACTAGTCATCTAGAATCTAGAACATGTTGGAAGTAACTTGATCAACACTGGTTATAAGGGGTTTCTATGAGTGACAGATTGTAATGCGTCCTAATTGCGATAAATATTTCTCAGTAGACTTAAAGCACAAACTCAAGGAGCTGTATTAAAATCTATTTGTGTAAAAGAGTAGAACCATTTCCAGCACCTCGTCTCTGTCTATCTCGTAGATGTCCAGGGCTTGCATGATGTGAGCTTGTTGGTGGAAATTTTGGCTTCTCAGTTCTTGTTGTCTGAGTTCCTCGTTCGCTTGGGAAAGCCTCTGAGCTGACATTTTGCTCTCCATTTGGATTTGTTCTTCAATTCTCCTTTCCCGTTCACGCTGCCTCTGTCTGTTCTCTTCCTCTGCTGTTCTCTCTTTTTGCCTCTCCTCTTGCTGACGAATGTCATCTTCAATTCGCCCTTTTTTGTGAGAGAAAATGCTTTTTTGGCCAAAACACTTTAAACAAGCAAAAATGGCTAATTTTTTACATTTTGTTATTGTTAACAGGAAAATATTATAGTGTGTGATCATTGATTTTTCACAATGCGTTGTAACTGCATGTTTAGGGCACTTTGGGCAATATGATATTAATTCCAAATGCAGTGGGAAAGAAGTTTGAAAATCATTATTTTTGCCAAAGTTTTCAGCAAAGGTACAAAGTACTCTGTAGTCTGCTTCTCAAAGTTGATTAAATATGCAGAGTACTTACCGTAATTTGGACAAGATGATCGTTTGTTGTCATAATTTATGTTGCATTTAAGAAGAACTTCTGATTGATCTCCACTTTCTTCAATAGTGAATACTGGGTCATCTTTTGGATTAAATATGTACCACAAATCTGGATCATTGCAGCATGTTTTCTTTGAACAATGTCCATATTTCACACACATGTAGAAGTCTTTAAACATAGTTACTGGAACGAGATGTCTCACTTTTTTTTCTCCATACCCATAAAGATGGTACTAAACATGTAAACCAAACAGAAATTAGACGCCAATGTTCAGAAGTTGAGGGGGAAGTAGTATATTTTGCTTGTTCATGTTATTTCAAATTTGTCTGACTATTAACATAAATTACACTATACATTTTCAACTGGGATTTTGATTAATTTTATGAAAATGGAAAAATTACAGATTACTCATCACATACAACAAAGTCATTCGGTATCCAATAGTATCTTCAGTACATTTGAACCTTGTTGTTACTTCACTAAATACAGTTTTTATAATAGTTTTCACGCTTGGGTCAGTTGGGTCAGTTCCATGGTTACTTTTTCAGAAGACAACACATTCAGCAAATACGGAGACTATATGAGTTACACTGAGAATACTTCTGCATTGCTTTCACACTAAATGTAATTAATGGGAATATATTCCAATATTCATGAATACCTCTCTCAGTCAATGTTCTCCATCAGCAAAACAATTTTTGCCTGGATTTAGACTCTCCATTCAAAACACTTAACATTCAGTTCAAAAGCTAATAAAATGAAATGGAGGTGTGATGCATTTCAACACATGAAGTTCATATATACATATAGAGAGAGAGAGAGAGAGAGAGAGAGAGAGAGAGAGAGATAGGAACTTCATGTGTTGAAATGCATCAGACCTCCATTTCATATATATATATATTCCTATGGGGCAGTTGGTGGCGTAACGGTAGGGTTCACCCCATGATCCCATGATCAGAAGGTTGCAGGTTCGAATCCAGGGCCGGTAAAGATACCACTGAGGTACTCATGAGCAAGGTACCACCCCCAAGCACTGCTCCCCGGGCGCTGCCCTGATTAGCTGCCCACTGCTTCTTCATGGGTGGGTTAAATGCAGAGGTCATATTTCGTTGTGGTGCACTGTGTGCTGTGCTGTGGTGTGTTCACAATGACAAATAATCACTGACTCAACTATATTCTGCATCAACTACTGTTTATTCAGATTATTCTAATTTAGCGAAAGGTTGGTGTTTATTTGCAGCTTTTTACCATCTGCATAAAAGTGTTTACATTATATTTCATATTTGCATCAGATATTTTTTTCCAGATGTATGGCATTATGTTGTTGAAAGTTTATCACCAAATGCAGAAGTAAGGCAGTAAGGCAGTAAACAAACAAACGAGACTGGAGCTCAAACTGCTGAAAGTGTTACTGTAATTCTGCTGCTCAATTTTTAGGCTCAATATTAGGCAGCGAGTCACTGTGTGTGTAGATGACTGTAAACAGTGACATTTTAAGCTATTTGGCCTTTGGGAAGGTATTTTCAGTAACTGATTGTAGTGTATTATTCATTCATTCATTTTCCAAACTGCTGCAGTATATTACACACTGAATTTATATATCTATTAGTTTTTATTAGATTATGTACTGTAAGGTAATAGTGTAACCTTTTTTCTTTTATTTTGCAGTGTAGTACTGAGTAGAATACAGGATACACAACGTATTTGCATTTTGCAGTGCTTCGAGTGGTCGTTTGTGTGGTATAGTAGTATACTGGGAGAGAGAGTGTGTGTAGGTCTGGTAGCAGGAGTCACTTTTGTGTGAAGTGACTGTGAAGTGGTTTTAGTGCATTTTGCACAGAAAGTTAAGTGATGTGTTTAGGTGTGTGTTTGTAAAGTTCTTACAAACACAAAAAGTGGGCACGGTACTGACACAAGTGTGAAAATGATTGTAAAAAACTGTAAGGTTCACTAGAACAGCTATTCCCATAACAAACTATAAATGCTCAGATGCAGTTCACTATCGACTTGTAAAGAACAAACTAATGAAGGAAAAAATGCTGATTAATTATGCTGATTAGAAAAAATAAATTAAAAACCTCTTCACTGTATTGGTCAGGAAACAACGGCGGCATAACAACTTTAACGCAGAAAGTCCATTTGTATGAAGTCTGATTTTTCACTAAAGTGTCTCCTCCCAGGATTCCCATTCTGGAACAACAAAAACAAAATTCCAAAATTATTAAACACATGACTTATTTTAAGATTTTCATTATTCATCAGATGGTATTCATTTATGACAACAAAAATAACTGTAAAGTTCATAAAGTTAATAAATAAGATTAATAAGTTAATAAATTAAAATAAGTTAATAAATTCTACATCTAACTTGTGCAGTATAATAATAATTTCAGTCATTAAGGTTTACATCCTCACCTCAAATAGTACTGGAGTGTTGTGTATTTATTGTTCTATTTATTTATTGATTGTTTTGTATTGTGATGCTCTCGCACTCCATCTGTTATAAGCTGCTTAGATGCTGATGCTGCCAATGTGCCTTAAAAACATACACTAAGCAATACTTGTTTACATTCCATCTCTTCATTAAATGTCACTTTCGTTCTGTATTTATTGCGTTGGTTCTGTATTTATTGTGTTGCTTGTTTGCACCTTTTGTCCTGTTGAATGTAATGTTTTCAGTGTTACTATATCTTGCACCAGGGCCATGGGGAAACGCTGTCTCATCACACTTTGTACATGTATAAAGCGACTGATGACAATAAAGTACCTTGAACCTTGAACCTTGAACCTAAAGTTACTGTGTCTGAATTGTAATGTGTTACACAACAGACGAGATGACGTTGCTCCAGGTTGTACAGTTTGAACAGAAAAGGCACATAAGTAGGAAAAATATATAAAGGCAAATTCGTTACATAGAATTTTGTAACGAGTATAAAATTACTGAAGCTGTATTAGTAATTACATTAATTTAAAGTAATGTTACTGTAATTGTGTTCCATTTGTATTACTCTGAAACCTGCTCATATACAGAAATTCTACTGCATTCTATGCCGCCAGGATATTGCAATAGGAATCTGCATAAAGCACAATGATTATTGTATTTTTTTAAACAGTAAAATATTCTTACTGTTGTATTAATGAGTTGTTTTAGTTTTTTGCTTTAGTAAACATTGGCTTGACTTTGTCTGTGATTTGTGGATCTATCAGTTTAAATAATTACATAAAAACACTGAATGCTTATTATGTGGATTTTTCTGTTGTATGATATTTTTTGAACAATATTATTTAAATTAACAAAATAAATTAATTTCATATTTAATGTAAATAGATTTGCTTTGTATATAATTAACCTTTCCCATAAACTTAATGTTTAAATGCCAGGTGTGCCAAGATTCGAGCATTAAATAAACCAGAGGTAAGCAACACAGAATATTCTAGATCTCTTACCTTAAATGTGGCTTTATAAAGTCAGCTCTGGGTGTACAATAGACTGTACGAGACTCTGCTGCTGCAGTAAATGAGACTTTGTCCTGGGGTTAATATAGGAAGGGGCTCTGATAAGTCTGTAGTGGCTGAGTGAAACCAAAAGTGAAACTGAATAGCACTCTTTAAACCAGGTGACCTTTTGTACACTGCTAAAGATAAAAGGAAGAGCTGACTGGACTGTGCTACTTATCCAGAGCTGGACATGACTAAAATCAAATTCCATACCTTTCCATACTGTGTAGGAACTCTGATATAAGTAGCTAGATGACATTTGCTCATAAAGCACCACAGTTGTGGAATAAACTTCCTATTAGCATTCGGAGCTCAGAAACAATCTCTGCATCTGGAGACGTCATCATCTGGAATCAGCTCGGATTTTTCTGACCCAATGGACTTGATCTGAATCATAATTTAATATTGAACTAATATAATGTTGCTGAGTGGATCTTAGCAAGTGACTCCAGCAACGACTCAGGATTCAAAAGTGTCCCATAGACTATTTTTATATCTAAAAATGATTCATAAAAATTATAAACTAACGATTAATCTTGATTAAATGTTTACGCACCCAGTCGCCCAGAGGAGGATGGGGTCCAGTTCCGAGTCGTGGTTCCTCTCAAGGTTTCTTCCTACTAGAGGGAGTTTTTCTTGCCACTGTGGCCTCAAGCTCCCTTGTCGGGGGTTTGGGCTGGTTGTGTGTAAAGCGCTTTGTGATAATGACTGTTGTTTAGGTGCGCTATATGAATGAAATTGAATTGAGACATATGGGTTTAGTGATATTACAACAATCTTTCACTGCAGAAATTTACTGCAGATCACATCGCTATTATTTTCGATAACAGCAGCAGTCCCCAGAGGTGCATGTCTCTAGGGTGGTGGTTAGAAGAACTGAAACAAGAGGAAGGGAGAGGTTTCCTGAGAAGAATCAAGAATTAGGAGATGTTTGTCAGGGTGTAACCTAAAAGTAACAGATAAGAAAGTGTAGAAGGGAAAATGTACAAATTCAACACTGATCAAGACGTCATATTCCATTAGCATGGTTTTTACACTCATTTTATCACACGTCTCTATGTTCACTTTTCCAAAACACCTAACATACTCACCACATGCCCACTGCTCTTTGACAGATGTTTCAAATACAGACTTCACATTTTCTTTGGTGGGCGGTGCTCTAGTGATTAGGATGCCCGTTTCTGGACCAAGAGGTCATGGGTTCGAATTCTACCACCACTGGGTCCTGCTTAAGTCCAAGTTGCTCTCAGGGAAACTGAAATGATCTGGATAAGAGTGTCCACTTAAAGCTGTACATGTAAATAAATGACAATAATGATCAGATTTAGCAATGTTACAGTTGTTTTGTAGTTACTGCCTCACACACTCGCCATTTTCATGCATGCATGCTTTGTGAGCTAAACTTTTGCATTGCTTTTATACAAAATGCATTTACTGACGACGTCTGCCTAAAATGTGTGTGTGAGTGTGTGTGATCATGGGGATCAGTGCTTGGTTATGGTATGTTTTAACGAACTTTAATGGAATTAACAGAGTTTGTTTTATATGAAGATCTTAATAAAACATTTGCATAAGGAAATATCACATTGTACTTGCGTCTGTAACAAGCACAATCAATGTCATAATGTGCATATTACACTTACATTCTCATAAACTGATACTAGTGCAGTTTGCTCCTCCTGCTTTCTTTATCATGTTACAGAGTGTCACATGATTTCAAGAAAGCTCTGAGTTCTGTTTTACTTTTGGTTTCACTAAAGCGGGCAGTGGTTGTAAAAACACTGACGTATAGATGTGAAAATGTACTGCAGCTCATTTACTGTCTCATCCACTCTCTCATTGACTGCTGCTTAATCTGATACGGTTTATTTTTACACCCACAGTTAACAGTCTAAAGCTGAGGATAAAGGTAAGAAATCTGGAATATTCTGTGTTGCTTACATCTGATTTATTGATATATAGATGATTTATGGGTAATGGCAATCTCCTACACTCAAAATAATAACTTGTTAGGTGAACGTAATGAAATTATGGAAAGAATTTCCACCTAAATCAAATGCTTTAATTTAGCGAGAAAGAATTTTCTTGACTGACCTAAATGTAAATATGCTGGGCCAGCCTCATGTATTGGGGTTACTGTTAGTTAATTACCATGGTTCAATCTAACAACATTTGTAAGGGTAAATGTTACATATTTACAAGGCAGGATCTCACTTGATTTTACTGCGGCATCTGAACTTGTATGATAGGGATATGAGTTTCACAGTTTAATTGAGTAGTTACAACTACATTTTAAAATAGTACAATGAGATGAATTAATTGTGCTAATCCAACAAAAAGTTATGCTTATTTGTCAGCAATACTCTATGCTAAGAGACAACCTTTTTAATCATAAGAAAATACAAGTTTTGGACAGTGTTTAGTCGGAAATTTAAACATAGGTTTACCAAGCTGGTGTCAAGTTTGGGCAAGAAATACACAAAGCAAACTGAATTTGTGTCATGACTCCCCCTGGACTTTTGCTGGGCTACGGCTGAAGTCCATCATGTTTGGTGTATTCTGTTCAGTGTTTTGTGCGCTCTGTGTTAATCCTTGTGTATGTGCTTATGTTGGGCCATGTTGTGCGTGTCATGTTCGGCCATTTTGTGTGTGTCACTGTCGGCCATTTTGTGTGTGCTGTTTTGAGTCCCATTGTGTCCCATTGTGTCTTCCCATTGTGTCTTATTGGTTGATCACGGTTCCTTAGTTAGTTCACCTGTGTTAGTTCATTGTAGTCACGCTCTCTCCTTCCCCATTGGTTATCTTTTTGTTGGTTGTTCCCTGATCGCCTTCCCATTGGTTCCCCTTTGTCTGATTGGTCCAGCCCCTTGTTTGTGTATTAGTATTTAAGCTCAGTTTTCCCCAGTGTTTGTTGTTGGTCCACCCTCACACAACCCTCTCTCTGTCGGCGTGCTGCTCGTGAGTTTGTTAATGTTGAAGTAGTTTTGTTCTGTTTGTGGTTTTCGTTCCAGTTTTATGTTTCTTGTGCAGTCTTTATTTTCAGACATCTGGTTTTGTTTTTGGCCCTCGTGCCCGTTTTGTTTATCATTTGTGTAATAGTGTTGTTAGTCTTGTGGCCCTCGTGCCTATTTCTGTTTCATCCTGTGCGTTTGATTAAATGGCTTGCTTCGTGACCTCGCCTCATGTCATGCCGACACCCCCCGACGTGACAATTTGTTGGAATAAGATTTTATCAGAAAAGGAAACAGCTTGCTGTGAAAACACAACGTAAAACTCAGGCAAACATCTTGGTAGAAAACTATGAACAAAATAGCATATCTGCACCTGTATTGTTTTCTGTTCGATGGATGATAAAGGAATGAACGCACCTTCTTCCACAGGTGATGGTGCTCTTTGTCAGAGACACACTGTTGAATATGTCCTGACTGATAAAATAATAAGGGGCGCTCCTAATTTGCACATTTCTGCCACCCTCTGCTCTGGAGGTATAAAGCGGAATTGATTTGCAAACTAAACCCTTTAGAATTATGTTTTGTTGACATAGATTATTCTAGTAAACTTTAAATTGTTACATGATATGCTAAAACTACATGATTTAAAACGGTTCAACTTCAAAACATGATTTCATGTAATAGAAGCTACATGTTCGACTTAAGATAATGTAACAGACACACAGTTCGCTTTTTTTGAGTGTACAATCTTGTGTAAATAATCATCTAATGCTGTTGGTGTTGCAGAATGGGAATCCTGGGAGGAGACATTCTAGTGAAAAATCACACTTCATACAAATGGACTATCTGCATTAAAGACAATAACCCTCGGCCGTTACCTGACGAATACACTGACAAGGTTTTAAATATATTTTTAATTTTAGTGCAAAATGTGTTTTAATGCAAAGAACACATTTTCTATCTATTAATATTAATTGTTAATATTATTTAGTGAAATAAGAACTATGCAAGACTAAAATGTACTGAAGATGCTGTTGGATACTGGATGACCGTGCTGTGTGTAATAAATAATTGGACATTTTTTCCATTTTGAGATGGTATAATGACCTGCAGATAAAATCTCAGTAAAAATGTATTCTCATGTTTATTTTTATAATATGCAAAATAAGTTACTCCACCGTCTACCTCTAAAAATTGCCATCTTAGCTGTGCTTGATTTACCTTTTTAGGCACATCTTAATGGGGGTGGACAACAAAAGATAGTCTTGATTGTTCCAATAACCTGGTTTCAAGACTTTTACCTGTATGTGAAATATGGACATTGTTCAAAGGAAACGTGCTGCAGTGATCCAGATTTGTGGTACATATTTAATCCAAAAGACGACCCGACATTCACTATTGAAGAAAGTGGAGATCACTCAGAGTTTCTTCTCAAATGCAACAAAAATTATGACAATAAGCGATCATCTTGTCCAAATTATGGTAAGTTAATTAATTACCAACATACTGATTACCATATTGCCCAGAGCTACAATACCTCTTAAAATGTTCATGATATTTTCATATTAATAAAAAATAAAATGCTAATTATCAAGCACATTCAACTATTATTATCATATTGTTTTTATAATTAAAATGTACAAAATACACATATTTCACAAAATCATCGATGTCATTGGTCGACTGTGTCATCAGTGACTTTTTGCTTAGATCATACTGTCATGGTGTGTAAGGAGCAGGAATAGACTGAACGAGACTCTGCTGCTGCAGTAAATGAGACTTTTTACTAACCCTAGAAGTAAAATGTACAAAACCAACACTGATCAGGATGTCATATTCCATTAGCATGGTTTTTACGCTCATTTTCTCACACGTCTGTATGCTCACTTTTCCAAAACAGTTAACATTAGGGGCTGTTGGTGGCGTAACGGTAGGGTGTTCGCCCCATGATCACAAGGTCGCAGGTTCGAATCCAGGGCCGGTAAAGTTACCACTGAGGTACTCATGAGCAAGGTACCGGGTGCTTGTTAGCTGCCACTGCTTCTTCACGGATGGGTCAAATGCAGAGGTCACATTATGTTGTGGTGCTGTGTTCACAATGACAAATAATCACTCACTTCTCACTTCACACGCATAGACTATGTAACGAGCTGGCCCCGTGTAGGGATCATATTGTCATGGTGTGTAAGGAGCGGGAAGCGAGGACACACTCGCATTCAAAAGCAGAGTCTTTAGTAAAGTAAATGGCACTCAGGTGGGTAAAACACAATATAGGGGAAACAAGGCAGGGTAACTAAATCCAAAAAGGGAGCGGGTCCGGGGCCAAAATACAAAGTAACAAAAGAAAGGAGGCTCATGCTCCCAGCTTGAAAATATTCTTAACTGAGCGTGACAAAGCAGAAAGAGCGTTACACCGGAGCTCTAGGTCCCACAAGGCAAAACACAGATACTGAGGGAAACGGGCAGTTCAGCCCGACAGAGGGCTACTGGGGAGCACGAGCCTGTAACAGGACAAACAGGGTGAATGACAAGCAAATCCAAACTGAAACACATCAAAACCTGACACGCTCTTGGGATGAGGATGGACAGACAGGAAACAAAGGGAAAAACCAAACCTATATAGGGAAACAGAAATGAGGAAGAGGATTAATTGAACAAGAGAAAACCAATGGGGAAGCAAACTAGAAAACAAGCAGAAAATACCAATAAAGGGTAATATATATAGATTGTGAAGTATAAGGTGTAATAGGCAATATAATAATCTGTGCATCATTATTCATTCATTTTAAAGAATTAAAACCAACACAAAAATGCATGCTTTTATCAAAATTGATTTCCCAAAAATCAAAATAATAATTTCATTTTTTTTTTCATTTTTCCATTTGAAAAACAGATACCACATCACTTTAATTCTGATTCTTTGGTTTTACAATTTGTCATGTCTGTGTATAATACACAAGTCAATGTGCTTATTTCAAAATTCCAAACATTTGTGGAGTAAATGATCTGATCTATTATCATATTATCTTATGGAGTAAATGATCTTGATCTAAGCTTGAAGTTTACGACGCCTATATTATTTTACAATGATGTGATTAAAGGAAAACTACAGCAACTACAATAACTCATAAAAGAACAGAAACCTGTACATTTTACACTCACAACCACATATTACAAAACCAGTCAACAGAATAAAGAGATGTGCTTTATTATTTTTTCCAGAGCTGTATACTGTATATATATATATATATATTTTCTCTCTTCTTCATCTGTGATTAATAATGTTTATTTTTACAGTCTTCTGGTTTACAATGCTTACATTTGATACAATGTAAAAACATAAAAAACCAAACTGGATGATGAGATTATGAATGGTATTTTCCCATTTTATATTTAAGCACAAAATTGGAAATCAGGCAAAAACTTTCTCTTTCTTTATTCATTTTAGTTTTGGAAATGATTTCTTTTGTAATTCATAAACATGTGATTTTTTAGGATTTTGGCTGACTTGCAGATTCTCCAGCATGCCACAGCAAGAGCAAATAGTTGAACAGTTTTAACATATTGGCATCATATTAAAATGTCATATAGTATCAAATGCGTATGCTTTACACTTTTGTTAGAAAATGTTGTGGTTGTTAGAAGAATTCTGTCCATAAATGTGTTTTCTTCCCAAAAAGGTCGACTTGAAGATGATATTCGTCAGCAAAAAGAAACAGCAGCAGAGGAAGAGCGCAGGCAGAGGCAACGTGAACGGGAAAGGAGAATTGAAGAACAAATCCAAATGGAGAGCAAAATGTCAGCTCAGAGGCTTTCCCAAGCGAACGAGGAACTCAGACAACAAGAACTGAGAAGCCAAAATTTCCACCAACAAGCTCACATCATGCAAGCCCTGGACATCTACGAGATAGACAGAGACGAGGTGCTGGAAATGGTTCTACTCTTTTACACAAATAGATTTTAATACAGCTCCTTGAGTTTGTGCTTTAAGTCTACTGAGAAATATTTATCGCAATTAGGATGCATTACAATCTGTCACTCATAGAAACCCCTTATAACCAGTGTTGGTCAAGTTACTTCCAACATGTTCTAGAGTCTAGATGACTAGTTAGTGTTATTTCACAGTAATTGGTTCCATCCCAATATTACTGTCTCTGAATTGTAATGTTACAATTACTCTAACATTACTGTAATGAAGTTACTTTTGTATCATGTTTCTCCCAGCACTGCTTGTGAATATATCTTCAGTAGAATTAGCTGACGAATTTATTTTACATAGAAACATACGTAACAATATTATAAATGTCACAAAAAACGTTCCAAATCCAAAACGAACAAGCAAACATTTTACAATTTCCTATTTTGAGCTCAAATTAAAAAATGGGAATATCCCTAAATTATGCTCTCATATTTCATTAAACCATCACTGGTCACTTGTGGGTCACAGCACAAATTAAAATGTAGCACAAGTGCATGTTTACTTTCAATGTTTTACATTTTTAAGGGAAATCAGAGAACAGCTCACTGTTGTTGGAAATTGGTTTGTTTTTGGCTTTAATGCAATGCAATAATTATGCACAAATTTGTTACATTTTTGGCATTTTTACATATTTTGTAAGTATATTTAATGTAATCAATTGCATCCTGTGCTTTCTTAACTGTCCATGCAGGAGGCAGAAATGGCAAAAAAATTCTCAGATCTGATGGAAGAGTATGAACTTGAAGATGAAAACCCTGAAGACTCGTTAGCCGACAGAGTGAAAACTCTTCAAGATGAGTTAGTGGTTGATTACTGTAAAGACCACGGGTTGAGCAGTAGCTGCTTGTTCTTGTTTGACAGGATGGTTGACTACGAGACCTTATCTTTGACCGATAGACTATCCGTTCTCGAAGCTGTTCTTTGCCTCATTTTTTATGGGATTGAGGAGGATCACACCCTTAAATCTGACAGGGATTTCCTCCTGTGGGTTCTTGAACTGATGCACAACATAAATCCAACCCTAACTTGGAAACTCTTGCAAAACATGCTTTGCACTGACACCCAAATTTCACAGTGTCGCAAAGAAATTCTCTCAATGATGGTCTTTAACAACGTGTGGAAACCATCAGAAATCACCAAATTCCTGCGCTTGGTATCGGACAAGAATGAAAAACTGGTGGAATCAGTGCTTCAGTTGGTCCAGACCTACAAGCTGGAGTACAAAATGGTTTCAACTCTTCTAGACAAACCTGAGCTACTTGATCTCTTAAGGATCTCGGTTGACAATGAGAAACCAAAAGGCGTGAAGGCAATTTTACAAGAAATGTGTGAGGCAAATTATCCTGAGAACGTAATAACTGTCCTGAAGGATGTGCTTGAGTGGCTTGAAGTGGAACTTCCCAAACATCAAGACACAAATCTAGGCAAAAATGAAATTCGCTCTGTGAAGGTGAAGGTCAAACAGCTAGATTTTAGCAATCCAGACAAATGTCTCCTGAAGGAGATATTGATCTTGATGTCGGTTGCTGTAAAAGAATGCACGACCATTAGGAATGAAAACGGTGAAAAGATCATTGAAGGGTATCTTCCCAGATTGACTCAACTGGCAAGCTTGGTCATTTTTCTAATGCCAAATAAGAAACAGAGTGAGAGAACTGGTTGCCTTCTGGAAATTGGGACGGGTGAAGGAAAATCTTGCATCCTGGCAATGCTCACCGCCATCCACGCCATGTGTGGAGTAAAGGTGGACCTTGTGACCAGCTCTCCCGTCCTTGCCCGGCGCGATTTGGAGGAATGGAAAGCACTATATGATATGTTTGGCATTACATCATCTGTTGTTCCACCACCTTTCGACAATTCCGCACCTGAGGAACAAGAGGAACGGATTCGGGATGCGTACAAGCAGCAAATTGTTTACAGCACTGTGGAAACGTTTGCAGCAGATGTTCTTGAGCAAGAGTTTGAGAAGAAGACCACTCGAGGAACAAGGGGCTTTGAGCTAGTCCTAGTGGATGAGGTTGACTACATGACTCTGGATAATGGAGTCCAAATAACGTTCCTCTCTCACAAATCTAGTGGCTTGCAACATCTGGAGCAGGTCCTCGCCAGCATTTGGCTTGTAACCTCTGCTTGTCGTCCGATCAAGGTGGAGTCGGAAAATGAAGAGGTCATGTGGACGACGAGAGTGCAGAACTTTCACATGGTTGCCCTGCAAGCGGCAGTGTGTTCAGAATCATCTAACACGTTTTCACCATTGAAAGTTTTGGAGCCGGGCATTGCATTAGGGTTTTACTCAGAGGAAGAGTTTGAGGCATTAAAGAATTCCTTATCTGCAGATGTAGGGGAAAAGGAACATGTGAACTTGGAAAATGAGGCATGGAACAATTTGATGGCAAAACTTGGAGTCGAACAGCAATATGACCTGCTAACTGTGATTGAAATAGCGATGGATAACAAGCTGGCATTTAACTGTCATGTGTATGATCTAGAAACAGGAAGAGCTTCCCCTTTTGGTGAAGCAAAACAACAAACCGATCTGAACGTCAATATGTTGCTGTTAGAGAATGGAAAAGCTTCCGAATTGATGTCTGAAAAGTTACTTGTTGAAGCCACTGTCAGTGAAATTAGGTCCAAAATTAAGTATTCCAGACAGGTTGTCAACAAGACCGATGTTGATGCAGACACTCTTGTAATCCCTTCCTTCTTGGAGGAATACTTGGAAAAACAGCTTCCAGTTTTTGTTGCCAATGCCCTGAAGGCAATTCAGATGACAAAAGGCAGAGAGTACATGATTGAGAGATCTCTTAGAGCTCAAGGTTTGGATATCAACGAGGAAGACCAATATCAATATCACTCAATTATTCCCGTTGACTTCCAGGCCAGTGGCATGTTAGAGAAACGAAAACGTTGGGGCGATGGACTGCAGCAGTTCCTGGAAATGAAACATCAGTTAGCTTTGTCGCCAATATCCAACGTAACCAACTACTTGTCGAATCTAAGCTTCTTCCAAAGATACCTCAAAGGTAAAGGCATATTGGGTGTTTCAGGAACGCTTGGAGGAGAAGCTGACAAGGGTTTCCTGAAGAGGTATTATGAAACAGACTGCTATGTCATTCCGGCTCATAAGCGCAAAAAAATCACAGAGCTGCCCGCAGTCCAGGTGAGAGGTGGCATGGAAATGTGGCTCAATGAGCTTCACAGTGCTATTTCAGAGGCCTGTAAGAGAGGGCAGGTCGTGTTGGTGGTATGTGAGGACGTCAACATGTCAAACGCTCTCAAAGACAAAATAACGCCAGGCACCAAACATCCGGTTACCATGTACACGATGAGTGAGAGCCACAACATTGAGAATCAGGTTTTTGAGAAGGGAGAAATCATCATCGCCACCAGTCTTGGAGGACGTGGCACTGACGTGAAAGTCTCCAAGGAAGTAAATAGGTGCGGCGGTCTTTTTGTCATACTCACCTACTTTCCCAACAACCGCAGAGTGGAGAAACAGGTTTTTGGACGTACAGGTCGAAAAGGCACTCCAGGAATGGTCCAGTTGATACTGAACCATGACCATCTCCCACTGGCGTACCATGGTCAATCTGTTGAAGTTATGAGAGAAGTCAGGGAAGAGTTTGAGATCAGTCGCATACGTGAGATGGAGAAAGAGAGGCTGGCTGAAATTCAAATGAAGGAAGAACTTTTCTCCACCTTCTGTACCTTTCTGAGTGACTTTGGCCAGCATTACAGTAAGGAAGAGAAAATAGACCTCTTGGAAGTGGAAGTAAGAAACGTCCATCATTCCTTCAAAAAGTTTAATACAAAGATGGACTACCACCCGGCGCTGAATGCTCTAAAAGATTTTTGGGGTATTTGGTTGGTACTGCATGCAGACCAGATCAACGTGAAGAGTGATGTCAACCAATTAAAGCAAGAGCTTACCTGGGATCTGCAGAAGGAATGTGGCAAACTCCTTCAAGGCGACAGTTTGAATTTCTACAATCACGTCCAGCAGGCTTTGGGGCGAACCGCCTTGCACTTCAAGAGTAAAGGCAAATGTGATTATGGTGCGAAGGCATACTGGGAAATCATTTCAGATTTGCACAAATACTACCGAGTGGTCGCACTTTATAACCAAGCCTACATTACCATCAGTATAGCTCAGAAGAATTACAAAGAGGAGGCATGCTCCCTACTCGAGGAGGCAGAAGAGGCTATTGATGTTTATGTGTCCGAAACGTCAAACACTCTCAACCTGTGTTCCCTATCC